>NW_004624768.1:2559474-2585245 GCF_000247695.1 Heterocephalus glaber
GCAGTGGGACGGTGGCTCAGAAGCCCCTACCTCTGGGCTGGGAGCAGCAGGGCTCAGTACCTTGGTCTGGTGGTCTGGTGTCCTCTGCGTCTTTGTAGTGTGGAACCAGGTGGCTGCCTGTCTGCAACAGGGTGATCTGGCATGTTCCGTGGGACTCAGGACCTCAGTAGGGCGTGGGCAGACCTGCCTGTTTTCAATGGGCTGACTCGGCGTGTTCTGTGTGACTCAGGACCTCGGAAGTGCGTGGGCAGACCTGCCTGTCTGCAGCAGGGTGATTCAGCGTCTTCCTTGCGACTCGGGACCTCGGTAGGGCATGCCGTATTCAAATTTTCTTTCACACGTCAGAGATATTCCACTGGTCTTGTCCATGTGCCTGCAAAGAGCCATAGTCACAGTGCCACTGCTGAGGTGGTGCCTGTGTCCAGCCTGCACAGATAGAGGCTTTTTCAGAGGAACAGCACTGCCTAGCTGACCCTTGGCTCAACCGTTTTTAAACATTAGGAGAATTTCTATTTTCCAAAGACATCTTTCTGCATTCAAACATAAGCACACCAAAGTGGTATTTTTAAACAGTGATTTATTTTATTAATTCACATTTTCAAAACCTGGGGCTGGGTATACAGCTCAGTGGTAGAGCACTTGTCTAAAGTATGTATTCAGTTAAGAAAATTTCAACTGCTTTTAAACTTTAATTTCTGTCCCCCAGATATCCCAAACCAAAGAAAGATGTTCCTGGCTTGTCCTGCTGCTACCCAACATGTACCTACCATGCTGGCCAATAGGGAATGAACTCATTTAAAAGAGCTGGTGGCTCTTTCCAATCAATGATGAATTCTCAAATTTGCAGTAGACTGCAAAGCTTCCTCTATCAAGTACATAAGCCAAAGGCCTGTATTTCAAAAAAATCTCATAATTGTATTATTTTTCAACTAATTGTAAGTAAATATTTAAATTACTAAAAAAGTCAATTATTTGGATTCTAAGAAGAGACTGGTAACCAGCTCTAAATACAAAAGTAAATACATAAAAACAAAAGATGATTCTAAAACAGTTGCTGTATCACGTGCCCCATTTTAAGAGTAACTAAACACTTCATATAATAATCTATCTCTAATTTCTATTACTATTCACAATTCTGGAACTAGACCTAAGAGTTTGGATGATAATAATAAAATCATCCCTTTCCACTTGATCTTGATTATCATTCATCAGGGTCGTGTTTGCACTTCTCTTGTCAATTATAATCATTTATTTGAACCAGTGTCTCAGTAGTTCATTACCTCTTCATTAGTGCCTGTAGGTTGGATAAAATGTGCTTGAATTTCCAAAGTAAATGCAAATCTCATTGGTAATATAGCAAGGACATGAATTCCCAGAATATTTTCAAGTAAGACAGTTCTAGTTAAGACCTTGGCTCTTGAGTGAGACAAGAGGTGCCCTTCAGAATGGCAGAGAGCTCACCTTCTCCTCCAGTCATGAACGTCAATTCTAAAAGCCCTCAGTGGCCACAACAGTCAGGTTCCCTGACTATTGACACACAAGAATGTGGTAAGTTACTTAAATGCAAAGAAACGGTGCAAGTCAAAAGAATTCAATATAAATTTTAAAAGCCAAATGTCAACTAGTTACTCAGCTAAAAATACAGATGCCAGAGTCCCGCCCTGGAGACTTGGCTCAGCAGCTCTAGCCCTCAACATAGAAGACGTAGATCCAAATCCTCTGTCTGGTTCTGGCAGCTGTGCAGACTTGCACGTCACAAGCTGAGGTTGGTGAGTTTATCCTCTAAGTGAGGAAAGAAAGATGCATCCCTGAGACTGTGGCCCAGAAATAATGAAAAGGAAGTGCAGTGCACTGTTCCAGACAAAGTAGGCCTCCAAGAACAACTGTCAAAGATGCAATTTCTCCAGCAAGAGAAAAAAAAGACTGGAGGATTGAAATGCCTGCCTTGAGATAAAGGAACAAGTCAAACAGCACCACGAGCAGACAACCAGACACACACAGAATATGGGGCATTCGATAGGACAACTCACCTCACCTCTTCAATGAGTCAGGGTTATTAAAATAAAAAATGGGCAAGGCAAACAATTAAGATGTGCTATGTGCATGTATATATTCCCCATGATGAATGTAATCATTACCTACTGTGAACATGTACTAATAAAAATATGAAAAAATAAAAATAAAATTTAAAATGGAGACTTCAGTAGGTTAAAAGGTATTGAATGGAGCCCAGTTTCTTGTTAACAACAGCAAGAGGGAAAGTGATCTTTAAGGTGCTGGGTTAGAGCTGGAATTATCAGTGTGAAATCACTCATGTTTAGTTTAAGATATAGCTGTAGACATAGATACAGATACAGAGAGATGATGATATGGATGTTATGTACAGATAGATGGTCATATATAGATACATACAGATAGATGCTAATATACATATGGTTGTAGATAGATACCATGATATAGATATAGATAAAAATAGAAATGTGTGTCTACTTGTGTTACTATATACACAATCAATTCTCATTATTTGAAGATTCTGCACTTGCTACTTTACCTACTTGCTAAAATTTATTTATAATCCAAAATTCAATATTTGAAGCACTTTTCTAGCCATGTGCCTATAGCAGCAATAACCACATCACTCAATACACATATTACCAGATGAGTTCAAACAAGGTGGCGCTTGCTCTCTTGTTGCAGTTCTTATGCCATAAACAAGAGTCCATGTCAGAGCCTATTTAGTGCTATACTTTTCATATTTTTCTGGGATTTGTTGGGTGATCTGCTGTTAAAAATGGCTTTGGAGTGCAGTGCTCAAGTGCTATCTAGTGTTTCTATTGCCTTACGGAGAAAATATTGTGTTATCTAAGTTCAAGCATGAGTTGCAGTGCTACTGGCTGTAAGCCCAATATTAATGAATCAACAATGTATACTAATTAAGGCATCTTTAATCAGAAACACACATAAAACAAGCTTCTGTATAGATCAGTTGACAGAAATGTTGTAATCAGAAGATTGAAGGAACCTAACCCTGTAGGTCTCCTGGGAGTAATGCAGTATTCACAAATTCAGGATTCTTGCAACTTTATAGAACATAACTATTGCAAATAATGGGAACTGATTTACATAGGTTTCCTTGTTCTGTCCCCTAAAAGGGCCCAGAAGCAATGGGTTGGCAGGAAAACATAGATGAGCGTGGAGCCTCTTATAGTGGCAGAAAATGAGGAATTGCTAAAAAAAAAAAAAAAAGTAGGGCTCAGCAGGGGTTGGGGTTAGGCAGGAAAACATGATGTCAAAGGGAAGCAAGAATTAAATGGCCAAAGGTTGAACGATTTTCAGTAATGAAACAAATAAGCAAAATATATTATTATAACCTAAAGAATAAACATTCAGGAGTCCATATTGAGGTCAAATAGGATTAAATAAATAAATGAAGGAGAAGGACTAAATCTTTCTTGAAGAAGAACTCAAAATGATAAACATAAAAAAAGAAATTAAAATAGTGCCATCAGAATACCACAATGCAGAGCCAAGATCCCCTCAAAAATACTAAAATAAGCAATTAAAGTTTTAAGGAGAAACAAGACGTTTGCATTGCTTCAAAATATCTTTGCCCAGACATTTATTAATTTCTGTGGTTTTAACATATGTCCATTAATTCTTTGATATTCCTTCCTCTTGGAAATAATGCTGAGTCCTTCTCCCCTTGAGTGTGGGCGGAACTGGCTTCTAACAAAGAGCACAGAAGGGACACTGGCAGACTCCACCTCAAGCAGGTGACCAAGATCAACACCACCAGTAATGAGCCACATGTTGATGTCACAAGGAATGTGATGAGAAGGATGCCTGGTCTCTGCAGTTGCCTTTCCCCAAATCTGTAATGCATCCAATAAGAAGATATCACAGATTGAGAGATGCCCTACAAAATACAGGACCAGTATTCTTCAAAGTGCCAAGGTCATGAAAATCATGGAAAGACTGAAGAACTATCAAAAATGAGAAGCCACTAAAGAGACATGAGGTTTTATTAAAACACAGTACTCTGGATTGGACCCTAGGACATAAAAAGACCAGCAGAGGAAAACCTGGTGACATTCAAATAATGGCTAACTCCATTATTTTCAGTTTTGGCAGATGGACAATGGTTCCGTGAATGTTACCCTGAGGGGAAGCTGGAGAAGGGTATACAGGAACCCTGCACTGATACTTGAACAAGCCTTATCGTAGCAGAGGGCCTCTGAGTTCAACCTCAACAGTTGGTTCTACACTGAATAAAAATCACACCATCAATGGGGTTTGTTGGTTTTAAAATCTTAGAATCCACCTACAGATATCTATGAGAGTCTAAACTGCCATTGAGGCCAGTGACACAGCTATTAGCAGCAGAGACAAAGGGCAGAGGACATGGGGGAAAGGTGGCCACACTACCTCCTTCACCTTACAGAGCGACAGGGCTCAAGATATGCTGCATCACCACAGCTCCAAAGATACTGAGTCAACTAGCCATGGACTGAGACCTCCAAAATGTGAGCCAAAATAAACATCACCTCCTTATAAGTTGATTTATCTCAGGAATTCACTACAGCAGTGACTAATACAAACACACTGAGATACAAACACACACACACACACACACACACACACACAAAAATACATTATATACTCTCTTCCCACCCAACTCAGAAATTCATTTCCAAGTACCCATTTCATGCCACATATTACTGAAAAGTCTGAAGTCACTAGAAGATCTCCAGAGAACTTTCACTGGGCAGAAGGTTGGGTGGTTGTGCTGCCCATTGGTGTGTCCAGATCTCTGGTAAGGTACCTTAACTCCATAGGATTATTTTATGCTACAATTGTTTAGCTGTGGTAAAATTTACATACAATGAAATTAACACACCACAAAAGTACAATTATATAAGTTTTGACAAATATACACACCCATGACTCTAGCATTCCAATCAAGATATGGAACATTCTATCCCCTAGGAAGGTCTCCTATACATTTTTCAATTGATCTCCACTCCCTAGAGTCAACCACTGTTAGGATTTCTACCACTGTACCTTAGTTTCACCTGTTTTTTAACTTCCTCTGAATGGAATCATAAAACATAACAGTTCTTGAACAGTGATTCTGAACAATGACCTCCTTCCCCACTGCTGAGTTAAATGATTATGAGAGTAGTGACCTAATTTACTTTTCTTGTTTGAACATCACGTGCCAGCTAACATGCATGCCACTCTGCATAGTACTATGTGTGGCAAAACATTGTTTTTATTCTGCATATAACTGAATGGCATACATTAATCATAAAATTTTCTGCAATAACCTTAACTTAGCATTACACATATAAAATTACAACCATCACTCATTTCCAACATTAACATGTAGAAAAAAGGTCACTCCTGAGTTTTCACATCTTATTGGGGAAAATTGCAAAACTGTGACTATTAATGGCAAGACAAATATTCATTCAGCTTCCAACTATAGCTCAGCTGCCATTTTGTAAGTCCTGGTTGCAAATATATCCCAGTCACCTGATCCTACTGCCATGCCTCTCTCAGGGAACAGAATGATGGGGACTCTCCCTGCCTCTTCCCTTCTCTCCATCCTCCTTCTGAGAGCCACCTTCATTGCTCTACCTTTTCTCTTCCAGAATCCCAGCACTAGCCCCTCTTCCAGGGGCTGATTACAAGGGTTGTCTCTTCCCATGCCTCCACTCCATCTTTCCATTAATTCTTCCTGCCCATCAACAAACACATCCACACTATTTTGGTTCCTAAAAATATTAAACACAAAATTACCATATGACCCAGCGATTCCAATTCTAGGTATGTGCCCAAAAGAAGTGAATCCAGCATAATTCACAAGAAGCAAAATGCAGAAGCAATCCAAGTGGCCATGGAGGGACATGTGAATAACCAAAATGTGATACATTCATACAATGGAATATCATTTGGACTTAAAAAGAAATTCTCACACAGACTACAATATGGATGAATCTTGAGGGCATGATGCTAAGTGAAATAAGCCAGTCTCAAAAAGTCAAATGCTGTACCACTCCGCTCATATGGGGTACCCAGGGTTATTGAATTCACAGAGACAGAAAATAGAATGGTGGCTAACAAGGACTAGAGGAAAGGTAAAATGAGGAGCTGTTTATGGAAATGGAGCTTCAGTTGAGGAAAGTGAGAAGAGTTCTTTGGGTGGATCACAGTGGCCCATACTAAGACGACTAATAATCTTTCTACTGCCCAGACCAATGACCTACTTCAGAACCCCATAGGATGTGACACAGCTGACTAAGTTTTACAGCTTTAAACCCACTGGTCTCTTGGCTCTCCTGCACAATTACTGAGGGACACTTATATATGTAAGTATGTGCGCAGGCATCAGTATGTCTGTATGCATATATATGCTGAAAAGTGCTAAAAATACCTATATATCCTGCTTTGATAAGTTCATTTATTGAACATTTACCACTGCTATCACACTCCTCGCATTTATGTGTATCATATTATATCATTCTCAAAATTATTCTACACTGCTTCCTGATTCTCCACCAACGCCTTCAACAATTTCTTGACTTCTTTTCTGGCACCACTATATGATGAAGTGCTTGGTGTTCTATTCCTTATCAACTTTCCATATGGGCAAGTGAACACATAGACCTCCATGATTCCCTGCTGTTTCTATGGAAATGGTTCTCAGTCTTCCTCTCTAGCTCAGCCTTTCTACTGAGCTCTGGACATAACACTCATGTGTCCGCTCAAACTGACACCCCATAAGCTTCCCAAACTCAGCATGGTCAGCAACAACCCCTTTCTTTCCCAACCCTCCCAAATCCACTCTAATATCTATGTCCTTTGTTTTAAGAACCTCTATTGTCTCACTAAAACATTCAGACAAAGGAAAATGCTCTTATTTGGGTTCCTAATGGCAGAGTGTGTGCATGATGACTCATCCAGCATGGCTCATTTGTTAATAAATGAGTAGGAAGCCTTTGGGTCAGAGCATGATCATGCTTCCAGGTGAATCTTCAAGAGGCACTATCTATATTAATCAGCTAAGCATTGTAGAAGTTGGTATGGGGAAGACAAAGGGAGGTTATTTTACAACTATACTGACCAGACCATGTCCATCCACAGTGGAAAGATGCACTACCTTTCCTCCCCATCTTAAGGGCCACGCCTGATAAACCCATGACAAAAGGCAAGTTAACAAGAGAAAAGCATGAAAGATTGATTTAATCAAAATCTTGCCTAACACAGAAGCCTTCAAAAATGAGGACCCAAAGAACCACGTAAGACTGCCCATTTTTAGGCTTAGATTTGATGCAGCATAGACAGCTGTGTTGAAGTGTGACTGGACAAAAAGGGAGTGACCGAACGTAACAGACTGAACGCTAGATTCTTCTTGGCCTCTGTGCAGAATTCCTTCTTTCTGGGTATGGAAAACAATCCTCTGGAATGAAGATCTTGTGATCTACTAACAAACAAGGAATGTCAGAGAATTTCTTCACAAAGAAAGGTGGGAAAGGTTAAAGTAAA
Organism: Heterocephalus glaber; assembly: GCF_000247695.1. The sequence goes on from NW_004624768.1 coordinate 2,567,023, forward strand.
ATTTCCAAGTTTTATGGCTGGCTTTGGGAAAGAGAGGTTCTAATGTCTATGATCTGCCTGGAGGAAGAAGAATTCTGATTTTGATGGCGTCCTGTGAAAGAGAAAAGAGAGCAGGAGAATGAAGGTGAGGAAGTCTGAAAGGGACTTGGCCTCTGAGGCCCTTCCAATGTCCTTCAGTTCAAAGACTGAGCCTGCCGGAGCACCATGCTTTGGGTACTATTTCCTAAGACCTCTTCCCAGCAAGCTGCCCTCTGACTTGGGAAGACTGTGTTGAACTAGCCTTGAGCAACAGCTACATGCTTCTTGAATGGAAACCATCGCAAGGTCTGGAGTGAGTCCCAACCTCCAAGTGATGGCATTTGTTGGTGGGGCCTCTGGGAGGTGATTAGATGGCAAGGATGGAGCTCTCCTGAGTGTGCTTAGTGCTACGATCTTAATATTCCTAACAGGACATATCCTTTCCATCTTTTCCATTTCCTGGCACACAGCCCCTAAAACACTTGGAGACTCTAGAATCATGGGTGTCCTTTTAGATACCAATGAATGACTGGGATCCTGGATCAGATTAACTCAGGATGCAGACGGTTGCCAGAGATGTTACTAACCACTATGTGAATGGAAAGATAGAACTTTTGTCTCCCACCTCTCCGGGGAGGCAGAAGAAGCTGAACTGTAGTCAAACTCCAGTCCTGAGCCCTACACTGGGGTGCCACCTGTAGCCAACCTCACCTGGCCAGCCGTGTTCCAGGACCTAGACCCGCTACTTTGTTCTCCCTAACCCAGGGGTGAAGGAGGATGAATGACAAAGAGACATGGAGTCAATTTAATAGCATCTTGCCTTTATTCACCCAAACACAAGTACAAGTAATCAAAGTAACACAAGATTCATCTGCTTTTCAATACCCATTAGTACTTACTCTGGTGTCTTAGTTACTTTTCTCATTGCTGAGACAAAATAACCAACACCCAAAGTTAAAGGAGGAAAGGTTTATTTAGCTCACAGTTTGTAGAGGTTTCAGTCCCTAATTGGCTGGCTCCAAGGCAGAGTGGAACATGGAAGAGGGACAGCAGTTCATGGTGGTGGAAGAGAGCAGAAGCAACAGTGGAGCAAGCAACAGCATCTTTCTGCACTTTTTATCTTATTCAGACTACTCAGGGGGGTGCCACTCACACCCTTAATCCTAGTGCCCTCCAGCCTAGCACTGCACCATGAATCAACTCCAGAAAAAGCCCCTTCATGACTGCATGAGGCTTTGGGGGGACATCTAAACACAAGCCATAACATCTGGTAAACAGCTTAACCTCAGCTACCTTAAGTTTCCCTAGAACCCGCAATATGCAATCAGCCCTGAGTGCAGCCTTTGTGCTCACAGAGGCCAATCAGGCCTCAATTCTCCTCTGGTCTCCAACACTGAAGGTTGAGTTGACTTCCAACGGTCTGCGATTTAATCAACCTTGTCTATGCAATGAAGCCTCTGTGGAGACCCAAAAAGACCAGAGCACTCCAAGGAGCTGAACACACGAAGGCTCCTGGAGGATGGGGCACGCAGAGAGGGCATGACTGTGCCACACGCCTGCCCACATGCCTTCCTCTCTGCATCGCTTCCATCTGGCTGTTCACCTGCATCCTTTGTAATACTGGTTACCATACATGGATGGAAAAGTAAGTAAAGCAGTCCCCCGAGTTCAAGTTCAGGAAGCTGTTCTGGTAAATGAATGGATCTTAAGGAGAGGGTGGTGAGGACTCCGATGTATAACTGGCAGGTCAGAGGTACAGGTCACACTGGAGAGTGGCCACTGGCAGCCTTGGGGATTGAGCCTTCAGTCTGTAGAATCTGATGCTCTCTCAAGATCCACAGCAATGGAGCGGAACTGAATTGTAGGACATCTTGCTGGTGCCTGCTGCAGAATTGCTCAGTATATAAGGAAACATCCCACACATATTTTGGTGGCCAGACATGAAGAATTCAATCTTGAAAACAAGAGTAGGAAAAGCACTTTGTTTTCTCCTATATTTCCGACAGTTACCATATAAGAGAGTCCCACGTGGGCTATCTTGCCCTTTTGGCATAGCAAGAAGGTACCATCTATGAGGAAGCAGGCCTCATCAAACACTGAATCTCCAGGAACCTTGATCTTAGACTTCCCAGCCTGCAAATCTGTGAGAAATAAGTTTTTATTGTGTTTAAGCTACTTATAGTATGGTATTTTGCTATTGCAGCTTACACAGACTAAGACACCAGCTAACACTCCTTTCCCAGACTATCGTTACTGACTTGTGACCATGTGACCTGACTCTGTCCAAAGAAGCTGTACTGGTCAGCTTTTCATCACTGTGACACAACACCTAGGAAAAACAATTTGAAGATGTTAAGATTTATTTTGGCTTCCAGTTTCAGAGGTTTCAGTCCATGGTTAGCGGCCTCCATTGCTTTTCAGCTTATAACAAGGCAGAAACATCATGGCAGAAGGGCTTGGAGGAAAGCCACTCACCTCATGGTGAGTGAGAGGAGGCAGAGAAACAGTGAGAGCCTGTGCTTCCTCCTTCTGCTTTTGTTCCATCTGGGGCCCCATCCTGTTGGATACTGGTACCCACATTCAGGACAGGTCTCCCCCAACAGTTTGCTGACCCACATGCCAATCTTCTGTGAAAAACATGCTCACAGACACACCAGGAGGTGTGTTTTACTAATTTTTTGGTGTTTCTCAAGATCATGATGAACCACCACAGGAGCATATATGGAAGACCACTAGGGGGGTTCTGTGAAGGCTAGTTGCCTATTTTTGTTTCCAACTCTTTCTGCCTGTAAGACAAACATTTTACTTAGAGACAGTGGCCATGCAGTGATGCTGAGGCAATAAGCATAGGGCAAAGCAAATACACTCAAGATGGTGAGTAGATGGGAGAGTCTGTGTCCCTATGGCACCACGGGGATGAAGAGCGGTATATGACTGTCTTTTTCTTCCTTATAGAAGGCAACATTGTTTTGCTTCTGTGTTAGTTTTCCACAATTGTCATAACAAATTACCAAATTGTAAGTGCCTTAAACGGGAATATTAAATCTTACACTTCTGTAGGTTAGAAGTCTGACATGTGTCTCACTGTGGAGAATCCAGGGATGAATCCATGCACTGGCTTTTTCCATGTTCCTCAGCTCCAAGCCACTTCCTTCCATCTTCAAAGCCAGCAGTGGTATCTCCCTGTCTCCCAACCAGTCTTCCACGTCACCTCTCACTCTAACTCTCTGCTTTCCTCTTCCACTGACAGGAACCCTTTTGTCACTCAGATGATCTGGGATAATCTTCCTCCTCAAAATCAACTGATGCACCATCTTAATTCCATCCATGACCTTCATTCCTCTTTGCCAAGGAACCTAATAGGTTCTCAGGATTAAGCTGTGAATATCTTTGGGGGCCATTATTCTGCCAACCACAAATTCTTACAACTAGAAATCTCCTTCTATAATTTGAAATACAAATCAGTTTTAAATTTTAAAAAAATTTAAATTCAATATTAAAAATGTCGACAGTGATCCAATAAACCTTTTTAAAAATCCAAACATTGAAGCATAGTGAATCAAGAATGCTATCTTAAAATTTCCACGAAGAAAAGAAGTCATCCTGAGTTTAGACAAGATTAGACCATGTCTACTCACCTCCGCTACTCAGTAGAAGTGCTTTGAACTCAGAGAAAACGAAATAAGAGATGCTTTCAATTCCCAGACTTCTCCAGGCTCAGGCTTCCTTGCTGCCTACCACCTGCATGCCTGTGTGGGCTACTACCTCCCACCCTGCACAGGTGGGCCACTATTCTCTCTAGACACAAGCCTAGGTACATACAGCCCAATGTGGAAGGGGAGCCCTCATGGGCTCCAACCTTCCGTGGACAGTGGGGTTTTATGGATTTGAAACTAAGACCTTTAAGAGTCCTATTGACAGCTATTTATCAACTACTCAGTTCTGACCTGGGTAAATTCACAAGGTGAAATTCACCAACATCTGAAACTTTAGGAAGAACACACAGGCACAGAGCAAGGGAACACTGACTGCTTGATGTACAAAGGTGAGCTCAGCCCACAGACTCCACACTGGACTGCCTGCTGAATACATTCAAGTGACTGTTTCCAACAGTGGCCTGTCACAGAATGTTGACAATGACTTATGAAACTTTAAGTGTGAGACTTCCTGTTTGGTAGAGAAACCATCAACAGACCACAGAGTTTGTTCCAAGAACAAATCAAGATGAACAAATAATGCAGACGTTTATTTGTTTCAAACAAATAATAAAACAGTTCACAGACAAACTTTCAAAAATCCTTCCAGATGACAAATATCTCATTATATCAGTAGAGATGAAAATTAGGCTGCTCAACCAGGTGAAGCAAAATTAATCTAGCTCTTCCCATCCTGTCTTCTGGGTGTCTTGACTTCTTTGAAATTAGTTTGGGAAAAATGAATGTGAAAATATCTTTGAAGATATGGAAGACACAAATGAAATCTGAGCGTTTCAGAGGTGATCATCCAGGGACACTTGGCCCTATGAATGCCATTCTCTGACTCTGACGGCCCTCCCAGGATCTCTCGATACGGAAAAGTTTTAGATAACTTAATAGATTGAATATTAAGGTAGTTGTAGAAACAAAATAAGTAATGTGTTCTTTTAAGATTTGCTTTTCCCATAACTCCTTGTTTAAGGTGCCGATTATCTGACTGTAACCCATAACTTCATTAACCTAACAAAGTTACCAGGCCAGGGTGAATTTGCAATGTATATGGCCTATCTTGTGTCTGTGACTTGTAGATAGGAACTGGAATTGTATTTACACATCAAAAACCACTAGGGATGAGATAATGGCTAAAAAGGATATAAAAAGGGAAGCGCTGAACAAAGGGCTCGAGGATATTGACCAGACTGGTTTCTGGCGTTCCCACCTGCTCACGAGAAGAAATTTTATTATTTTATCTGAGTTCTGTGTCTCTGTGTATTTCTTTTCGAGATTTCTGTAACACTCTTATCTCTTTTGAATACCAGCCTGGCTAGAGCATCTTTGTGGATACAAACAAACATTGTTAATGCATGAAATTGCTTGACAGAGACAAAGGAATGTCACAATCACTACAGAACCCTAGGTGAATGCTACTGCTGAGAACCATCCAAAGGAAAGCCAGGGATCTTCAATCGGAGAAGCAGCACATCAAACTTCCATAACACTGTGACAAGTCTCAGCGATGGTTCTGTTTAAAACACTCTAACAACAGATTTGAACATGGGGCAGGGGAGCAGGAAATTTGTTCCATGCAGGTCTCCTGTGAAACAAAAGCAACTGCGTTTGTCAATTTCATTGTTGTTGTACTATCATGTTGCTTCAGATGCCAGCTTTTTAACACATGTCATCACAGGAAATCAACCTGGGGTCTTATGGTGCTTATGATCCTGAGACCCATGTTCAGAATTCTCAAAGGAAGTCATTGAGTTCTCCTCATGCAAAAAAAAAAAAAAAAGTACATTAATCAAGATCCAACATCACAAGGTACTACTGTGTTTTTTGACCTTGATGAAATTGTAAACCTAAGTTTGTACCCAGGAACACTACAATGAACTCTGAATATTATGAGGGTTTATTAGTGTTCAAGAAACCATGTATAGTTCAATCCCCCATACCAAAAAAAAAAAAAAAAGAAAAAGAAAAAAAAGAAAGAAACCAGGTATGTAGAAAACAGCCTAAGAAATGGGCAAACAATTTTGTCCTCTATAATGACAACTCTCCATGTCACACATTGCTTCTGGGGTGGCAATTTCTGTCAAATAAAAACATTATAGTGCATCCTCACCCACCTTAGTCACCAGATCTGGCACCATGAGATTTCTGGCTCTTGCTTAAAGTCAAAATGACCACGAAAGATTCTGAATTGATTCTGGACATCGAGGCGGCCATGACAGCACAACTAAAGACAGGAAAGAGGACTTCTGGAACTACTTCAGACAGTAGCAAAAATGATGGGAAAAATATGTTGGGGGGTATTTTCAGGAGGATTAATGGCAATATGTCTCTTACTGTAATAGGTATTTTAAAATTTAAACATTCACCATATTTTTGATCACACCATATAGATCAAATGAAGAAGAGTTCTGACATAAAAACTGTAATTGCCAAACTCAGATTTTCCCTTTGTTACAGTGTGGATGTTGAATGCCGCCAAAGGTCTGTGTGTTAATGGCTTGGTCCTCAACATAGTGCTCCTGAGATGGAACCTTTAGGAGGTGGGGCCTAAAGAGAGGAAGTTAGGTCATTGCGGGGATGCTCTCAAAGAGGATACTGAGGCCCTGGTTTCTTCCACTTCTGCTTTCTGGCTGATGAGTGAGTGGTTTGCTATACCATGACATCTGCCATGATGTGCTGCTTTGTCAGAGACCCAAAGCATGGAATCATTTGATCATGAACTATGATTTCCAAAACTCTGATCCAAAATAAACCTTCCTTCTTCATAAGTTAATCTTCCTCAAGTATTTCATTAGAGTGATGGAAAATTGATCAATACACATTTTACCTAGGAAACTAAACTAATAAGAACAAAGGGGTCTGAGTGGACATGAGAAAGAAATAAGACTGAGTTTGCATTAGAGAAGGTAGCAATGATAGACCCCTGAAGTCAAGGGTGACATCAGAATTAGGAGGAAGAGATCACAATCAGAGGAACCCAGAGCCAGGACAAGTAATCTGAGGGGATGTGGCTGAACCAATGTGATGCTGTGAGGGGTCACCTTCAGAAGCCAGCGAGGATGGAACATTACTCAGGAAGACAAAGATTTCATCTCTGACTGGAAGGGAGACAGGGAGAAAGAGCTTGGCTGGTGAACTACAGACATAAGCATCTATAGTTTCTGGTGTTCAGAACATGACAAGTGTGAATGATTATCCATTCTATCTCTCATAGGACAAAAACCTCAGTAGAATAAATTACCAATATGTTAGCATACCAAAGTAGCACTCTAACGTACAGAAGAATATGTACAGTAACATGAAAGATGACACAAACTTAAATGTTAAAGAAGAATGCAGATGTTAGAAAGCGGGAGTACCAGGAGTTATATTTCAAACTCATTAACAGAGCAACATGGTAGCTTAAGATGGAAGACTTTCTAATTACTATGTTTACCGTCTTGAAAGATCCCATTTCACTCTAGATTTTAGTTAGTCAAACATTTTATATAGATTACAAACAAGAAAGGGAATTCTCTTTTAAATACAGATTCTCCTTGACTTCTGATGGGTTTATATCCCAATAAACCCATGGTAAACTAAAATATTGTAAAGTCAAATATGCACTGAATCCACCTAACCTCCCAACCATCTTAGCAAGACAGCACACCGTAGAGTGCCAGGTGTTTCCCTCATGATCCTGTGACTGACTGAAGGCTGTGGCTCATTGGGGCTGCCCAGTGTCCTGTGAAAGCCTTAGAGTACATTATTGCAAGCCTGGGGGAAGATTAGCTTTCAAAATTCAAGGTGGTTTATACTGGATGCGTATCACTTTTACACTATCATAAGGTCAAATAATCCCAAACTGAACTGTTGTGTTAGGAACCATCTATGGTTTCACATTATGATTAAATCAGAAATGCCCAGGGCAGTCATTTATATTAAGGAGTGTTAAAGGTTCCTACTAAACAATAAATAAATAACAGCTCCAAATGCCCATTTCCCACAGTAGTTCCCCACAAGCCTCCAGGAGGTCCTTCCCCTAACCCACCGGTCCCAGACAGAGCACCAAGTCTCTGCCCAAGACTGAAGTGCCGCCCTTCAGTAACAGCCCGAAGATGGCAGCTCCCTCTACATCTCCAAGCCTTTGTCCTTACCTGTTAGGTACCCAGGGTTTTCTACATCCCTCACTGCCACCTCATCCCCTCTCCCACAAAAGTCCGTGGGCCCTGTATGCCAGGGCGTCAGCTGAGCATCTGCCCACACTGACCACACCTAGGGCAGGCATCACTGGAATCTGGGGGCAGAAGGGCACGAGTTGGAAGTGGGGCATGTCTAAGCAAGAAGGCAGAGTAAGCGGGGCCCAAGGCAGGGTATGACGGAAAGGAAAGGATGGTTCGAGATCCAGCAGGTAGGTCCCCACTACTTACCACAGGGGGACTCCCCACCTGGATGGGACCAAGACTGCAGGCAGGCAGGGCACCTCCCCACCCGGACCCCACGGGTCCCCTCCACCCTATCCCAGCACCAAGGGAGCCCTGGTCCCCCAGCAGTCCTGCTCATGAGCAAGGCCGGCTCAGGCAAATGCTTAAAATCCAGTTACATGGCTTAGATTCCACAGAGGGTTTCCTCCTGAAAAAAGAAGTTCTACAAGAGGAAAAGCCGTTTTTTTTAAGGATTGGGATCCTTGCTCTTTTAAAATGCATATTTGCTAGCCTAATCTTGTAGACAACTTGATTCTGTCAGCCCAAACCAGAAATGCTCAATACACAGTCCATTTACATGGAGACACGACGGCTACTCACTTACATTTTTCCCACAATCATCTCACAACCACCTGATCTTCTAACAGCACTCAAAGTCCAGGGCTGATGTAGCCCCCACCTCTCCATCTCCCACCCTGGGTGGGCAATGGGGGTGGATCCTGGGAATCTTGAGGAGCAAGGACTTTGAGAAATAAGAATCTAATGAAGGCAATCCACAGCCTTTACACCCTGCCTCTGGGAACCTCTGAAATACTGAGAAATGAGGAGGTGGGTACAGGTTTCAACTTGCCATCTCCAGGAAATGGGCTCAACTAACCTCCTGTGGGTAATAAGGAAGTGATCTCAGAACAGGCACTACCTGCAGGCTTTATCTGTTTCATTATTCTGAGTAGAATCTGGCGTGTTGGAGACCATTAGACTGTATCATGCCGCTGACGGCCTGCTGCCTCTGCGTCCTAAAAGCAGACTCTTAGGGAGACCGTGCTGTTAAGAAGGAAGGAAAGAAAAAATCCTGCTGCTTCTCAGGGCAGGGGTCGGTCTGTACCTCCACACCTCAGGAACACCCTGAAAACCAAATAGCTTCCTTTGTTACTTCACTATTGGGAGCAGTTTAGTCTTTAAAATATAGAATGTATTTCTCGTATTCAAAGAACTATATTTAACAGATGTCTCCACATAACCCTCAAAGCAAAACCCAGAAGTAGGGAGGATGGGAGGAGAAAGGCAGCCGCATCCCCGTGGAAGAGGGGCGGGTGAGGAAGGAACCGGGTCCCACAGCGGGCTAGGCCAGCCACGAGGCAGGGCATGCAGAAAAGTGAGCGGGGAGATGGAAAGGAAAGTGGAGGGGGAAGAGCCAAATAATGAGCAAACATGAAAGGAAAACGTCTCCTAGCTTCCTGCCCCTTCTAAAATCCCCTCCAGGAAATGACCACGTGGAGCCTTTTATAACAACAAAAGGACAGGATCAGACATTCACTGGTGCTGAAGTGGCAATGCCAAGGCTGTTCCGGGCAAAGCCACAGTCGCCAGCCTGCACCATGCTGGTGAAGGGGACAGAAAATGTAATAATGTCCCCCAAAGGCAGCAGTCATGGTGCTTTGGTCTTGACAAAACAACTTCACAATGGTATCCTGGAGGTGGAAGAGGGAGGACTGTGGTCCAGAAACAGGTAGGTGTACTGACCTCATTATTTTTTTTTGGAAGGATGAAAAACACACACTGACTTAACTGAAGGGTGAGAAAGGGCTCTGGTTCTTGTGTTAATATAGGATAAATATTGACTGCTGACCAGAATCACCTCAGGTCTGCAAACTCCAGACCTCACCGGTGCTGGGAGGACCCTCAGCCAGCTCCGCCCATGAGCATTCAGAGCAGGGACACCTCCGCTGCTCAAGTGCCTGGGGCCTGCCTGGGCTGGATCTTGCCCACTACATTTTTTTCCAGTTATGTTACTAATACATGCTCGAGGAAGGAAGTAGAGAAAATACAGGGAAAAAAAAGAAAGGGAATAATATATATCACCACCTGGTGATCACCACTGTTATTATTTTGGGTTCAGATACAGGAACAAAATTGGAATTCCGCTGTATAGAAGGACCATGCTGTGTTCATTTAAAATAACATGGGGATTTCCCCAGGCCACTGACTATTCTTTGAAAATATGGTTTTAATGGCCACAAAATTCGAGAATGGCACACTATAATCACCCTGCTAGTGCTCTCGATATTCAGGTTGGGTACAATTTTCATCTACGATAAACAATGGCTGTCTGGATTTTTTTTTTTTTTTTGCTATCTCTGGTGTTAATATAAACCCTTAGAGGATGACTGAGTCAAAAGGCCCACATATTTGTTTTCCAGAACATTTTAGCAACCAACATTTCCTTCAATGGAGTATTTATCCTGCTATATGCACAACCATACTGACAGCAAATATTTAAAAGACTGTTTACCCATTTGGTGGGGCCTCCACGCCAAAAGAAAGAATTTTCCAAAATTTGCATTTCTCTGATTACATGTGAGGTTTGGTAGTTTTCTGTTTATTTGCCTTTCATCTTTCTTCAGTGACTAGCTGACTAGGGAAACACCGCAGACTGTTTGATGTTAGCATTTTCTTATTGATTTATGACTGCTTTTAGTATAATAGGGATGGATTGGCAGGTGTAGAGCGCATGTTCTGATTTGCCAATTCTGTTGATGGCGTTTGACACACACACAGGACACTAATGGATATGTGGTCAATTATATCAATCTTTCCCTATATTGTGCCTCACGTTGCAAGTACAGACAGTGTCGTGGTCCTGCAGCCCGGGATCCAACCCCAGCTCCACCACTTGCTAGCTTAATGCCTGTCTCTTTGTCTCGATTCCTTTGACATGAATACAGCAACAGTGCATTAATACAGAGACTCAGATGGGGCAGGCAGCCTTGGAGATGGTGCCCAGTGGCCCCACCTCCTACTATTTGCACATCATCCCCACTGGGCCAGCCAGAGAGCACCAGAGGGAAACCCAGCCATGGAGCGAGCTGAGAAGCAGAAAGTTCCAGTGGCTTCTGGAGATGACACAGCCCCAGCCCCCGCTTTGTGAAACTGAGCCAGAAGGACCCAGGGAAGCTGTGCTAAGATTCCTGACCCACAGAAACAGTGTGGAAATAACTGTTCATTGTTTGAGGCTGCCAAGTGTAAAAGTAATACTTTATGCAGCAGGACATAACTAGTACATAATACAGTGTCTGACTTACCATGGTTCAACTTAGGAGGTCTGACTTAATGGTTTTTCAACTTTATGATGGGTTTATCAGGTCATTCAGTGCATCCCCTACTTAATGATATTTCCAACGTATTTAGTAGGGTGGAACTCCATTATACCTCAAGGAACATCTGCATACATAAACCATAGAATAGTGCCTACAGTATATTACAAAAGAAAGTACAAATACTCAGCCATTTCCCATTTAAAAAATGGAAAACTTTTTTAGCCCCCCTGAAGCTGAACTCAACTGTATGATTTACTAAACTGACCAAGAGAGCAGTAACAAATGTGACGCAGACAGCTGGGAGCCAACTACCTGCACATGGGTGCTTGCCATCAGGAAACTGTCACCACCACATGAAGAAGCCCAGCCTTCCACTAGCCCTGCTGCTCCCCAGCGGCAGGAGCCACCCAGTGACCACGTGGGGCTATCAGAGGAGACTATGGATGAGCCCAGCTGAAAAAGCTTCGCGCCTACACTTCCAACCCCAAGCATCTGCTGAATGAGAGGTTTTTCTAAGTTCTGGGTGGATGTGTTACACAGCATGCGAGGACCAATACAACAATCACTGTTGTTGTTACTATTATTATATTATCCCGGGGTTAATTCAATAACCACACATATTTCTTAACATTATAGTTATACCTTACTTTCTAATCCACTGAAACCCACTTTGGTAGATGATAGCAAGTGAAGGTGTAACTTCATGTCTCACCAAAGAGCCAGTTTTACCTTCTCTGTGAAACTGCAATATCTTGTTTTGAAATATTAGAATCTAGAGTCTTTCAGGATATCATTTCCGTGACCATTTGTGTCCTTACAGCAGGAAATCTCAACCCAACACCATGCAGTTGCTTTGTTCTCACTGTGGATAGGCTAATGGTGCTGCTCTTGTACTGGGGAAGCCAGGAGAAACGTTCACAGTTGGACTGTGTGAAAAAGAGTGAAGCTGCCAAGGAAGGGGGAAAGAGAGGAGGGACAATAGCAATGTGAATCCAGGGCACAGAAATGGGAGAGACGGAGACAGTCGTGCTCACAGAAGGGATGACGCCAAGTCCACTTTTTGTCTGAAATCAAAACACAACCTGTCCTAAATCTCTAAGTCGGTCAGCAGCTGAATTCCACAATTCTATTCTGAGTGAAGCTGTGGGAACCTCGAAGGAAGGAGCGAGGTATCAAAGCGATGAGATGATGCCTCTGCCAAAACAATATATAATGGGAGGGGAACCCAGAAATGTGGCATGATGCAAACTAGTTGTGCAAGGGTTCCTGGATGAAGGTTTCCAGATTTTGAGGAATAAAATTCAGCAAAGAGAAGGTGCATGCAAAGTCAGGAAGCTGGAATAAGCAATTCAGATGCACTAACCGATTTACGTGGTTAGTCTAACAGGGATAGCAAACCTTTTAGAGCTTTCAATGACAACAAACAGCCCACTATGGCACACATGATATAGGTTCACCACCCCTGGACTGGAAACTCTAAATAGGTGCATTAAGAGAGGAGCTTGATGAAGAAGTGGAGGTCTCTGACATCTGAGAATCTTCAATGTGAGGTATGGCCTTCAAAAGAAATGAGCAAACAATGCTGTTTTTAGATAACGCAAGTAAAAGACCACAAGCCAAGTACCAAGCCCTGCACTCTTGACACAGTTTTGTGATGTACACAGCATCCAAAAAGAGGCACTACCTTCCCCAAGAGCTCTCAGGAAGAAGCATGGCCTACCTAAACCAGGAAGTACAAAAGCCAGTGAAATTCCCAGCAGAGGATGCCCCAAAAGGGCAGCCAGATCTCAGCTCCCTCACACTTCCCTTCAATCAGAACGTTCCTGCCACTTGTCAATGTTCGGCAGATTGCAAGCTCGGGTGCACTAAGAAAATACTTCCTTTGCTTACTTGTAAGGAGCACAGAATGTCAGTTTTGTGTAAACATTCCAAAATTGAAATTTGAACGAGGGCAAAGCTCTGATCTGAGGGCCCGCTGATGGCCTGGAGGACAGTGGGGTCTTTGGTCACTGGCAGAACCTCACACAGTAGATGTGGCCCCACTCTTGGGACCAGGGGCGGCCTGGCCCTGAGAACTGCTGCAGAAGGAGGCACTGGGAGAGGTGGGCATTAAGGGCAGCAGTCAGAGGCCCTGTAGCTTGGGTAGTACCCCACCTGCCGGTGTTGACACTGCCACCTGGGCCTAATTTTATTTCCTTTTTTTCCTTGTCATTAGTCCCTACACAATACAGTTTGACAACTATGTACATAACAATTACACTGAAATAGGTGATGTTGAAGTCATCTACAGATGATTTTAACTATATATATGGGATGTGAAAATACTGTGCCATTTATTACAAAGATTTTAAAATTTAGTTTTTTACTGATACAATATTTGTACCTATGTGTAGGGTGCAAGGTAATGTTTCGACTCATGTATACAGACACCGAGCGGTGACACTGAGGAGTGATGAGCTCAGGGTAAGCAGCTGTTCCCATCATCTGAGATGTTTGTCATCTCACCGTGGTGAGCACACTCAAGCTCTTCTCCCCCACCTCGAGATATATGATGCACTATTATCGATCATACTCACCCTGCTGGGCCACAGAACAGGAAGACTTATTCCTCCTCCCAAACAGTGACATTCAACACACTGATCTGCCTCTTCCTTCCTCTTCTGTCTGCCCTGTTTTACCCAGTCTCTGGTAACCACTCTCCGGCCCTCAACTTCTACAAAGCATCACTTTGTATAAGAGTCCTGAGCATCCTTGGATTTTGGCATCCCATGGGATGCTGGAACCAAGCTCCAGCGACACCAAGGGACAACTTTAATGGGTCATTAATTGTGGGAACTGGCTCACAGAACCACAGAAACTGAGAAGTCCCAAGATCTGTCACATGCAAGCTAGAACCCAGGAAAGGCAGTGGTGTGGTTCAGTTCAATTTCGAAGGCCTTTTTGTTCCACTCAGGCCCTCGACACACTAGATGATGCCAACCACATTGGTGACGGCAGATCTTTACTCGGCCTACAGATTCTTTTATGCTTATCTCTGCGGGAAACACCTTCAGACACAGCAATAATGTTTCATCAGCTACATGGGTGCCTTTCAGCCCAGTCAAACTGACACATAAAATTAAACATCACAGAGCCTCAGGCATGAGAGGGAAGGAAAGCAATCCTGAGCCTATCCAAGCCCCCTGCCCAATCCCTCCAACTCTTTTCAAGCTGCCAGGCCTGCAGCCAAGTTGGAAGCTTCCAGTGACTGCCCCAGTCTTGGGGTGATAACCTGAGACAAGCTACAGTGACAGTCACATCTCCTCTGGATTTCCGGTCTGTCCAACCTCCCCCAGAACCATCATGTCAAGCAATCCTAGCTATCACTACACTTTACTATAAAAAAGGCAAATTTTCCATTCGGGGTTAATACATTAATACAAACGTTTTCAGGGTCACACTCTTGTTCACTTTCGGAGAAATAGGAGATGTGAACAAAAACTACAGTCAAGTTTAAATTTTTTTAAATTATCACAGCAAAAATCACATTCCCATTAATTTGCCTCAAAATCCTCCCCCTTGCTTTGAACACACTTATCCCATCATTCTTGCCACTTTCTGAATCAGTTCTGCAAGTCCTCTTTCATGAGGCCTTGAAGCCCTGAATCAATCCAAAATGTTTACAGCGATTTCTGTCAGATAAAAGCATTTATAGTGAGTGTCCTCACTCGCCTCATTCACCACATCTCTGACTCTTCCCCAAACTCAAATGATCATGACAAGTAAATGTTTTAAATCGGCTTAAGTCGTGGAGGTAGCCAATGACAGCACAACTAAAGACAGACAAAAAAAGGCTTCCAGAATGGCTTCAGAAAGTTCCAAGAGCAATGGGATAAATCTGTTTGAAGTGAGGGGGAACACCTTGAGGGATATTAATGACAATGTGTCTCTTACTGTAATAATTTTTAAAATGTAAACATTGACCACGGTTTTTGGTCATTCCTTGTACATCTCTGGCTCATCAAAAAAAGCATTCCCTTGCTTTGCAGCAGTAGTACTTTCTCTCATGCTCCCTTCCTCAAATGAAAGACACTTATCCAGACCCAGAGCTTGCTCACAAATGGTGGTGTGAATTGCACAGATGTCTGGTGCTTCTTCTCACACTGTCACAGGTGCAGGGCAGCGAAACCACTCTCGATCCCCAGTGTAGGTGACCTTTCCCAGCCAGCTGCCATGGAGGGCTAAGGGGGACTGTTCTGGGCCCGCTGACTCTTTCTCCACTACATACAATCAGTAGGATCCCCAAGAAATGACAATCTCCATCATGTCCTGCCAAGCTCCTTGGTCCCTCCCACTCCTCCCTGGCTCCCAGCCAGAATACCAGCCCTGGTCCATCTGGCCAACCTCACCTTTTTCTAAGAATGCAGTCTCAAAATAGATGTAGGAAGATGAGGTAGGGGGACAGAAAGCTGGCTTGTGGGCTGTGGCAGAACCCTACAATAGCCTATGTGACATTGCATTCCATTAGTCCCTTCATCTGCCCCTAAGATAGGCACTCTTCTCTAGGGGTGAAGTGAGCCAGATCAGCCCCACCAGCCTTATGAAGTATTGTTTACCATGACTGTAAGGTGTCCTCATCTCTTGAGTATCCATAAGTATAGTCTTTTAACCAAACTAGAAGTTGCACATTATGTTATATAAGAATTGGGGATTTAGCTCAGTGGTTCTGCCGCCTGCCTCACGAGCGCAAGGTTCCGAGTTCGATCCCCAGTACCAAAAAAAAAAAATTATCTCAAGAACAGTGATATCCCTAACTCCTCTGAGACCACACTGGAATTCAGAAAAGCGATGTGACTTGTGTGGGGTCAAAACCAGAAATGAATGAAGTGAACATTGCACAGAGCCTTGACCTTTTCGGGTGAGCTCCAGATGTGGCACAACCTTGGCCCAGGAAGCCCAGGGCTCACTGCCCAAGTTCGGAGTGGGGAATCCAGCCTGTGCAGGATGACTCAATTCAATTCAGTACTGACAAGGAGATCAGTTTCCTTTGTTACTCCAAATATCACCTCCTGCAAGCTCTGCTGATATTGCCATGCTTCATTAAGAATGAACTGGTCTGGGCTGGGGATTTAGCTCAGTGGTTCTGCCCCCACCTTGCACACACAAAGTCCTGAGGTTCAATCCCCTGGTACCAAAAAAAAAAAAAAAAGAACGCAGTGATTTACTTTCGAAATCTAAGTGTAAATGTCTAAAGACAACTATCTCAGACTAAATACAGGGGTACCTCAGTTCATGAACAATTCTTTCCATGATTCTGGTCACAAACAGAGTTGGATGAGAACCAAATCAATTTCAATGGTTAAGTTCAATGCTGACCTTATAGGAAAATTTGATTTGGTTCTCATCCAGTTCAGTCTGCAACCGGAATCATGGAGAGAACTGAGTTTGTGAACCGAGGTACCACTATACTTAATTTTTAAAATATGAAACAGTGCACGTGTCAGTTGTAATTCTTTAATTATCTTGTCCAGCTGGGGTCAAGTCATTAACACATCTGAGAAATTCAGCAAGTACAACAAGATTAAGATTCTTCTAGGCTAACAATCCTAAATTCTAACTTAAAAAAAAGACTGTGGCTTATCTCCACCAAAGAAAATAATATGCAAGTTACTATCGCCATTTTTCCAGTTAATAAGCAGTTGATGGGGAATAAAATCCAGAGGTCAGTCTTCTGTGGACTCTAAATTGACAAGAAAACAAGCTAGCCAGCTTTTCAGTTATTTTCAGACCATTGTTGGTTTTCATTTAATGGAAAACTTGTTAAGTTACAACTTTCTTATGTGCCTCACTATAGAGAATTTATTTTCTACAAATTGGATTTTCTCAAGACGATAACTGTGGCATCAACACCAGACACACTGCAAGAAATCTACTTTTAACTATTTTCATGGATGTTGGGCATGCCTAACACTATAGATATGACTATAAATTTATTGCCTTGCTCTGTGTGATCTTTGTGATAAATGTATCATCTCAGAGAACCTCACTGAATATTGCTTATATTATCCCTTTACTTGATATAGACCAAGTTAATTTAAATATGCTGTCACATAAGTTTTCTGGCCAGAGTGGAGACTGTGTTCAAATCCAACAATTGTATCATTATCAGTAAATCAGAAAATGTGAGCAGGTTCTCTAAATATTTTTTTGATGATCCAAAAGTATCCCAATATTATACTCAGGAAAGTTAGTTATTCATTTGTTGAGAGTGTGTGTGTGTGTGTGTGTGGTACTGAGGATTGAATCCAAGGCCTTTGCACTGAGCTACATCCCCGGGCCTTTATTATGTTTTATTTTGAGACAGGGTCTTACTAAGCTACCCAGGCAAGGCTCAAACTATTGATCCTCCTGCCCCAGCCTCCCTCAGGGCTAGAATTTAAAGGTGTGCATCCCTTTTGCCCAGCTATATTTGGTAGTTTAATTGATTTTTTTTAATTATGATAAATACAGAAAATTAAAATTTCCAGTTTAAGTGTTTAAGCACACAGATCAGTGATGCCTGTGATGCTGTGTAGCCACTGCCACCATCCATCTCCAGACTTCTTCATTTTCTCTAACAGAAGCCCCTGCACCCACTAAATACTAACTCCATATTCCCTCTTCCTTCAGTTCCATCCTACTTTCTATGAGTCTGACTCCTCTAGGTACCTCATATAAGTGGAATTTTTAAGTATTTGTCTTTTTGTGAGTGGCTTATTTCACTTAGCAGAACAATCTCAAAGTTCATCCATGGCATTGAATGTGATAGAATTACCTTCTTTTCTAAGGCTGGATAATATTCTACCATCCAAATCTAATCACATTTTGCTTCCGTAAGCACTTGGGTTGCCTCCACCTTTAGGGTATTGTGAGCAATGCTGCTGTGAACACAGGTGTATGAGTATCTCACATCCCTGCTTTTGGTTCTTCTGGGTACATACCCAGAGGTGAGCTTGTCAGATCATACAATAATTCTGTATAT
>NW_004624768.1:2585345-2671213 GCF_000247695.1 Heterocephalus glaber
TATATATATATTGGTGAGGTACCGCCATGCTATTCTTCATTTGATGTTTTTAACGATACAAGTAGCAAAAGTAATGGCCAGTGGCTGATGAACTCAGCAAGTTCTTGGAGGCAGTAGAGGTCACATCTCCACCTTTTCAGCAGAGTAACCCTCTCCTAGGTGCGGCTCCTGTATCCCGAGTACAGCACTGACCCAGGCAGGCTTTCGACACGGGGCTGCAACTTACATAGAACAGCAGAAATTCCAACCAACGAGAACCCTTCATGATAAAAACAGAAACATACTCCAATATAAGCAGTTTCTAATCCTGTTGACAGTTTTTGAAAAGAAAGAAGAGCAGAAAATTTTGATTGTAAGTAATGACTTGCCGTTTTGTACTCTCCGGAACTTCACCGGTACAGATCTCTGAGGGCAAAGAGACAAGGTGACCATGGAGCGCCTTTAGGGAAGCCTCAAACCAGGCTCAGGAAGGGGACTGAGCTGGCACGTGCACAGAGACTCAGGAAGGGGACTGAGCTGGCACGTGCACAGAGACTCAGGCTGATTCCCCTGAAGAAGCTGGAGTCGTGGATTAGAGCCATGCCATGCATGTCTGGGAGAAGGCTGTGGACAGACTCACTGGCCTGCAGGTCAGAGGATCAGAAGAAGGCTTGGCTTCCGGATGGCCCTGCCTGTACCAGGAAACCATGTGACTCTGCCCCACCCTGAGGGGACGCTGCAGACCAGTCCCAGGGATGGCACCTGAGAGGAGAGCTGGACTCTGGACCCAGGGAAATGACCTTCACGGGGCTCCAGGGAGCTGATTAGGGGACTGGACAGTGGCCCCATAACCACATAAGTTAGTAACACCATCAAGTTGGACACCTATAATAAGTGAAGAGCAAGCTTTGTAAATCCCACTTCAAGGAAGCTTGTTAGATGCACAGATAAAGCACAGATAGACCCAAAATACCAGGAGACCATCAATTATCACCTTTTATTCTTCCCCTGCTACCCAGCAGAATATGGGTCTGAGAATGGTCAGTTATTTTAAAAAAATAAGAAAAAGAATGACTACCACATGACAGTGCAATTCTATTCTGGATATATAACCAAAATGTTGAAAAGCAGGGTCTCAAACAGATGAAGATTTGCACACTCACATTCAAGGCAGCATGACTGAAAATAGCTGGAAGGTAAAAACAACCCAAGGATCCATCAGTGGATGAAATGGGCAAACAAAATGTGATCCATAAATGCAACAGCATGTAATTCAGCCTTAAAAAGGAAATAAATGCTGACACAGGCTGCACACAGATGTGCTGTGAGGACTGTCTTAGTCTGCTTTCTCTTGCTATAACAGAACACCTAAGACAGGATACTTCACACACAAAAAAGGTTTAATTCAATCCATGGTTCTACAGGCTAGAAAGTCCAAGAGCCCAGAGCCAGGAACCGATTAGGGCTTCTACTGTGTCTTCTCATGGCAGAGGGCAGGAGAGCAGGAGAGCAAGGAAGAACCAAAAGAATTTTTATAAGAATCCATTTTCATGGTAATCACCTCACACCTCAGATGACAGCATTAATCCATTCATGGGGGCAGAGCCCCTCAACCTAACCTCCTCGTATTGGGCCCACACTCCAGCACAGCTAAAGGGGGGATGAACTCCCGACACATGAATTTTGGGGGACCCATTCAAACCATGGGAATGTCAAAAAGCGAGTTATAAAAGGACAGATGCCATGTGGTTCCACCTACACTCAGCTTTCTTACAGACAGGAAGTGGAAGAACAGTCATCAGCGGCTGACAGGGAGGAATGGAGACCCAGTGTTTGAGCTGAGGAAGGTGAAGTGCTCTGGGCCAGGTTGGCAGTGACAGCTGCACAGCAATGTGGATGGATTTAGTGCCACTCAACACACACTTAAAAATGGTCAGGATGGTAAATTTTATGTTATGGGTTTTTTGCCACAATAAAAATAAGGAATGCCATTTTACTTTTGCATAGGGAAGAATAAAAGAAACAAAGATAGCTCAGAATTGTGACAATGGGGCGGGGTAGCCAGCACCCAGTGGGGCAGTGACAGCTGCTTCATTATCAGCCTCTCAACACTATTTGATTTTAACTCTGTATGCACTCGACGGATTTGTAAGTATTAATTTTAAAACATAATGGAGAGTGGTAGAGATGAAAAGAAAAGCAAATCGGGGAGGCTGCGTACCAATAAGCCTGATGTCAATCACGGGCCAGATCGGAGCGGGGATTATCAGAGCAGAAGGCTTGTGAGTACTTCAGGAAGCAAGTGCCAGGCCAGATTCATCTCATTTTCTCTTTTAATAAGGTTATGAGATTGGCATATTAGAGGAATGCTAAGCAGATGAGGGCCTTATTTCAGCGAGATGTTAACACTGTCTCCTGAGTGCTCTGGGAAGAGGTAGACGCAGAGGGGCCCCACTCCCACGGCCAGCACGAGAGCAGGCCAGGCTGGCCGGGCACCAGAAGCCTCATCTGGCTTGGTGACAGGGGACTTCAGCATACGGGTTGCCCCGTCAGCAACAAGACAGCAAAAGGAGACAAGGCCATCTCAGTAGGCTGGGACGCTCAGTTTGAAAGCGAACAGATGAATTTATCAATGTTACAAATGGTCTGCATTTTGATACCAAATTCATAAAATGCCAAGAGCAGCAGCCCACAGTGGAAAGGAAGAAAATGTAGGGTTTCAAAGGACTTCCGACTCCAAGTCCTATGTCCACCCACACTTCCCCTGCCCACTGCTCAGCCCTGGCACTGCATCTACAGGGATGAGGCGCCCTTTGGACAAACTGGGTGATGAGTCTTTGAATGCACAAGTAGAAAACTACCCAGGGAGAGGGGTGGAGGAGTGGTTTCTGCATTCATAGGACTTTAGGGAGAAAGTAAAGAAATTCACCGGTTCTGCAGGAAGAACTAGAGAAACAGTCGCTGTGCAAAAACAGATCTGGCTGCAGTCAGAGCTGCCTAACAGCCCCATGACACGCTCAAGTCCCCATCACTGGCTCAGACAGGTTGACACCCCAAATCAGAAATACCACTAAAGGGCACTCGCAGAGGAGTGGCTTAAATGAACGCTAATGCCTTGGAATATCCTACAACAGGAGGATAACAGCAGCCACGAAAATAACAACTTACATTTATTAAGTGTTTTGGTTCTTGCAGTGCTGGAGATGGAACACGTGTTCCATCCACGTGTTCGACAAACATCTACCGGAGCTACAGCCCAGCCCACCTGGGATGCACAGGTTAGAGGCTCCCGGAAAGGTGACTGGTCTCATCTTTGGACTAATCCACTGGCGTTCTTAGCTCAGCGTGCTGCTGGCAGAGGGCCCAGTTGGAAGTGGGTCACGGGTCATGTCCCTAGAGGGTACATCTCTCTCCCTGGCTTTCTTCCCCTCGGCTCTGCTTCCCAGCTCTCATGAAGCAAGTAGCTTTCCTCTGCTACAGCCTGATCCCATGAAGTTTCTGCCCTAGAGTTGGCCAATCACAGACTGAAAACTCTGTGTGCAATCAGGAGCCAAATTACACCTCTCCCCCTTTAAGGTGCACATGCTGAGTATCTTGTCCCAGGGATGGAAAGCTAAATTGTAATACAGGCTTCTTCTTTGAGAGACACCATGGTGATCCCAAAGAGTGTTCAGATTCAGAAAGTTCTCGAAGGACTGGGTAGTATTGCTTTGTCTGATAGTTTGTTGCATGGGATCTAGGTTACCTGATGCTAGCTTCGCCCAGGGCTCATGGCCAAAATATTCTGAACTTCTATGTTATTCATTTATGCGACAAATATTTACTGAGTACCAGTTTTGTGTCAGGCAGGCTGTACACATGAGCAGAGAGGGCAGTGACCCTCTCCGGCAGAAAGAATCTGGTTTGCAGATGAGGAAAATCAAGCTGATGCTATGACGGACAAGGCAGGCACTGACCGCAGAAAAGCCAGTGGGGATGATTCTATCAGGACCTCGAAGGGCAGGTAAAGCACAAAATAAGGAGAGGGAAGGGAGAGAAAGCAGTGAAAGCATTTACCCAGAAGAACACTGGGGTCTGATTTATGGTTTTGTAGATTGGCTGCTGGGGACAGATTGGCAGCAGAGGGCAGGAAAGACAGCAAAGGGACCAACTGGTGAGGAGGAGGAGGAGCAGCTGCCAGGTGAGAGCCCCAATTCGGGCGAGGATGCTGGGGCCCCCAAGCAAGATTCAAGGGCTCAGCCAAGGCAGCACAGGAAGGAGAGAGAGGGGAAGCAGCTCGGGTGTGTCCTGCAGGCAAGGGTGGGGAAAGGAGAAATCAAGATGTCCCTTAGGTTTCTGGCATGAACAAAACACAATGGGGGGCCTTTTTGGAGATGTGCCCCGGTAGTGTTCAGCCCAAAGTTCAAATGCAAGCAGTTGTCAAAATGCTGACTGCCAAACTTACAGTCTGTTCATCTATCACCAAACAGGGATGGCAAATGGAAGAACATCCCTGCTCCCCTCTGAGTCTAAACGTCCAGAATAAAGTATTATCCCACTTCCTGGGAGGCAGCTGCGCAGCAGGAAACCACTACCTGAGGGTTCCACAGGACGCAATGTGGCACGCAGGTTAACAAGGATGTGTTTGAAGTCTGCAGCTCTTTGTAGTTGTCCTGTCCTAGTTACAGAAGCTTCGGAGGCTGTGTCAGAGGGATTTGACGCAGAAACACAGGACGGAATGACCCCAAACTTCTGCTTCCATTACATCATTCCTACAAGAGGAACACAAATCACTCTGAAGACTTAAAGGTGAACATTCCTAGCCTGCATAAGGCCATTCTCACCCAGGCACAGAAGGCATTGTCCAGCTCCCCTCCGAATCCTGACTGCCCCGTTCTGCAGTATGGCTCACTGGCCTTCACACGTACTCTGCCTTGTTCTCAGGCCTCCACCTGACTCAAGGTACCTGGCCCTCTTCCCTTCTCTGTCGTCCACTGCATTATTGTCCATCTATTATGCCTGGCTCACAATCTCTCATCCCTGAAGCCCCTTATGATACTGTGTGCCTCCGAATCATGCACCTGCTTCCAGGGGCTGAACTCCTGCCTAGAGATCCCAAGATAAGGCAGAGCGCCCTCCATCCTTCTCTCGTGCCAGACACCACATGCCAAACAGGGCACCAGCTGCTCAAGGGCAAGGACCATCATGCATTTCTTGTATCCCCCCAAGGACCCCAGTCAGCATTTCAAACACTGGAGCACCCTCCCCTCAACAGTGATCGACCGCAGAGCCATAAAATCTCTAAATGTGTGTTTGACATAATTAAGAAACTCCAGTCTGACTAGGGCTGAGCTTGTAGCTCAGTGGTAGTGAAACAGAGAAGAAATGGCCTGACGCTTCCCCTTTCCAACTGCCAACTGGAAGGGGGTGCTGAGCTGTTACACCTCTCCCCCGACCACTCCCCCTGGCTTGGCCCCTAAGGGTGGACTGAGGAAGCTCAGCCCAGTGTCTTCTGGCCACCTCTGAGATGACGTTGAGGCCACTCTCAGGGCCATGCTGACAGGAGGCTCTTCTTGGCTGACAGCTGCAGTGACCCTTCCCTGCTCTGCCACTCTAAGAAGCTGCCAGGAAACCACCCTGGATAAAATTAAGACTGGGAAGGGACTGGGGCCCACTGTTGTTGTCCCCAGAACCTGCCTACCCCAAACGGCCACGACCAATAGAGCCAGCAGTCCTGGAGAATCCTGAAAGCAGTAGCAGCTGTCAATCAAGCAGCCACACCTTCAGATGCGCTGCCAAACTCCCCTCCTACCAGCTGCAGCCATCCTGGGTGCGCTGCATCTGCTCCAGGAGGTATCTGCCTTGACCGAAGCAGGACTGAACATGGGTCACTCACAGGTGACACTGCATAGGACTGAGCTTGGACCATCACAGGCCTGAGAAATGTACAAGACTATGCACACTCAGGTCCACTGCCTCTCTCTAAGCAGCAGCTCCTCACATTGCACGGGTTAGTCTGGGAGGGTGACCTCTAATATACCGACCTCCTGTGATGCCACACAGGTCCAGTCTGAATAAAGCCTCGCTCTGGAGGTCCTGTAAATCTGCTCATGATTTATTTCCCCATTAGTGTGGGCTTGGAAGGTTCTGTAACCAGTGTGAGCAGAGTAGTTTGCCTGTTAAATAAAAAAAGCTATAAACACAAAGACTGCTAGTCCTGAACAGTCCAGAGATCAGCAACAGAAATCAGCACTGACAGTCAACAACTGGCACTGACCGATGCCAACCAGCAACAGTACCTTGTGGTGACAGAGACCAGCTGAGAAGAGCTCCAGATAGCTGACAAGAGCCAACTTCTACCCCTGAGGACCTAATAGGAGTGATGACCAGTGTTGGCCACCAGTGTTAACCAACAATGACAACTGGCAGGGATGAGCAGTGTTTGATAAACATTGGTAGAAACCAGCTGAAAAGAGTCCAAGAGCCGCAAAAGGCTCAGGAGCCAACACGAGCACCTGAGATTCCAAAGCAGTAACACTAAGGACTGAGAGTCACGAGCTTCTGGAGCCCCAGAACTGTAACACCAAGGGCTGAGGGCCCCTGGTGCTCAAAGCCCAGAGCTACCAGCAGAGCAACACTTTGCCGATTTGCAACTCCCATCCAAATTGAGCAAAAGAATCCTCTACCAACTGACAAGTGCTTGTCCAGACTGCTTGAGACCCTGGGTTCAATTCCCAGCAATAGAAGGGGAAAAAAGAAGAAAAAGAAATTCCAGACTAACAAACTGACTTCACAGACTAGGCCTTGGGGTGGGAACTAATTTGCAGCACTGGATCACCAATTGAACCTAAAAGTGAGTAATAAATAAAAAGAAGGCAGATAATCCAAATGAATATTTGTAGAGTTGGTAAAACTTCAATCACCTTTGAAGTTGTTTTCCCACTATTGTTTTGGTGCCTTTTATTACATTTTGGAATATGACTATAAAATCTAGTTTTAATCATTAATCAATACATATTTTTTAACAATTATATGATGAGTAAATCTGTTGAAACTGTGGAAGGTATAAGAAAGATTTTGTGCAACTCCAGTTTTCAAGCTATAGTAGCTTCAGGGCTACAAAAAGCTTTTTAAAAGTTGTTCAAGTCTGAGGTAACACCTTTCCTGGAACCTCACACAAGGCCAGTCCATGTATGGGCAACCTATGTGGTCAAATCCTGGGTGGGTTTTCTGCCCCCAAAGCTCCAGGCTTGGGATGAGGCCGGCACTTCAGGCTAAGGAAGAGCATCCACGGCTGTCACCCTCCCACACAAAGACTCCCTTCCAGAAATTCAGACACATGCAATACTCTGTAATGAACGAAACTTGCAATGCCATGAGGAGTGAAGTAAGCCAGTCACAAAAGGACAAGCACTGTGAGATTCCACTTACAGGAGGGTCCCTGAGACAGAAATTAGAATGCAGGCTGCCACAGACCGGGTTTGGGGAGGAAGGAGGAGGTAGTGCTGAACAGGGGCACAGTTTCAGTTTTGACAGAGTTAGGAAAGGGCTGGCAAAGGCAGTACACTCACGTGAATGGACTTGACGTCCCTAAACTGCATACTTCAAAATGGTCATGATGGTAAATTTCATTTCACGAAAATTGAAAAAATTTTAAACATAGTTAAATAGAGCCAGTGAGTCCTGGTGTTCTATAGTAGGGGAAGGACAGTTCACTGTAACCCACTATATCTTTTATGAATAACTAGAAGGGAGAAGCTCAGGGCTCCAAACACAAAGATTCTGATTTAATCAGTATATACTGTACATGTGTACTGAAATACCACACACACACAATTCTTTCAGATTAATCAAAAATGTCTTAAATCTTTAGGGGGACTGGGGATTAGCTCAATTGCAGAGGTGTGCTTAGCATGTACAAGCTAAGCATCAAAAAATGTTTAAGGAGAAAATGATTTTAATAAGTGTTATTTCTAAAAGAAGAATCTCCTTCCTTGTCCTTGCCTTCACACAAACTTCCAGAAGGGACCCAGCAAGTCCCCTCCTCTGACTGCAGTCATGAATTTTCATGGAAAAATTGTCACTTCCACATTTTTCTCTATAGCTCAGTTCCCTTTACCACCGTGGAAGTTATTTGCTTTCCTTTTCTAAAGTCAGTGCCTCTGAGTAATCAGAAATAAGAGCTTAAACCACTGATTTTCGACAAGCAAGCGGCAGGGGTTCAATATTATGTTATGTTCAACAAGGCTTTAAAAACTGTTGAATAGATGTCTTTAAATCACTAAAAAGTGCCTAAGACAAGATCAAAGAATTGCTGAATTAAATCAAAGCCTTTACAAACACAGCACGGAAAATCACGGTGTGCACATGAGCTCTGGCAGGAGGGAGAGCCACCCCCGGGGGGGAGGAGAGGGTGCGCAGTGCTCCGACCTCACCACACCTGTGGCATTTTGGGTGCAGAATCTGGAGGGCCTGGGGACAGGGCCAGTTTTCCTGATCACGGGTAGCCTCTTACGTCCTGGGGTTGAGGACAGTTCCAAGGACTGCAGGACATCGGCAGCTGCTGAGAGTGAGCATTCACACACAGCGTCCCAGAGGACTGCCAGCTCCTGTGCAAGCTTCGTCTCAACCCGCCACCTCCCTCTATCACATACACCCTTCCTGCATGGCCAGATCACCTCCACCGCTATCAGGGAGCCATCATCGCCCTGTCCATGGCTGACTCTCTAATCCGCCATGTGCCCTTTTCAGAAGCACCTCCACAACACAGCTCAAAAAATGCTTCTCAATCCTTCAGAAACTGCTGGAAGCTGCAATCAGCTGATGAGCACCGGCAGACAAGGTGATATGTGCAACGATCCCAAGCAGTGTCCTCTGAGCAACCAGCTCTGTCAGAGCGACAGATGCGGGAGGGCTCGTTGCCTTCGCGATGTCTGAGGTGAGGGGTAGGCACAGGTCAGCATGAGAGCTCTTGGGCAGCCTGTGGGAGGCCTTGAATTTGAACCCCAACACCAAAACAAAAATCCTGAGATGAGACAATCCCTCAAAGACACACTAACCCTTACATCCTGAGCAATTCCTCTTTGGCTTTCTTTCTAGATTAATCTATTGCTTAATTGCTAATGAATGTTCCTCCTTGATACCAAGACACAGTTAAAAATTGCTCTAGGTCAACCAGTCATTTGACAAACATTATGCTTCTTGGTAGGTCAGCAACAGCTATGAGACATGATCTTACACCACCTCATAATCCAGATGCTCCTTGGCCTGCAGTGGAGTTGTTTCCAATAAGTCCATTGTACTCTGAAAATATCATTAAGTCAAAATGTATTTAATACAACTAACTTCCCAACTACCATAGTTTAGCAACACTGCACACTGTAGTGTCTGGTGTCTCTATACAGTGTGGCTACCAAGCAGCTGCTGGGCTGCAAGAAAGGCTTGTACTGCCTACACTACTCCACAGAAAGACCAAAGTTCCAAGCATGGTTTCTACAGCTGTGCACAGATTTAGCACAGTCATGAAGCTGAAAATTGTTAAGTCTCACCACCTTACATCAGGGGCCGTCATACTGCACTATTCCTTGGCTCACAGTCACTGGCTGACAGAAATGAAAGTGATGTGTTGGGGTGACTCTGTACTGAAGACTGAATTCACTGAGCAGTGCTTAGCCGAGGCTCTTAATGGGGCCTCAAAGTGTCCATGGGGCTGTGGGGGGACCTCAGACTATTGGAAGGGAGTAGTGCTAGGTGGAGTGGGTCGGTCTAAAGCCCATACCTACCTTCATCCAGTTCAACTCCACTGTCACACATTGAGATTCCTCATAAGACTTCATTGGGTTAAAAAGTCACCGACTGTGAACGCACTGTACACAGAGTGCACATCAATGTGAAAAGCTCCACGTGTATTTCTGGCAGCAGCCCAGGAGGTCTCTGGAGCTGCAGGGGTGGCCAGAAGGACCAAAGGTGAGCAGCTTGGCTCCAGGGTCCTGGCTGTGTGGAGGGACAGTGCAGGAGCCTGGAAAGTGTGTGTGGAACTAGAAAGCCAGGGAGCCTGAACTGTAGCCATCCTGATGGGCCTGCCGGGGAGCCAGCCTTCCCCAAAACGATGGGGCCTCTTATGGAACATAGTAAGTACCCATCTCCCATGGTGAAGTGGAGTGCGTGAAGAGAGAGAGCACAGTGTAACGTGCGGAGGAGACCACAGGAGAGTAAGAGGAGAGACAAAGAGACAGTGACTTTGCAGGTGGCTGAGAGAGAGCATGGAAGGGAACAGAAAGACAAGGGCAGAAGAGCGCGAAATGCAGGCATCTAAGATGTGGGATGAAGAGGTGGCAGCTCCCTAGGAATAAAAGAAGTTGAGTTCCAATCAAAGGCTCACTAGAGCACAAAAGCCCACCATACCCTGCACGGCAGCACAAGGGACCAGGACCATGAGGATCGACTCGCAAATGCAGTCAAGCAAGACAGAAGGAGGACACACATCGAGGAGCAATGGTCTGGGTGCTGTTTCTTCGAAAATGATGAGTTGCATTAGTCTACACCAGTGTTCCCAACCCTTTTTCTACCCAGTGCCACCTTGTGGAAAAGATTCCCAGCATGGTGGCAGGGATGGTCCTTGCCCACATGGAGATGCAGATGTCAGCTCCAGCAGCACCCTGGAAGCAGAAGGGGGAAGGGGCAGGTCAGGAGCTTGGCTCACCCACGGGTGAGCGAGTAGAGGGGGAAGCCAGCAGATATAGCCCAGAGTGGGAGCAGAAGCCCACATGGTTGGCCCAGCAAGGATGCTCCGTAGGCATGAGTGAGACACAGGAAGCCTGAACAGAGGAGCGCCCCAAGTGAGGCATCTCCATGCACAGTGGCCGGAGCCAAGCGACATCATTGTTTTCATTCTGCTCTATTTCTCTCCAGGAACTGTGAAGCAGGGATCAGCATAAGCAAGCTCCCTCTTTTCATTCCACAGAACAAAGCTCTCCGGCTGTGCCAACTGCCTTACCTGTCTCCATCCCTGAGGATGGCTTAACTGCTGAAGCCAGGCCCCTAACCTAATTCACCCAGTGTCAGCAGGGACAGCACAGGAGGAGGAGCAGGAGGCTGAAGACGGCTCTGGAAGGACAGGTTTCAAACATCCAAACCCCCTTTAAAATGGCACCAAGTGAAATGTGCAGACAAAGCATAATAAAATTATATTATAAATTAATAATACATTTTATATAAATACAAGAGCCCTCCTTTTCTCTGTTTTTTAAAATATTTCAGATTTAAGCTCGTAAGTACTTACATGTGATTACTAGAAAAGGGAATTAAAATGCATTGTAAATATTGGCTGCAGGATGACAAAGCAGCCACTGGCTGGTCACCAGACAACTCTTCAAGTGGCCCTTTCGAGGCCAGGGAAGAAGGGGACAAAGGAGAAGGCCAGGTCGGGCAGCTCAGCAGCACTCACTGCATAGCTGGCATCTCTCCGAAGGCATCTGCACCTGGGCATGCAGGACCAGCAGGGCTACCCGTCTCTACACTGTGGCCAGTCAGATTTCTGCATGGCCACACCATGCTCAGCTCTCCCCAGGTCCTCTCTGGCAGGGGCTCTCACAGAAGCAGAGGCAGGGTAACCTGTCCCTAGGCAGCTGGGGTGTGTCCTCATCTACCATTGAAGGTTGGTATCTCTTGCCCTGGAAAATCAGAATACTTCCAACCAAATAAGAAACCAGTGGAATTAACCTGGGAGTCACTCTAGCTGATACTCTAAAGCTGCTGAAATGTCATTCAGCTTGGCACAACCACACACACACACACACACACACACACACACACACACGAGAAGGTCCAATGGCACCACTGCTGGACAGTACACAGGACAGGCAACACAGAACGCAGCAAGCTGAAGAAACTAAGTCCCAACCCCGCCCTTCATGGAGGAGGCCATCATGGGCGACCCACACCCAGCTGCCCCACAGGAATCTAAGCCACTGTGTGGGCAGGTCTTGCAATGCTGCAAAATAATTCAGTTTGTATTTTGCTGTGAACCATCTCAAGTTTTATGTGTTAGCAAATAAACATTCTTAGACACTGCATGAGCCAAATAAAGCACACTGGAAGGACAGAAAGCCTGGGGGGTGGGCTTTGACTGCTGTACTACAAGATATTCTCTGATGTTCAAAACGAGAGAGATTTAACTTTTTAAAAAAAGAAATAGTAAGTTGCCAGGAAGACATCTATACTGATTTACATCAGTACAAGGCACCTCCCTCTATGCAGATATAGACACATTACTATCCATAAAATCTTCATGCCCTACACTGTATAATCCAGAATAAACTCTGACACATCCCGCCAGTGCCAGGCTCCCAGCAAGTGCTCATCCCACAGGCACTCAGCCTTGCTGCTATTACCACTGTCCTCCCTGGGAAACGCTACGCTTCCTCAGCTCTCTCAGCACAGGGCGGAGTCCTGGGACCGCAGCACCATCACAGAAGCCCTGTCTGTGCTCTGCCTGCTTCTCCTGGAGACTTCACACAGCCCCAGACATGGAGCAGGATCCGCAAGAACCGTGCACTCAAAGGATGGCAGAGTGGACTGAACCTGGCTCTCCTGACAGTACCAACCACAGTGGAAGGAGGCAGACTCCCACTGGGGTAGATGGAAAACCAGAGGCAAAGAGGGGCTGTGGGAACAGGAGTGGGAAGCCAGGACAGATACACCTCTAGACATCCAAAGAGAAAGACAGTGATGAGCAGGAGAGGGACATGAGATCATCACCAAGGGAATGTGAGTCCGGAGACTGGAAAGGCCTCTGGCCCTGGGTCCCAGTCTTAGCTGCGGCTGACCCTGGTCAGAGGGCACCCTCTCAGGCTCCAGGCGAGTCTCCCGGAGTCCAGGGAAACAGCAGCCCCTGGAAGGAAGATGTGACCCATGCCACGGGTCTCCTGCCTCCTTCTGGGACTGTCCCTGCTGGAGTAGTTGGCATCTGAATCCTGTTCACATGAATATCTGTCCGTGACATAATGGCTCTTTAAGAAATACAGATAAGATAATCACACTTGGAGAAAATGCAACAGATCTGCAAATGAAAACAAATGCCAGCTTACACGGTGTCAAGAGTCCAATGGGCTGAAACCTGGAGAAATCGTACACACATAGTTTTTGACAGCAAAGTATACTGCTCCAAAGTGAAACTGTAGCTCTACAATTTTTATTACTAAAATCTGTGATTTTTTTCTTATCCTAAAAAATAATGTTGTTTTCCAATAAAACTTTTTTTTGTAATAAGAATGACAGTTTGAAA
Source organism: Heterocephalus glaber (assembly GCF_000247695.1). Next base: position 2,598,589 of record NW_004624768.1, read on the forward strand.
AAGCACTGTGTGTGATTTATTGTACGCTTACAGTTTCATACTCTAAACTTGACACACACCACCTCCCCCCAAAGGAGGAAAAAAGTCTATGTTCACATCTATTAGGACTCAGGGGAGAAGTTAGCCGACCTCACTCCTTCTTTGGAGATCTTCTTAGCTAAAACGCCAGAAGAAAATGGCACTAGAATGCTCATTTACCAAATTGTCAGTGGATGTCTCTTGTACCCCAGGCACCAAAGGGACCAGCACAGAGCCTGAAATAGGAAAGTTGGGTCCATGTCATGGTCTAGCCACCAAGGCCCGATGGGCAGCAGGCCGCCTTGGACACACGTCCCCTCTGCCCCTTCTCTGCTCCTGACCACCCCCGTCCTCCCAAGCCAGCTTCTGGACTTTGGTTCCTTTGATCAAAACACCCCAACGCAGCTGGTTGTTTGCATGGGCTGTCACCTGCACTTCACAAGTGATTTTGGCTGCTCCCAGCCCCCCACAAGGCAAGCAGCAGGGGTGGAGGGAGGGAGGGAGCTTCCACAGTGTCAGCAGGTGCCCTGGTCACTCTGGGAACAGGCTTGGGAGATGCTCGGGCGCAGCCACCTGGGCTCCAGCTCAGTCCCACCCTCCTGTCCTCTGCCTGCTTCCAAACCTTCACAACCAAACAAGGTGCCATATTAACCCGGCTTCCCTCCTGGGTGCATCGCTGCTTCCTGCCACTGGGACAGAGGTGAGCGGACACAGCACAGTCTGCTTGCAGAGCAGCTTCTCCACCTACTGCAGAGCAGGTGTGCAGACCAAGACCCTGGTGTAGGACTGACACGGGTTGCTTCTACTTCCTGGTTTCCTAACAGGACATACTCACTGCCGAACATTCAGAAATGCCAATAAAGAATAATGACCCACCCTCATACCAGTCATGGACTACAGGATTAACTCTTTTATATAAATGCTCCTGAAGAATTATGCATCTATATAATATATATTGGCCCAAAGTGGCATCCTGGACATACACTCTAACTGCTTGCTTAACATGTCATAAACACCTTTCACGTCAACAAATACACTCTTAGGAAACATGTCATGACCACACTCACTTTCCTTGGGTAAAGACAGAGAATCTGTCCCAGCTTTCCACAGCTGGGACAAAATACCTGAGATAATCAACTTAAAAGGAGGAAAAGGTTTATACTGAATCGAAGTTTCAGACCACAGTCACGTGGCCCTGTTGCTTTGGGCTGTGACAGCACAGAACATGATGGCAGGCGGGCATGGCAATTAGGTCTGCTCACTTCATGGTGGCTAAGAAGCACAGAGAAGAGAGAAAGAAGCCAGCACCCCCATGTCCCATTCAGTGGCCCCCAATGGCCTATGCGCCTCCTCTCAGAGGTTCCAGCCTCCTCCCACAGGCTGGCAGCCAAGCCTTTGGAGACACTCAACACCTAAATGACATCCTGCCACTGGCAGTACAGCACCGACCCTAGGGAACACCTGCAGCATGCGGCTTGGGGTACACACCAACCCAGACACCGCAGCACCCCTAGGTTATCATCCACACCACTGTTGCATGGTCCTCTTTGCACTGATGATGGGCTTTACTCTCAAGATAAATTCCAAGAAATGAAATTGCTGAATCAAAAGGCTTTGAAATCATATTACTAATGATCCACACAGTCTTCCCAGCATTCAGTGAAACTCAGTAAGAATAAATCCTACCTGTGACAAGTCAGGTGCTACACTGGGTGCTGGTGATGTAACCATAAATGGGTCAGAAATTGTCACTGCTTTCAGAGAACACAGCCAGGGAAAGGTAGTGCATGAACATTCCTGCTTCTCCCTGTCTTCACCAGCAATGGGTTTTACCATTCTTAAAATATTTTTTTTACTTGATAGTTCCAATATACCAATAGCAAAAATAACAATAGCAGCTATTTTTTTATTTAGCACCCACCATGGTCCAGGCATAATTTTGGACAAAGGATCTCATTTAATCCTTGATAACAACCCAGAGAGTCAGGAATTTTATGCCCATTTTTGAAAGAGAAAGCTGAGGTTTGGAAAATTAGAGAACTATGCTTAAGCCACAAGCTAAAGATGGCCAGGGACATGACACAAAGTCTGAGTCTAGTTCCAAAGTCTAGGTTGCTGGAAAAAGTCATCTTGCTATAAATTTCTCTCCTGTAAATACTAGTAAGCTTTCATTGGGATTTAAGCCATTGCTCTTATGTTTGCTACTATTTACATATTTTATATAATTTTTTTTATTCTCTTAAAAACCATTCACTCATCTTTTTACCAATTTTCTACTTATTTTTTCTTACTGATTTGTTCAACTGGACACTGATGGAAGAGTTTAATAAATAAATCATGGACAAGCATTTGTCTGGGCTTTTTATTTGTACTTAATTTTATTGAAATAAATACCTGTAATATATTGTAATAGCTAGGCAGAAATATCTTCTCTCTTTTTCATTCTGTTTTATGAGTACATGCTTGCATTATTAGTACGTACTGTTTACACACCTGTGTGGACTTGGTGCATGTACATATCACGTCTTCATTCCTTTTTCCATCCCTTCCCCTCCACTCCCGCCCTCTCCCTTCATCTCTTGGTCCTCCTCCCATGTGAGAAAGATCTCCCTACTTCCAGCTAAAAAATCTTCACTCTTTTACTTTTATAAAAACTTCCTTGATGGTTACTTTTTTATTTCTTCCTTGGGTACATTTCTATTTTACTTTTTGCTTCTTATTAAGAAAATATGGTATCTTTTCACAAAAAAAGTGTTTCAATGTGATTTTAAAATATATTTCAGTAAGATTTTCAAATATATTTTCAAGCGTGTTTCAGTAAGATTTTCAAATATATTATACAAACACTTCTAAAATGTAAATGTTCATCACCACATTACCTATCTTTTTGTTCAATATATTTTTTGTTCTTCTTTTGGGGAAGATTATTTCTATCACATGATTTTTTATTTGATGAGCTTTTTCCAAGAGCTCTTAGGCGTATACATAAACTCTACTATTTTTGTTTTCTAATTCTTAACTCCAATTTTATCTCTATTCCTTCTCCTATTTTCCCTTGGATGTGAACTCTAGGTCTTTTTCTAATTTGTTCAGGAATTACATTCTCAGTTCATTTTTTAAAGTTTCTCTTGCTGAATAATAAGAGCACTGAAACTATAAAATAAAATATCCTGGAAAATAAAATACCCATGTGTGTATGATGTATATGTTTGATATAAGGTATTTCATATCATTTCCCTTGATGCAAGAGTTACTTTGACCAAATTTCCACTTTTATCTATTCATCTTTGATTGTTTGACTTTTTAAAAGGGAGGATTGATTCGCTAATGTGTTTCTTTACTAAATTCCAGCTTTACAGCATGATGACCATAGATATATAATTTCTACTTTTTGGAATAAGATGACATTTTCTTTGAGGCCTAGAATACAATTAATTTTTTAAAAGGTTCATCAATACTTGAAACAAATGGGTACTTTCTATTGGTATAATAGAATACTGGTATACAGCTATTAAATTCTCCTTTTATATTATTACATTATTCATATAATTATTCATTTTATTTCATATCTTTATTTTATGTTATCTAAGATATGAGCAACCTTGAAACAGCTGTAATTTTATCCATTTCCTCCTGTATTTTTAATACTTTTATGTTATGTATTTTGAGATTTCTTTTTTGTAAAGAATCAATTTTATCTTCATTGTACAATTTACCTTTTGTTACTATAAAATACCCTTCCTTGTTCTTTTGATGGCTTATGCCTTGGTTTAATATTGCTTCTTTTCATTTGTACTTGTCTTGTATATCTTTGCTCATTATTTTCAACCTTTCTTGGTCCCTTTGCTTTACCCATGTTGCTTTTTAAAAGGTCATGGTTAAATTTCATTTTCTGCCCAGGACTAACGTAATCGGGGAGTTTACACTATTAACTACAAGGGCATCTGCCATACCTTTTTATCTTCTTTCCATTGTGCTGATTTTTTATCTGCCTGGGCTGTGCCATTTGCAACAAACTCTTGCTGGCTGGGAGCTGGTACATATTCCCAGCTCACTGCAGTCTGGTGCCCCGCACACCTAGTTCCTGGGACTGGTGGCCATTCCCCAGCCCGCCTCCCAAGCCGCCAAACCACAGGCCTGTGCCCCAGCTCAACCACTGGGACTCGCTCTCAGGCCTAGTGATGCGAGGACGTGGAGGAAAGCCTGCATCCAGGGGCAGTGCTCTAGCGAGTGGGCAGGCCTGGAATCCTGAGTGCTGGGACTGCTTCCCCTGTCCAGGCAAGGCCAGTCCCTCTCTCCTGAGCTGGCAAGTGCCACACAATTGGGACTGGCCTTCCTCCTTCTTTCTTCCTGGGACTCGCCCTGAGCTCAGGGAGGCCACAGCACTAGTATACATGACAGGATAGATTCTGCTTGTGGGACTCTGTGGATGACATTTGGTGACCCCCAGAGAATTTCAGGAGATGAATGAATGATCAGAACGAGGAGAAGGAAGAGACCCTTTCACTCTCAAAGCCTGAAATCCAGTGTGCTCCAGTGTCCACTAATCTTATATTCGTAAAACTGAAAATCCAACTTCTCATGCCAGACTCCAATTACACAAACTGAGGCAGCAATCACAGACCATGAGGAGAAGTACAAGGCCCAAAGCTGCTCCCAAGGGGAATCTGTCACACAGCCTCTGCCTAGACAGAGATGTTCACACTGACTGAGAAACTGGAGTGGAAGTGCCACCTGAGAGAGGCAGGCAGGCGAGCACCACGTGCTTCCTGGCGCAGCAGGTAGGGGAACCACCCAGAATAAGGAAGGCTGAGGATCCAACTTCCAGGGAGCAGCTGAACTCACACTGCCGGAGGCCAGGACGGTGTGCAACTGCCAGCAAACTGCTTGGCAGGAACCGCCACGCTAGAACCTAAGCATAGCTCTGCCCCAGGAATCCCACTCCCAGGCACTGGCTTGCAACTTCCCTGCTCTGAAAACAGACCAAGCCCGTTTTCTTCAGGATAAGACATAGAACCCTACGACTTGAACTAAAATGGCCTTGACAGTGTGGTGAAGCCAAAAATCTGCAATGAGTGGACTGTGAAGAAAGGGGCTTTGCAGACCTAGACCGGAAGCAAGGGGAGCTGTAGCTATTGCAAGATGAATCAGAACCTTCCACAAGTTCTGCCTGGACCTATGTACTGGTGCAGACGATTCCACCAGGTCTCCTAGTCACAACCAGGTAGGCTTCTATTTCCTCTCACCCTGCCAGTCTGCTTACATCTCTCCACTACTAACCCACAGACAGATGTGAGCATGTCTCCATACTTGTCCATCACCCTTCAATACTTTTTCTTGTTGCAAAAACCCATGCCACAGAATGGGCTTCTGTGCACACTGGACAGTGAGCCTGGCTCAGTGTCAAACCCATCCACACAGGTGCAGGCATTCTCCAAAGGCCATGTACAGAAATGCACCCAGCAGCATTGAGCCTAAATGCCCAAGGGGAAACTATCCAAATGCTCTTCAACAGCAGATCTGATGAATAATGCACCCAAAGGAGCACTGTACAGCAACAAGTATGAATGAACCACAACTACACCCAGCAGGAGAAGTGGCCTTGTGTAAGAAACCAGACACTGTAAATCATACTGACTGTATGGTCCCACTGATGTAAAGTTCAAAGACAAGCAAAATTAATATATGATGCCAAGAATGAGAATAGGAGTCATCTCAAGGGGCTAATAACTAGAAGGGGCATAAAGAGGCTCTTGGAGTGGAGGTAACATTCTGGCTTTTCATCTGGGTACTGGCTACACAGAGGTTCACTTTGTAAAATACACATTGAGCTGTGCACTCAACAATTTGTGAAGTTCTCTGCATATCTGTTAGACTGCAATAAAAAAGTTCAAGAAAATAAAGGCTGGGGAGAGAATCTGTTGCTAGGAGACAAAGAAACCAAGATTCTGGCTCTGGTTATGAGCCCTCAGAGCTTGGAGAATAGATGCACAGTGAAAGTCCACAAAATTTTTCAGGGAATTTTAGTACCAAAAAAATACCAAGCCTGGCCAACAGTGGTTTCCGATTACCCTACACCTACCAATCCCCAGGCGCTGTACCCACAGGTATAGTTCAGAAAGAACTGCAGTCCTGGAAGGGACACTGCCCATCCTAGGTGTGGCTGGTGACAATGGTCCAGAGGAATCTCCACGCAGACTGTGCCAAGTCTGAGCTGGAGCGGCTGAAGGCTGCACCCCTGGCGGGGGGTGGGGGGTGCACGTGGTGCCTGGCCATGGCTGAGGTGCACTGGGGAAGAATGGGGGTGCGGGCCATACCGGAAATCCCTGTCCTTCTGCAGGTTGCATTCTGCTTCGGCTGTGGAGCGCTGTCCAACAGAAACACCATCCAAGCCTTAGACGGACTTTAAAGTTTCCTATGAGCCACATGGAACAGAATAGAAAAGATTTAATAATATATTGCATCCCACCTAATACATCAAAAATATTATTTTTTCAACGTGCAAAATATAAAAATTATTAAGGAGAGGTTGTGCATGTTTTTACGCATCCCTGATCTTCAGGACCCCGTGCATGTTTGGCAGGTCCAGCCCATCTCAGTTCCAACTGTATTTCAAGTGTTCAGTACCCAAAGGCACCTCTTCTCCATCCCTGCATCCCTAATAGTGACTGAGATGTATGCTGGACCACATCGCCACCGAGACCCAGAATACGCTATTCTCTTGCCCTGGCTCCAGAGGCAGTCACTACAAGGCAGTAAGATTCTGCTGGGAACGCTGCAAAAGAGCTGACCATTTCCCACAGGTGCTGAAGCTGAGAGCAAAGGTGTGAGGTCTGGAGCTGCTGCACCTGTCTTGACGCCATGAGAGCAGAGCCTGGCATGGGGCAGAGAACAGAGCCCAGGAAAGAAAGGGAAAGGAACTGGGTTCTGTGGATGTCCTTGGAGCCTCTGCAGTGAGATATGCTCACTCTCCTTTTGGACTTTTCAGTTTTAGGATTTTAGACATTTGCATTTTCCACCAAGTAAATTTGGGTTACACTGGCGTGACTTTTGACTAAAATAGTCCTAAATAATAATCTTTCCTTTTTTCCCCCTCTAGTAATTTTAAGATTTTACATTCCTCTTGTATTCTTCTCACTGATTCTAGTTCCTGCTATACCTTTAGAGAACATGTCTAAGCCTAGAAACACTGTATTCCTTCTGATGCTAAAGTTTCACTTTTAGGTGTTCATCCAAAAAAAAACAATCAGAAAAATATCCAAAAATGTATACACAATAATGGTTTCTACCATGAAAAGCGAAGCATGAACACACATGAAGAAATGGCTTGGTGTCCAGTCCTGAGGAACTGCTGTAGTTTGGATCCTAAATGCCCCCTCAAAAGCCCAAGTGTCAGAGCCCTGGTCCTCAGCTTGGAGCTACTGGGAGGCGGCTGGACCTTTAAGAGGTGGAGCTTTCGGAAGCCTCTGGTCCTGGGGCATGCCCTGGAAACGGACTGTGGGACCTCAGCCCATACCTCTCTTTTCCTGGCCATGAGACACGAAGTTTGCCCTGCCAGGTGCTTACATCATCATGTGCAGCCACAAGCCCGAAGCAACAAGGACAAGTGGTAATGGACTGAAATCTCCAAAACCATGAACTGAGATAAACCTTCCCTCTTTATAAGTTGATTATTTTACGTGTTTGTTGCAGTAAAGAAAAACCGACCAGCACAGGAAGTCAAGGAATCCAACATGGAGGGCTGGGGCTTGATGATGCATGGTCAGAGGAGGGTGTGATACAGAGCAAAGGGACACAACGGAAGGAAGGGGTGTGCAGAGTCAGGGTGGACCTGTGCAGACAGGACGGGGCCTGCTCTCCCACTCCCCACAGTGGGAGCAGTGTTCAGAAAGGGGCTGGGGTGGAGCCATACCAATCCAGCCTGAGGAACCTGGGGTAGACGGAGACAGGGAACGCCACATTCCCCAAGCTTCTCTGACATCCAAAGGGTGTGAGTGGGACCCAAAAGAGCCACGCAGGAAGGTGCAGAGATGCAACTGGAAACAGAGAAAGGGGCCCCCAAAGTGAGCAGGTGAGGTGATCCCAAGGGCCTGACGAGGAGCCTAGGGGAACTGGGTCAGCGAGAGTCGCCCCAGGCACGAGAATCAAAGGACACACTGCCCTACCCTGGACTTCACCTCAAATGCAGGCACAGGACAGCGAGCAGCAGGCAGAGAAGGGAGGCTGCTGAGGAGTCCGCAGCACCAAGGGATGCCAAGTCTCCGGTGCCCACCTCCAGCGGGGTCAGAGACCACTGTCCCCCTGGCCTGATGCCCTGCTGGAGGGTGGCCTGCAGGGCAGCTGAAGACCAGCATATCAGAGGACTCGGGGGGTCTACAGGGGCACTCTTTCAACAGAACTGTGCATCCAAATCCCCGGGGAATTCAGCACATCTGGGCTTGTTCTGCATTTCAAACAGACCCTCAGGAGACACAGGGACCCCAAACTATGGACCACACTGGGGAGAAGGCCTCCAAGACATCTGTTTCAATAAAAGAATTAAAACACCTCCCACTGAAGCTGATGCCAGTATATAAACCAGACCAGTTACACACACACACACAGCCATATGCTCCCTCCACATCTGGGTTTAGTGTGAATAAACTCTGTAACTCCATAATATCTACTTACATACTCTAATGAAAATTCTGAAGGAAACATTTATAAGGCATAAATATGGAAAATATTAAATTATATGTTCACATATCCTGCTTAAGTACACTCTGGGGGTTGAAGGCAAGAACAAGGCCATAAATAAAAGAGAGGCACCCAATCTTCCTTTATAAATCATGTAGCTGAGTCCTAGACCACATTTCCCCTGTCAGGACCGTTACCTTTCTCCCCTGATTTGATGAAGAAGCAGATCTTGCCTTTTACCGCCACACACTGCTGAACATTACATTTTCAAATGTATTTAATTAATAGACTTTATTATTTAGAGTAGCTTTAGATTCGCCGCAAAACAGAAGAAAATAAAACAGCGTTCCCACACACATACCTTTGGTCTCCTCCTCCACCACCATCCCCCACCAGAGTGGAACATTTGCAACCTACATTGCTACATTGTTATCACCCAAGTCCACAGTTTATACTGGGGTAAAATCTTGGTATTGTACATTCTATGAGTCTGAGGAAATGTATAATGACATGTGTCCACCAATATATACCATACAGAATAGTGTCACCAACCTAAAAGTCCTCTGTGCTCTGCCAGTATCTCCCTCTCCCCCGTTCTGCCCCTGACCACCACCAATTCTTTGTATCTCCAGTTTGTCTTTTTTCAGAATATAGTATCTTTGGGATCACATGATACGTAACTTTTACTGACCGGCTTCTTTCTCCTAGTAACATGTGGCTAAGTTTCCGAGTCTTTTCACAGCGTGACAGCCCATCTCTCTTCGGCACTGAATAATATTACGCTGTCTGGGTGGAGTGCCGTTTGCCATTCACCTACTAAACAACATTTTGCTGCAGTCCCATTTTGGCAACTGTGAATAAAGCTGTTATAAACATATACTTCTCCCGGCTTTTTTGTATGGACACAGTTTTCGATTCACTTGGGTAAACACCAAGGAGCTGATCACTGGTGAGGACTGTAAGGATATATTTACTTTGTCAGAAACTGTCGCAAAGTCTTTCCAAGTGACTGTTCCATCTCGCATTCTTACCAATAATGAATGAGAGTTCCTGCTGCTCGGCACTTAGGGCCCATTGTCTTAACTGGCAATTCCTTCATGAGGCATGATGTGGGGCATCTTCCCATGTGCTTCTTTGTCATCTGTGTATCTTTTTTGGTTTGTTTTCTAGGTCACTTGCCCATTTTTTATATTGAATTTTTGTTTTCTTATTACTGAAGTTTAAGAGTTCTTTCTATAGATATCTCAGACAGTGTCTTTCACAGAACGTGAGTTTTTAATTCTCTCATATATCACCTTTATGATCGGTACCTAGAAAGTCCCTGCCAAACCCAGAGTCAGGCAGATTATCTGTTATATTACCTACTAGGAGTTTTACAATATTAGGCTTTATATTTAGCTCGGTAACCCATTTTTAATTCATTTTTGTGCAAAATCTGCATGTGGCTATCCAGTGGCCCCAGCAACATTTGTTGAAAACACTTCCTTTTGCCATTGAATTGCTTTGCTCCTTTGTGAGTGTGTTAGTCAGCTTTCTGCTGCTGTGACAAAATACCTGACATAACTTAGAGGAGGGAAGGTTTATTTCTGCCCACAGTTTCAGAGGCTTCAACCCATGGTCAGCTGGTTCCATTGCTGTGGGCCTGAGATGAAGAAGAACAGCGGAACATCACTGCTGTAGGCTATGATGGAGGAGTGCTGCTCACCTCACACTGGCCGGGAAGCAGAAAGAGAAGGACAGAGCCAGAGAGAAAGGAGCCAGAACCAGACAGTCGCCAAGGCCAACCCTCCACAATCCACACCCTTCGCCTAGGCCCTGTGTCCTGTTTCCATCACCTCCCAGTGATGCATCGAGCTAGGACTCTGTCAGCAGATTAACTCAGTACCAAAATTACAGCCCTCATGGTCCAATCCCCTCCCGAAGAGCCACACCTCTGCACACATGAGACTTTGGGGACATTTTACAGCTAAACCACACCAACCAGACATCAGCTAACTACACTGAGCGGGTCTATCTCTGAGCTCCCTATTCTGCCTCTTTCTGTCTGTCATTTCATCCCTGCCACACTATCTTGCTCACTCTCACAGAGTAGGTGCTGAAGTGAGGCAATGTCGGTCTTCATCACTGTGCCCACCTTCATCACTGTGTCAATTATCCTGGGTGTAATTCTTTTCCAAGTAAACTTGAGAATCTGTTGGTTGATATTCACAAAATAACTTTCTGGGATTTCTGATTGCTATATTTTTAAAATAACCACAAAGTATGTGGTTTTATTAGTTTACGGGGAATTGTATATCTTGCTATATTCTAAATTTCAGCTCCTGGGCTGGGGAAGAGGCTCAGTAGTAGACCATGTGCTTAGCATGCATAAGGTCTTGGGTTCAATTCCCGGCACTGTAAATCTCAGCCCTTGTAAAAACAATGGCAAAATAAGTTACTTTATTATTTACCAAAAACCATAGATCTGGCTGCATTCAGAATTTCAGCTGTTGTAAAACTAACCGGAAGTCTATACTGGAAAATCTATTTTGTCCTTGAAGAAAAGCTTTCCTTTTCTGACCACATCACCACATTGCTGGTGACCATCTTGAAGGTCCTGGAATTCCTGCAGGTCCCACCAGGTAGACACAAGCAATCTGGGAAGGGGTCAGGGCTTTCCCAAGAAGTCATGAGCAACAAAAAAACTTTTTTTTAGATTTTTTACATGTTTTAACTTATTTCAATACAATCGGAAACTAACCTCACACCCAGTGACAAGCAGATTCAACTAACACAAAAACTTGCCCCGTTGACTCCCTACTTACGAAATCCACCTGGATCCATCAGCATGGATTAAAAGTGGATTTGGGGGCTCTTTTCAAGGTCTTCTCATGGGCACCCAAAATTTCTCAGAGGGCGCTCCAGCTCTACTGCTCTTGTGGAATAGTGTCTGTCACAATACTCACATCCCAGCTGGCTCAGGAAGGCCGGGACATAGCCCGGGAGTAAGGCTCCAAGATCAAACTTGAGGCCCTTTTAAGGATGAGATCATAATCACCAGCGTACACAAACAGGCACTATCAACAGAAAATATAGATGCTCCTGGACCTAAATGGGGTTGCATTCAGATACCCTTATCCTGACTTGCAGACATTATAAGTCAAACATGCATGCAATGCACCTGACCTACCAACGAATGCCCGTACCACTCCTAACCTACCACATGCCAGAGCTTAGCAACACAGCACACTGCAGGCTCCTGCTTGCTTCCCGTCATGATCTCCTGGTTGCCTGGGAGCAGCAACTCACTGCCACTGCCCAACATCAAAACAAATCACATTATCATTAGCCTGGGGAAAGACAGAATTCAAAGTATGTTTTTTACTGAATTTGTGCCAGTTGCACCATTTAAAGTGGAAAAATCACAAACTATCCTAACTCAGAGGTCACCTGTAATCCTCTATGCTTCACCCCCAACACATACAGTCACGTATTTTATGTGGTATTTACTAAGAAAAAGCTTATCATATCTGAAAAAAAAATTTTAATTGTCATGCTCAAAGAAACACTCACCCAAGATGCTGTTCCACTGGTTTATAAGCACTTTGCTTCTCAAAAGTATGCCAGACCTTAACTTGTACAGCTCACTTGCTGAATAAATACTTGACTAAACGAAACATGAAATAAAGTAATAGTGTCTATTGTCTTCAATATAGAGGAAAAAACCTTTTAAAACAATGTGTCATTATGTCTAAAGATACAAAATAAACGAAGGGCTGTAGCAGAGAAGAAAACATTAACAAGGTACAAATTGGAATTTTTAGTGTTCTATTGCTTATTGGTTTTATTGAGCACTTAGCCTGTTTAAGATCTGAAAGCTTTAACCCTCTGCCTCACCGTGCAAGCCAAAAGCATTCCAGTGCCAACATTTAAACACTTCTGGCTTCTGGCCTGAAACATCAGCAAAAAGGCAGAGTAGGCATCTCCAAGGGCCTATTTCCCCACACGAACATCAAAAACTCAAGCAGAAACTGTCAGAACCAACTCTTTCGGAAGTCAGGAGAACAGTGAAAGGTTTACAGCCACCAAGAAAATGCTGAATCAAGAGAAAGGCAACATAAAAACAGAAGGACAGCTCTGTGGGTTGTTTTCCTTTCTTTTTTTTTTCTCCAGTGCTGGGATTCAAACACAGGGTGTCACACATGCTACGTGAGGGCTCCCAGCCTCAGCACTCTGGCACTTTCATCTGTCCCTCCTCCACCTGCCTCTCCAGCTTCACAGTGCGGTGGTCTTGCAGCCACCAACTGCATCCCCTGTGCAGAGACTGGTCCCTGGTTCCTGAGGAAGCAGAGCCCACTTGATTCACAAAGAACCTTCCTGGAGCCCACCAAAGGACTGACCTGAGAGGCTTCTATCTATTTTGCAAGACTCAGAATTCACTCAGGATGGAAAAGCAGCAGATACTCCTAGAAACACTGCAGGGCAGAAAATAACCCACAGGCACTTCGGGCAATATGTTACCACTGAGGCACACACGAGAGCACCAAAACCCTACAAGTGAAGGTTAGGAGCTTCTTCGGGAAATAGAGACACTCAAAGCACTCTTGTGTACGAAGAAATTTAGAAAGCTGAATGCATGCTTACAGCAGGAAACAAGCTCAGAAAAGAACGGAGAAGACACTAATCTTTACTAGCAGATGATCAACAGACTCAGTGTAAAAAGGAGATGAAGGCTAAGGCAGAGTTATAAACATCCTGGCTGAGGCTTGGCATGGAACCATTCTGCAGAAATTACAGTTTCTTTCCCACTCTCTCTCCTCCCTACATCCCATTCTCTTTCTCTCTTTCTCACTCTGGCTCCTGACTGTCAAGGAAATCTCTATGAAAACACTAGCTGAACACAAGTCTGAACAGACACTTTAGGGATGCCACATGAAAACAAATACAGATCTTACAAAACTAAACAAATAAATTGCTACAGTCTACAGCAAGTGACAATAAACCCTAAGGAAGTGAAAGAATCTAATCTCCAGAGCTATCCCTATGTAATATGCAAAATATCCAGTTTTCAACAAAAAATTGTTAAGCATGTAAAGAAACAAGAAAATATGGCCCATTCACACAAAAACTGATGGAAATTGGCCCTGAAAAAACCACACAATTTGGACTTAATAAACAAAGATTTAAAATCTGCAGCCTCACATATGTTAAAAGACTTAAAGGAAAGCATAGACAAAGAGATAAAGAAACTCATGACCACACTGTATGTCAAATAGCAATGAGGAAACAAGTTATAGAAAGGAACTAAATTCTGAAGTTTAAAAACTGTACTGAAAATTTTAGAAACTTGTTAGCATATTTCAGTAACAGATCTTAGTAGGCAGAAGAAAGAATCAGCAAACCCGAATACAGGGCAATGGAAATCATTCAGTTTGTGAAGAAAAAAGAACAAGAATGAAGAAAAATGAAGAGCATAAGAGGCCTATGAGAGCTCACCAAGTGCATCAACATCCAAGACACAACAGAAATCTGAGGACAGGGGAGAAAGGAACACATGGATTATTTGTAGAAATAATGTCCAAAACGTGCCACATTTGAAAGAACAGACACAAAACTACATACACAAGAGGCGCAATCTCTTCCAAGTAAGATAAATACAAAGAGATCCACACCAAGACACACAAGCAAACCCAAAAGCTGAGGGCAAAAAATAATCTTTGAAACAGTGAGAGAAGCAACTCATTATATACTAGAGATCTGTAAAATCAACAGATGATTCTTCCTCAGAAATCTTAAGGTTAGAAGGCAGTGAGAGGACATCTTTAAAGTGCTGGAGAAAAATGCAACCATTAACCAAGACTTGTATATCCTATGTATTAGTCAACCTTTAGTCACTGGGACTCAGTACCCATCACCTACAACTTAAAGGAAGAGAGGTTTAATTTGGTTCATGGTTTCAGAGGTGTTTGGTCCAGGGTCAAGGACTCCAAGGTACACACATTATGGCAAATGGGTGTGATTGGAAAAGCCAGTAAGTTCATGGTGGCTTCAATACTGGGAGCGCCACGCTGTAGACATGCCTTCCTTCCCGACCACTCCCCATAAAACCATCAAAGCATGATGTTCTGCCGGACTTTAATGGCTCTCCTGGTTCAGGTTCCAGACCAGTCCCTTTACCTCCCCCTGCACTTCCCTTATTGCTAGTACTATAAATAAACGTGCTGCAGTTACCAGGCAGACCTTTTCTCCCATCAGCAGGAAGGCTCCACCTGGCCTCAGCTTTTTGTATCTCTTTGTCTGACTTTTCTTCATCCCCTACCATTCTCCCTCCATGGACCCTCAGCCATCCAAGCAACAGCACTTCAAGCAGAATAGGTGAACAGTGCCACTGAGAAAAGGGGCCATGGATCATACATATTATCCAAGGTCATGACTCCATGACCAGACATACCTGAAGTGTGCTTTACTAATCTGCTAGGCATTTCTTAATCCAATAAAAATGACATATCACAACTAACAGTCACATCCTACAAGAACTTCACCAATGAAGCAAAAATGACCCACATGTTGTATAAGTCCTATGACATGAAATATCCAGAACAGGTGAAACCACAGAAACATAATGCACACAGATGATTCCCAGGGGGCAAGAAATGAGTGGTGAGGAGAAGCTATTTAATGAGTACGGAGTTTCCTTTGTGATAATGAATATCTTGGACCCATATAGAAGTGCTAGTTGATCAACAGTGTGAACATATTAAATGCCAATAAATTCTCCACTCACAGGAATCTGGGGTTTGGTAGGGAGCTGGTGTAACATAATAGGCTAACTGGCTATTTCTGGGAATACTGAAAAGCAACATAATGTGAACTAACCCATCTGGAGCTAGGACCTGAGTTATTTGCTAGTTTCAGTGAGAACTTACTCTTGGGTGTAGGAAAAAATCATGGAAAAGGTGACTTTTATCAACTGTCAGCAACATGATAAAATGCCTTCCTTAACTTTGTTTTTCTGTTTTTATATGTACATAATTTACTGGGATTCAAGAGCAGTGTAAAAAAACTTTATTTTAATCTATAAAAGTACATTGGTGTAGCCCAATGCCAATTACTGGTATCGGTTATGATCCAGTTGAAGAGAACACTCATTGTTTTACATGCAGAATGTCCTATGTGTCTAGACAGCCTGTGAGCAGTTTCAGTAGCGGCTGTCCATCAGTGCCTGGAGTCTGTGAAAGAGAGCTTCCTCCCAACATCCATGTGGACAGCCACTGTCTGACTCTGCCCACGAAGCCAGGACTCACCACTCAGCTCCACAACTGGAGCTTGGGATGGCCAAGTCCTTCCAACCAGGCCCTGCTGATGGAATGGATGACACATTCTGAGGTTTTACTCCAAGGATCATCAAAAGATGTCAAAGCAGAACATACTCACCAAAACATTTTAGCTCCCCTGAAAGCACAATTTCATTTTCTCTAAGCAGTTCTGCAATACTTAAAATTTAAGGATTTCATTGAGTTCAAGGTAGTTTAACACTAGAAAGCGAAGGTAATCGGGGTTGTGTGTTCTACCTCTTCAGTGAATATGTTCAAGTTCACTGAGTCTGAGTACCTAATATTTTCTGGAAAAAACAATTTTTTGCTTTCTGAAATATTAAGTTCCAGTCTTATAAACCTACAGTCAACCCTAGGGTCCACCAGATTTGGTATCACAGATCCCTATAAATATATTCATCCTTGATTAGGGGGAAGGGCAAAGTAAATCTCAAAAATGTTTCCCACTCTATAGATGTTCCACTGCACTAAATAACCAAATATCCACATTTTCTTTCATGTTCTCCAACATTGTTAAGAGATGTTAAAGGAAAACATGGAAGTTTCACTTCGTGTGAAACATGACTTATATCAGCAACTAGAAAACAAGTTTCCAAACTTGGTCAGTCCTTGCCTTGGGCCATGCAAGAGTCCACCACAAAACTTTTGATAGACCCTAAACACATCAATCACCTGAAAGTCGGGAAAAAACTGTTTAAACCAGCTAGACCTTTTCTTGCACTACTCTGTCAAAGCCTCAAAAACTTGGGATCTCAACTCAGTATTTTTTTCAGTCCCCTATCAAGGATAATCCTGCTAAAGCACCCCAGCTATCTGATACACCGTTTTCATTTCTACAATTGCATTGAGTGTCTTTTCCTTGTGGGTTTCAGAGCATGGAGGGGCAGTTAAAAGTCTCAAATAGAAAAAGGATTTCAAGCAGGCTGTAGCAGAACCACATGTAATGCACATAAATTCCTTAATTTCTCGCTCAGTTTAATCATTTGTAAAGTGGGTGAAGTAATGCACCGGTGGCAGTTGTTTCAAGGATTCACCCTAACATAAGGAAAATGTCAGCATGTGTATCTTGGTCCATTCACGTGGCTAGAGCAAAATGACTAGGTAACCTGTAAAGAAAAGGTGTTTATTTGGCCCACGATTCTGGTGGCTGGGGGGTCTCAAGGACATGGTGCCAGTGTGCTGGCCAGGGCATCACAACATGGTAAGGCAGAAAGAGCTGGTGGGAGGAGCAAGCATGTGAAGTGGCTTGGCTTTGTAACAGCCCCTTCCTATAAAAACTAATCATTCTGCAGGGCCCAGCACACCCCGGACAAGCACTCATCCACTCACGAGGGTGGAGCCCATGTCATAACTACCTTCCACAGAGTCCCACTTCTTAAAGCTTCTCCCATGTCAACACCGCCACCTGGGAACCAAGCTTCCAATTCAGGAACCTCTGAGGACAAACTGCATCCAAGTGATAGCAACACGTGACTTTATTATTCATGAGACCTACTGGCCTCAAGTTTGTACAGAAGGAAATCTATGTGCTTTGGTTGTATTACAATTCTACAATGTTCCCAGGAGCAAGCAGTCAGTTATCCAATCATACTCTGTGGAACTCTAAGAATCCAGAAAGATACCTAAAGGACTATGGGGGTTGGAGAGGAAGACTGGAAGATTCTGGGATCTAACTCTCTAGCTATGAGTTACAATTTCAAGTGTTCAGAGTATTAATAAAGGGGTATAACTTTCCCTAATGGGAAAAGAAGAGCAATGATATTTTAACATGCTATTAAACATATTGCCCCTTATTGAAATAATTTTTTATTTAATAGATTATTTTATATGACAGTAAATTCAGTTAAGGTCTTAATTAGGGAGCTTACTAATAATTCAACAGCAGTATTTCCAATGCTTCACTAACTTGCTTCACCTGATTTTTAAAAAAAAATAACACATCTATGCAAACTTTGAAATGCTAATCTTAATTCCTTGGCATATATACCCAGAAGTAGGGTTGCTGAATCCTCTTGTAACGAGTGCATTAATGCTAAATATTTTAAAGTTTTCCCAATGAAGGCAAAGCAAGAATGTTCACCCTCACTAACACTATTCAGTAGTGCTTCCTGGGACTTTCCAGTCAGCACAATAAGAAAAGAAAGAGTAACCAGGATCACAAAGAAACAAGAATATCATTATTTACTGACAGACTAATAATTTAGGAATAAAATTTTAAAATATGCAAACTATCAGATTTTATAAGAGTTCAGCAAGATTGCAGAGGAAAATCAAACAAAAATGTTAATCCCTTGGATATTTCAAAATAATTAAAAACAACTTTTACAATTAGTAATAAACCAGCAGGTACGTGGAAGTAAAACTAAAGCACATGGCATGATTTTAAAACTGTACCAAAATACATTTAAATCTGTATTCTTTCCCCTGCCTTTATTGAAATATAATTGACAAATGAAAATTATATATATTTAATGTGTACAATGTAAACTTTTAATATATGCATATGTTGTAAAATAATTGCCACAATTAAGCTAATCATCATGTATTAATTCACATAATTATCTTTTTATATAGTATAAATACATAAGATGTGCTCTCCAACTAAATTTCAAGTGTACAATATATTATTATTTATATTTTCTAAGCTGTACATTACATCCCAGAACTCACTCACCTTATCACTGGAAGTTTGTTCTCCGACCAGTATTTAATGTCTCCCAATGTCTCCCAATCCCTAACCACCATTCTACTCTTCCTATAATTCCATCATTTTTTATTTCACATGTAAGTGAGATCATGCAGTATTTGTCTTTCTGTTCCTGGTTCACTTCACTTAGCATAATGATCTACAGGTTCATTCACATTTTTGTAAATGGCAGTGTTCTCCTCATTTTTAAGGCTGAATAATAAAAAAATTATATATATATAATCACATACAGCTTCTTTAGCCATTGATTCATCAATGCATATTTGATTGTTTCCATGTCTTGACTAACTCTGAAATGGTCAATTTTTTTTTTAATTTCCTTGGGATATACACCTAGAAGTGGGACTGCTGGATCATATGGTGCTACTAATTTTTTTTTTTTTTGGTACCGGGGATCGAACTCGGGATCTTGCACTTTCAAGGCAGGCGCTGGAACCACTGAACTAAATCCCTGGCCCATATGGTGGTACTATTATTTTTAACTGAGAAACCTTCATAGTGTTTTCCAAAATGGAAATAAAAATTTACATCCCCAGCAAAAATATTTAAAGGTTACCTTTTCTCCATATCCTGATCGAAACTTCTTATCGTTTTTGGAAGTGCAGAGAACTGAACCCTGAGCCTTGTACATGCCTACCACTGAGCTTCTCCTATAGCCTTGTGTCTTACTTTTGGACTTTTTGTTAATGTCTATCCTAATAGGTGTGAATTCATATGTTACTGTGATTTTGATTTACATTTTTCTGGTGATTAGTGATGCTGAATACTTTTTCATATCTATTGGCCATTTGTATGTCTTTCTTTTAAAAAAAAAAGTCCATTATGGTCCTTTACTCATTTTTAATCAGATTATTACCATCATCATCATTTTGCTAATGAGCTGTATGAATTCTTTATGGATTGTGATTAACCATTCTCTATCTACATATGGCTTGCAAATATTTTCTCCCATTCCATGGGTTGCCTTTTCATTTTGTTAACTGTTTGCTTTGCTGGACAGATTTTTAGTTAGGTTAGTTCCAGATGTTAATTTGTCCTTTTATTTCCCGTGCTTTTGGTATTTCATTAAAAAATTCATTGCTGAAACCAGTGTCATAAAGCTCTTCCTCTGTTTCCTTCTAGGAGTTGTGTGGTTTCAGGTCCTGTGTTTAAATCTTTACTTGTTGATTTTTGTGTACAGTGTTAGATATGAATGCAATTTCTTTTTCTTTTCTCTTTCACATACGGATATCTAATATCCCCAATACCATTTAATGAAAACATTATTCTTCTCATTGTGTTTCTGGCAATGTTTGTAGAAATTACCTGACTATATACATGTAACTAATTTCTAGACTTTGTACTCTGTCCATTAATCTGTGTGTATTTCATATCAGTGCCATACTCTTTTGATTACTGTATTTCTACAATATCACCTAAAATCAGGGAAACATGATGACTCCATATTTATTCTTCTTGCTAAAACTTCCTTCAGCTATTTGGAATCTGTGGTTCCATATGAATTTTAACAATTTTTCTTTTATTTCTATGAAAAAGATCATTAAAAATTTGGTAGAGATTGAATTGAATCTGTAAATAAACTTTGGTGTATGGATATTTTGACAGTATTGGGTCTTCTGGCCCATAAACATGGAGTGTCTTTCCACTTACTTGTTTCTTCTTTGGTTTCACCAAAGTTGAACAGTTTTCAGCGTGGACATTCTTCTTCTCCTTGGCTAAATTTATTCATTAACATTTCACCATTTTGAATATTAATGTAAGTGGGGTTGTTTTCTTAATTTGTTTTTCAGGCAGTTCATCGTTAGTATGTAGAAACACAAATTGTATGTTGGCTCTGTATCCCAAAACTTCACTGAACTTGTTTATGAGCTCTAACAGGTTTTTTGGTGATGTATTTAGGGTTTTCTGTATACAAGATCATGTCTTCTGAAACAGAGACAATTCTACTTCCTTTCTAATAAGGATGCCTTTCATTTCTTCTTGAATAACTGCTCTGGCAAAGTAGTCCAGAGCTATGTTGAACAAACGTGGCAAAAGCGAGTACCTTTGTCTTGTTCCTGATCTTAGAAGAACAGCTTTCAATATTTCACTGTTGAGTATAATGCTAGCTGGGGACATATGGCTCATGACTTATGGTCTTTACTGTGGTGAGGTACATTACTCTATACATAATTCACTGAGCTTTTCAATCATGAAAGGATGTCAAATTTTGCCAAATGCTTTTAATGTATCTATTGGGAATATCATACAGCTTTTCTCCTTCATTATGTTAACATGGTGTATCACATATCTTTGACTTTGGTCCTGAACCATCCTTGCTTCCCAGGGATAAATCATAATCATGGTGAGTGACCTTTCTCACATGCTATTGCATTCAGTTTACCAATATTTTTTTCCAGGATTTTTAAATTTGTGTTCATCAAGGATATTGGTCTGTAATTTTATTTTATTTTATTATAGTATTCTTATTCTTTTCTTATAGTACTCTTATTCTTTTCTTATAGTATTCTTCTCTGGCTCTTCTATCCAAATAATGATGGACCCATAAAGTGAGTTTAGAGGGGTTCCCTCCTTTTCAATTTTTTTCAATTTTTTTTTTTAAATAAAGGATTGGTATTAATTCCTTAAATGTTTCATGAAACTCACCCTTGAAACTATTAGGTCTCTTGGGCTTTTCTTTAATGGATTGTTATTACTGATTTAATCTCCTCACTCATTATTGGCCCACTCTGATATTCTATTTTGTTATGACTCAATCTTAGTAACTTCTGTGTTTCTAAGAATTTATCTATTTTCTACATTACCTAACTTGTTGGTAATTGTTCACAATATTCTCTTATGGGCCTTTCTACTTATGTGGTATCAGCTATAATGTGTTTCATTTCTGATTTCATTTATTTGAAATCTGACTCTACTTAAAGGTCTCTCATTTTGTTTATGCTTGCAATAAAACATTTATTTTGTTTTGCCAATCTTTTCTACTGTTTCTATGTGTGCTTGAGAAAAACGCGTATTTCGCTACTGGTGCATGGAATACTTCGAATGTGTCTCTTAGGTTCATTGAGTCTAAATGTAGTTAGTGTCTAAGTTTTCTAACTGATTTTCAGTTCAGGTGATCTAACCAACGTTGAAAGCGGGATACTGAGGTCTTCTGTTGTGTGGTAGTGTTGTCTTAGTTTTTCATTTGGCTCTGTCTTATTGGCCTTATAGAGTTAGGTGCTCTGAAGTTTAGTGTGCTTATATTTATAATTGTTATATCCTCTTGGAGAACTGCTTTTTCAGTATATAATGACTTTTCTCTTTTCACATTTTTTCACTTGAAGTCTGTTTTCTGACATAGAGATGCCCTTGTTTTGTTTAGGGTTCTAACCCCTTGCCTTTGATATCACAATTTATATCTTTTAACATTATATATCCATTAACTTATGGTAACTATTATTTTAATATTTTGCTTTTTAATGTTTGTACTAGAGTTAAGTGATTTACACACCACCATATTATTAAAGTATTTTGAATCTATGTTTGTCTTTACCAATGAGCTTTGTACTTTCATGTGTTTTCATGCTACCAATGAGTGTCCTTTTGTTTCAGCTTGAGTAACTCCTCTAGCCCCTCTTGTAAGATAGGTCTAAAGTCTAGGAAAGTCTTTAATTTTATTTCTCCCTTTTATTTCTGAAAACAGCCTTGGTAGCAAGTTCTTCCTCTTCTTCTGTCTCTCTGTCTCTCTCTCTTTGTCTCCCCCCTCCCCCGCTTCTCCCCTTTTCATCCCCTCTCTCTTCATGGATATTTTGCTATGTTGCAGTGTAGTCTTGAACTTGTGGCCTCCCGTGATCCTCCAACCTCAGATTCCCAAGGAATTGACTATGAGCAAGCTACCACGCACGCTTGGTTTAAATTTTGACAGTTCAATTGTAACATATCTTGGTGAACTCTTCTTTGGGTTAGATCTGACTGGAGACTTTAGAACTTCCTGAACTTGGATACATACATGGGATGTATCTCTCTCCAGATCTAGGAAAGTGCTCAGCCGTTACTTCTTCAAATAAACCATCTGTTCTTTTCTCTTTTCACTTTCTGCAACTCCCACAATGTGCCTGTTAAGTCTCTCAAACATATCCCATAAATTCCATAGGCTTTCTTCCCTACTTTTCATTCTTTTGTTTCCCTCGAAACAGGTATTTTGAAAATATCTATGGATGAAAACAGTTAATATTTAAATTATGTAAATGTTTTAACATATACCCATTAATTAAATGCAAATCCAATCAAAACCCTAACAGATTCTAACAGAACTTGAAACATATATTTCAAAGTTCATAAATAAGAAAAAAGATTTCAAGATACATTTTTTTAAAACTGAAGAAATAGAAGGAAATCACTGTAAAATTTAGACTTACCATTAAGCCCTAATAATTATGGAATTCACAACGAGACCAAAGACAAAACTAACAAATCCCAGAAGCAGATTCATATATAGAGACAGAAAGATACAGATACAGATATAGATATAGATTCCCAGAATTCTGGGATAAGTGGTAAGTTAAAACAATGACAAATACCATGAGGCAGATTATGAAGCTAATGAAGTTTTAAGCTCTGAGATCCCCTCAGTTGTGTGAGTGTGGGCCCCTTCCAAATGCAGTCTTTGTCAAATTAAATGTTGACTTACTTTTACACAATCACTAAAGACTGCTGAGTTTTTCCATTTCAACTTCCCTTCTATGAATCTTTGGGGAAGTTAACAGATGTTGGAATTGTTCATGAACTTTTTGGAATCTAGAGAACAGAGTTTTGGAATCTAGATTTCTTGAGTTATGTTGGTTTGGAATACACTAATGCAACTTGTACTTACATTGGTATAGTAATATTGTTTCTAGCCTTCCCCAAAAAGATTAGTGTACAGGGATATTTTTGATGCCTAGCATCCTGATTTATACAGTGTAGTGAAATGCCAGGAGTTTTAACTACTATCAACCCTGTCACACAGCCCTAACATGAGAAGGACAAAGAACCATTTAAGATCAGTTGGACAAGCAAACTTGAAAGACACTAAAATAAAAAGAATAAAGAGAGGAAACGAAGAAGTCAAATTGCCATTATTTGCAGATGACATGATACTGTACATAGAAGACCCCAAGAACTGCACCAAAAGTCTTCTAGACTTAATAACCAAATTCAGTAGAGTGGCTGGATACAAGGTCAACACACAAAAATCAATAGCTTTCCTCTACATGAACAACAGACTCACTGAGAGAGAAATAAGGCAAATAATTCCTTTCACAATAACATTCAAAAAACTGAAATACCTAGGAATCAACCTAACAAAAGAAATCAAAGACCTCTTCTCTGAAAACTATAGCCCTCTGAAAAGAGAGATTGAAGATGATATCAGAAAATGGACAGACATCCCCTGCTCCTGGGTAGGAAGAATCAACGTAGTGAAAAGGGCCATATTTCCAAAACTGCTATATAGATTCAATGCAATCACAATTGAAATCCCAGCAGCATACTTCACGGACCTTGAGAAAACAATCCAAAAATTCATTTGGAACAAGAGGAAACCTAGAATAGCAAAAGCAATTATAGGCAACAGAGACATGGCAGGGTATATCACAACCCCCAACTTGAAATGATACTACAAAGCTACTGTGATAAAATCAGCATGGTACTGGCAAAGAAACAGAACTGAGGACCAGTGGAACAGATGAGAAGATCCAGAAACAACTCCAAAAACACTCAACCGTCTCATCTTTGACCAAGGTACCAAACACCCTCACTGGAGGAAAGACAGCCTCTTTAATAAATGGTGCTGGAAAAATTGGGTTTCGACTTGCCAAAGATTTAAACTAGACCTATATCTCTCACCATGCACTAAACTAAAATCAAAATGGATTAAAGATCTAAATATTAAAACAGAAACGCTGAAGTGGCTGGAAGAGAGGTTAGGTAGAACTCCTGAAGACACTGGTGTAGGAAAAGATTTTATGAACAAAACCTCAGTTGCCCATGAAGTAGCACAAACTATCAACAAGTGGGATCTCTTCTTATTAAAAAAACTGCTCAGCAAGAGAAACCACCAACAGTGTGAAGAGACAACCCACAATGTGGGAAAAAATTTTCACCAGCAGTCCCTCAGACAAAGGTCTACTCTCTTGAATCTATAAAGCCCTTTAAAAAATCAGACCTCCCAAATTTAAAGACCCAATCCAAAAATGGGTATCTGAAATGAACAGTCATTTCACAGACAAAGAAATAGAAACAGCAAATAAACATATGAAAATATGTTCAACATCACTGGTCATTCAAGAGATGCAAATGAAAACAAAGCTGAGATTCCACCTCACCCCAGAAAGAATGGCTGCTATCATGAAATCAACCAATAACAAATGCTGGTGGGGCTGTGGGGAGAGAGGAACCCTTCTCCACTGCTGGTGGGAGTGTAGACTGGTGCAACCACTGTGGAAATCAGTATGGAGATACCTCAAAGGACTAGGACTGGAAGTCCCATTTGACTCAGCTATTCCCCTGCTGGGTATCTTCCCCAAAGAATTAAAAGAATCATACCTCAGTGATATATGTGCACCCATGTTCATAGCAGCACGATCTGTAATAGCTAAAACTTGGAAGCAACCCAAATGCTCATCTATTGGAGACTGGATAAAGAAAATGTGTTTTTTTATAAAATGGAGTACTAGCCATAAAGAATGAGAAACTAGAGACATTTATAGCTAAATACTGAGGCCATACTCTTAAGTGAAATAAATAGAACACACATGTAAATACCAAATAGTTTCTCTGGTGTGAGAAACTGAAAGTGTAAATAAGGACTAAATGTATAACAGGTAATGTGAAATAGGAAGAAAAGGGGCAAAGGGGAAGGAAGTGGGAGGGGTAGGGGAAAGGAAAGAAGGGAATGGGATTAATATGAGAAAATGGAAAAATAGGAACAAAATCTTTGTAAATAGGAACGGAGGGGTTGAAGGGAGGGCTGGGCAAGGGTGAAAAATAAGACCCAAGAGAGACTATGTAAAGGTGCAAATATTTTTGTAAAAAAAGAGAGCGAGAGAATAGTGCAACACCTTGAATTGGACCAACACAGAAAAAATGGAAATTCCAGAAGCACAGGAGAGACAGGGAACAAAAATATTTGGAAAAATGTGGTCAATTTTTTCCAAATATGATGGAAAACATGAGTCTACACATCTAAGAAGTTTAAGAAATGCAGATGGTATAAGCTCAAAAGGTCCTCACCTAGACACATCATAATAAAATTGACAAAAGTCAAAGAGAACACCTTGAAAGCACCAGGAGGGCTCACTCATCGTGTACAAATAATGCTTAATAGGACTAATGACGATTCCACATGAACAGAAACTGAGAGTTCATTGCAACCATTCCTTCCCTTCGAAAAATGCTGAAGGAGTCCTTCAGACAGAAACGACAGGACACTACACAGCAACTCCAATTCATGTGAAGAAACAGAACACCAATAAGAATGAGTACACAGGGAAATTTAAAATACTATATAAATGTATTTAGTTCATAATTCACTTTTCCCTCTGACTTAAAACATTTGTAAAAATCAGCAAAAGCAATAATCATAAATGTAAGTTGATGGGCACACAACGTACAAACCTAATTTATAACAAGCACTAAGATGCAATGTGTATATGCACAAACTCCCCACCATGAATGTATTAATCATATATCACAAGCATATAAAAAAAGAGAAAAAGATGTAATTTGTGACAATAATAGCATAATAAGAGGGCGTAATAGAACAAAGTTCTGAATCCTATTGAAACTAAATTGTATTCATCAGAATAATCGTGCTATAAATTAAGATAGCAATCATAATCATGAGGGCAACGCCTAAGTAACTCAAAACACATAGCAAAAGAAAGCGAATGAAAAAGATACACTAGAAAACGTTTGTTTAACAAAAAATGGCAGTAGTGAAGAAACTGAAGAACCAAAAAAAGGATAAAACAAGTATTTTAAAAAAAGAACAAAATGGCAGAAGTCCTTTATTATCATTAATTACATATTATGTAAATGATTAAACTTACACCCAAAAGGCAGATTTGCAGAATGGATTAGAAGACATAAATAAGGTATGCACTTTCTACAGAAGACATACTTTATATGAAAAATAGATTGAAATAGATTGTAAAAAGACAGAAAAAGATATTCCAAGAAAAGATCAAATCAATTTTAAGAAAAAAATTTGGTACTGGAGATAAAGAAGCACATCATATAATAATAAAAAGTTTGACTATAAATATACATAAACCTAAAAGCAGATCTAAATGTATATAAAGCAAGAAATTTACAGAATTTTAAAACAGAAGATTTAACTACAATAGGTGGAGAATTCAGTATCTCAATTTCAACAATGGAGATAACAACTAGACAGAATATCAGCAAGGAATTGAAACTTGAACATCACTATAAGCCAAAACAACTTAACGGACATCTATAGAACACTCAACCCAACAAGAGAAGGCACATAGTGCATTCTCCAAGACTGAGTATATATTGTGACATGAAAGAAGTCTCTGTAAATTTTAAAATATTCAAATAACATTAAGTATGTTCTCTGATCTCAAGAGGATAAATTTAGAAATAGTAACAAGGAAAACTGGGGAATTCACAAATATGGGAAAATTAAGCAGCACATTTCATTTAGAACTAGGATGTCAAAGACAACACAATGGAAATTTAAAAACACTTTAACACATCAAAGCTTAATCTATAATGCCAAAGTTAATCCTTCTGAGTAAAAGTAGTGCTCAGCACAGTTTTTGATAGCTAAAACTTGGAAACAGCACAAATGCCCATCAACTGGAGACTGGATAAAGAAAATGTGGGTTTTTTATAAAATGGAGTACTACTCAGCCATAAAAAATGAGAATTAGAGACATTTATAGCTAAGTGGATGCACATTGAGACGATACTCTTAAGTGAAATAAATAGGACACACATGTATACATACCGAATAGTTTCTCTGGTGTGAGAAACTGAAAGTGTAAATAAGGACTAAATTGTATAATAGGTAATGTGAAATAGGAAGAAAAGGGGCAAAGGGGAAGGAAGTGGGAGGGCTAGGGGAAAGGATAGAAGGGAATGGGATTAATATGAGAAAATGGAAAAATAGGAACAAAATCTTTGTAAATAGGGAGAATGGAGAGGTTGAAGGGAGGGCTGGGCAAGGATGAAAAATAAGAACCAAGAGAGATTATGTAAAGGTGCAAATTTCCAATGATGAATGTCATTCTATTGTATACCTAAAATGTACCAGTGATTAGAATGAATAATCGATAATGCAAAATAGGAAGAAAAGGTCCAAAGGGGTAGGGGTAGTCGGAGGGGCAGGGGAAAGGAAAGAAGGGAAAGGACAAATGATGAGATATGGAAAAAATGGAAATAAAGTCTTTGTGAATAGGGAAGGGTGGAGGGGGTGAAGGGAGGGCTAGGAATGGGAAAAAAATAAGAACCAAGATGCATTATGCAAAGGTACAATTCCCAATGAGAAATGTAATTGTGTTATATATCTAAAACATACCAATAAAAGAATTTAATAAAAAAAAAAGTAGTGCTCAGAGGGACATTTGTAATTGTAAATGTCTCTTCTAAGAAAGAAAGAAAGAAAAACCTCAGCTCAGTAAACTAATTTTTCTTCTACCTTAAGAAACCAGAAAAAAAAAATTTTTAAATAAACCTAAATCAAATGGAAGGAAAGAAACTAGAGCAGAAATAAATGAAACAGGGAATAGAAAAACAATAGAGAAAAAGTAATAAAAGCAAGTTGCTCTTTGAAAAGATTTTTTTAAAATTGACAAACTTTAGACTGACCACTGGGGAAAACAGAAAAGACTCAAATTACTAAAGTCAGGAATAAAATGCAGGACATTCGTTATAAAAACAAACAGGATTCTATGGAAATACTATGAAAAACTCAATGCCATCAAATTATAAGACAGACAGAATGCCCAACTCTCCAGAAACACACAATCTACCAAAACTGATTTAAGAAGATACAGACCTGTAACAAAGAGAATGAGTTATTTTTATGGTTTTAAATCATAAATGTCCCCCCTGTGTTTTGTGTATTCAGAGGCGGGGCTGTTCGTATGTGATTTGGATCACAAGGGTGCTATACTCATCAGTGGTTAATGACTGAGAGGAGGGTATACTTGTCCCCTGTTCCTCCCTTCTCTCTCTGCTTCCTTGCTGCCATGGGTGAGTACCTTTTCTTTTGCTCACACCTTTCCACCATACCATTTTCACCTTGGAGCCAGTCAACCATGAACTGGACCCACAAGAAACTGTAAGTCAAAAAAAAATCTCTCCTTTAAAGTGTAGGTGTCAGGTATTTTGTCCTAACCGCAGGAAAGTAATAAAGTCAGTAACTTTAAAAAAATTTTTTAAAACCTTTCAATAAGAAAAGCTTGTGACCAGATGGCTTCATTGTTGTATTTTATAAAACATTTATTGAAAAATAAAAAATAATCTTTGTCAAACTCATCCACTAACACAAAAAGAAGGAGAACTTCTTTACTCATTCTGAGACCATAGCTTGATGCCTAAGCTAGACACAGTAAGAAAACTACAAATCAATATTCACTGTGAATATAGATGAAAAACTCCTCAGTAAAACTATTAACAAATAGAATCCAAAAGCATATGAAAAGAGTTACTCACTCTGACCAAATGAGATTTACTCCCAAATATAAGGTTTGTCCAATACATGAAAGTTAATCAATATCAACCTCGGCAACAGAATAAGGCACAAACTTACATGATCATCTCAACAGATGCAGGCAAAGTATGAGCAAATTCCAATATCCTTTTATAATAAAAACATGCAATAAACTAGAAGTAGGAAATTCCTCAACTTGATAAATGGCAGCCAAGAAAAGCTGACAATTAACAGCATGTTTAATTGGAAGAGAGTAAAAGCTTCCCCTGTAGGATAAGGAAGAAGCGAGGACATCCATTCTCTATTTAACATTGTAGTGGAGAGCCTAGCTAAGTCAAGAAAGTTCTGGGCAAGAAAATGACATAAAATGTATCCACACTGGGTAGGAATAAGCACAATTATCTTTTTATAAAAAACAATCTGATTTTACATACAGGAAACCCTGAAGAATACACACAAATGTGTATCCACAGACACACACAGTCTTAAAGTGAATAATCAAATTCAGCAAAATTACGGGATATAAGTTTAATATACAAAAATTAGTTGTACTTTTATACACTTATAATGAACTTGAACATGAAATTAAGAATCAATTCTATTAACAATATCATAAAAATAATATATTTACAACAAATCTAACCAAAGAAATGCAAGACTTGTACACTGAAAACTATGAAATATTGTTGAAAGAAACTTAAAACCTAAATAAAAGGAAAGACATCCCATGCTCACAGACAGATTCAATGCAATCCCAATAGAAAGTAACTGGATATTTTTTGTAAAAATTGAAAAAAATTAAGTTTGAAAGAGTCATATTTTCTGATTTCAAAACTTACTTCAATGCTACAATAATCAATAGAGTATGGTTCAGACACAATGATAGTCAAAGATATTAATTTAATTGAGCTAAGAGTCTAGAAATAAGCCCATAGATCTATGGTTAATTGATTTTCTCCAAGGGTACTGAGACATTCAGTGGGGAAAAATTCTTTTCAAAAAATAGCGCTGGGACAACTAGATATTCAAATACAAAGGAATGAAGTGGGACAATACACAAAATTAACACAAAATGGATCAAAGGCTGAAACAGAAGATAAAACTACTAAAGTCCTAGAAGAAAATATAGTACAATTCCACATGAGTTTAAGTTAATCCGTGATCTCTTGGGTAGGGCAGTACATGCATTTACAATCAAAGAAAGAATAAATAAATTTGACCTTATCAAAATTTAAAACTTTGTAATTCAACTCATTATCAAGAAAGGAACAAAACAACCCCCAGAATGAGAGAATATATTTACAAATCATATATCTGATAAGGGTATAGTATCCAGAATTTAAAAAAAAAACTTTTACAACTCAACAATAAGAAGACAAAAAAATTAGAAAATGGGCTCAGGATTTGAATAGAAATTTTTCCAAAGAAGACAGACAAATGACCAATAAGTGCATGCAAAATGTTCAATGTTATTAGTCGTTAGGGAAATGCAAATCAAAACCACAAAGAAACATCAATCACACTCACTTGGATAACTATAGTAAGAAAAAATATAAAATAACAAGTGATGGCAAGATTATGGAGGAAATGAGATGCTCGTGAGTTGCTGATAGACATGGTTGCTTTGGAAAACAATCTGGAAGTCATTCAAAATGGTAAACACTAAATTACCAGGTAACTCTGCAATTCTACCCCTAGACACATACTTGAGAGGACTGAAATGATAAGTTCACAAAAACGTCTTGTATACTAAATGTCCATAGCACCGCTTTTCCTAATACCCAAAAAGGAACAAATGAAATTCCCACCAACTAAGAAATAAACAAAATGTGACAGATACATACAGTGGAATATTTGCCATAAAAAGAGTACTGTTACATGACCTGTAACATGCGTGAACCCTGAAAACATAATACTGAGTAAAAAATAAAGCCAGATAAAAAAGGTGACATAATGAATGATTCCAATTACATGAAGTGTCCCAAATGATAAAAACCAAGAAACACAATGAAGATTAGCGGTTGTCAAGGGCTAGAGGGAGATGAAACTAGGAGGTGACTG
The DNA here is from genome assembly GCF_000247695.1 of Heterocephalus glaber. The sequence goes on from NW_004624768.1 coordinate 2,630,066, forward strand.
CTAAAAGGTATGGGATTTCTTTTAAGGATGATTAAAACATTCTTTTTTAATGTTTTAGAATTTGATATTAGTGATGATTACACAACACCATAACTATCTTGTGTATTAGGTGACTAATATCTCAATAATTAAAAATAATAAAATCATCTTAATTAGCCATGCTACAGGAAAAAAATCCCTAAATATCTACTGAGAATCTACAGAAAATGAAATAACAAAATCATTGTCATGCAAATAGGCAATCAAAGGGTAAGCAGCCAAATAAGATGGAAAATGCATTACAGATGTTCACTTTGAAATTCTTTAATTCTTAAATGCTATTTTCTGGATTGTGTGATATACTTGTACACTTTAAAGCATTTTTGAAATGTATAATTTGTCATGATCTGGTTTCTCATTCCAAATACTCACTTTCATGACCAAATTTGTATTTACAACTTTGTAATCTTACTGTTAAAAGAACTGTGTGAGTGAAGCCACTTACAACCTGGATCCACTACTGGAGATATTTCACAACCATCAAAGTAGCTAAAATTAAAACATGGACATTACTAAGTACTGGAGAAGAAACAGGAGTACATATTGATCTAAACAATTTCAAAGGAAATTTGACAATTTTAGTGGCATTAAGATGCCCATTCCCCATGATTCAGGAATTCTACAAACATGGTTATATCTGTACAAAAGGAGACATGTGCAAGGATATCCCTGAAGCTGTAGTCTAAAGGCAGAGCCAGAAACAAGCTAAATGTTCATCAATAGCACAAAGCAGAGGATTAGAATATAAGCATCCCTCAGAATTCATGGAGAACTGGTTTTAGGACTGCTGTGACCCAAAATCTGTAGATGCCCTTATCCCTTATGGCATAGTGTTTGCATACAGCCTACAAACATCATCCTGTAGATAACCTGCCTAATACAGTGTAAATACTATGTAAATAGTGTGTATACTGTGATGTTTAGGGAATAATGGCAAGGAAAAACATCTGCACATGTTAGGTACCAATGCAATTAAATTTCCCAAATATTTTCAATCCACAGTTGTTTGAGTTAGCAGATGTGGACCCCGTAGATATGAAGAGCCAGCTACATTTTCAGAAGGAAATTCTAAACAGGCGTTAACTGAGTTTACATAGATCAACCCGGTTGGATGTGGAAAACAACACTAAGCACTGAAAGCAAGTTTCAGAATGGCATGAACAGTTAATATCCTTTGTGTGGTCTTTAAAAACTCACAAGTGCTGTATGTTGATTCTAGAGACAAAGAAATGAAGTAGAAGAAGAGTTTTCTTTGTTTATGGAGAGAAGAGACAAGCTAGGAAAGAGCATGAAATAGACTGTGATGCTTTAGCTTTTTAAAGCAAACTTGGAAGAAGGACCAAAGCAGGTATTTTCCATGTTTAGGCATCTATTAATTCTGCATTGTGCATACATGCTTCCTTGGGATTCTCAGAATCTCTTTCTGACCTTTTCTGTTTGAAGCTGGATTAAGAGCATTTTGACTGCATGGAAGAAATGCTTGAATCTTAAAAAGCAAATGCCAACAAAAGAACAGGAAAAATAGTCACAGGCAATTTATGAAATGCTAAGTAAAATAGTGCATTAATAACATTTTTATGGATCTAATTTGAAGTGCTGGTGTATCCTCCGTGCCCAGCCCATAAGGTGGTACCTGAGGCTGGGAAAGGTATAGAGAAGGCAGCATTATCATACGAGGTCCTTAAAAAGCCTGGGAAATATATACACCCCTTTGCAGAAGCTGTACTAATTTGGTGATGTATCATAACAACATTTTCCCGAAGCTGTTCAGAGATTTTAATATAAGGATATACAGTGCCAACTCACCTTGTAGACAAAAAAGAACAAGAAAATAACCAAAATGCCGAGTAACTGTTTAGTAAATTAGAATTTGTTAAATAAACCATGAAGGAAGAGTAGACACATAGAAAGGCAATAAAAATGACAACAAGACTAATATATCCATGAGTTTCACATTCTTGAATTCAACCAACCATAGGTCAAAACTATTTTTAAATTACATTTGTACTAAACATGTAGGCTTTTTCTCGTCATTATTCCCTGAACAATACAGTATAACAACTATTTACATGGCATTTAGATAATATTAGGTATTATAAGTCATCTGCAGATGATTTAAAGTATACCAAGCATACGTGTAGGTTATAGGCAAATGCTATCCCATTTTATACAAAGGACTTGAGCATCCGTGGATTTCTGTATCCACAGCAATCCTGGAAACATTCCCACCAGATGCCAAAGATGCTGCTGTACTTAGAAAACCATTGTGTGTTAAGTGGGCTTCCTGCAGATGCTGCCTCATTTTGTCACAGGATCCCAAGGCAGCCTCTTAAAGCCAGAAGTGTCAAGAGATTTTTTAAAATGCTCCCAGGTATCCCAAACTCCTGACCTGGAACCTCACAAGCCACTTTTGAATATCAAAAACAAACTTGTTTGGATAAATTGTCAAGCACAAACACACTTCAAATGCCTGACTGCATTTCATTCAACTCTGAACCACCATCATGGTAACAGGAAGAGTAGAGGTCATCCATCCTGAAACACAAGACAGTTGGCAGGGGATAGTAGTCCTGCTCTGTCTCCTCTGCCCCATGGCTTGTGGCCCTCCAGAGTGCTGACTTGAAAGGTGCTCATGGCTTACCACACGTCCAACAAACCCCTTATCCCAGCATCTGAGACATCAACCACTGCTCAGCAGGCTGCAGGAGGAAAACTATGTCATGGACAAAGGCTGTAGAGGTGCATCTGGGTGCCAGAAGTGTTGAAATATGAATAAGCACATCCTGTAATCAAAATAGCTTATGCGTTCTAAAATAGTCCCAGGAATTACTTCAGAATTGTGACCTTAGTAAAGGTGTTCAGGCTATCTGTATTTTTTACATGTCCTACAGTGAACTACATTACTGGTAAGATTAGAAAAAAAAAAAGTTAAAAAATTTTATTTTAAAGAAAAAAATGCTGCTGTATATATGCCTATAATCCCAGGACTCTGGGAGGCTCAGGCAAAAGGATCATAAGTTCAAACCCAGCCTAGCATCTTAGCAGGACCCTATCTCAAAATTTTAAAAAATAAATTAATAAGTGCTAGGGATGTCGCTCAGTACAAACGCCTTGGCTTCAATGTCCAGTATGGCAAAAAAAGAAGGGAAGGGAAGGCAAACAGAAAGGGGAAGGGAAGAGAGGAAAAAAGAAAGAAAAGGAGAAAGAGAGAGAGAGAGAGAGAGAGAGAGAGAGAGAAGGAGGAGGAGGAGAGGGGAGGGAAGACGAAGAGCAGAGCGAATGAGATTTACAATGAAACTAATGAAGCTTAAGCTTCTGGATGTCCCAGATGGTCAGGTTCCATCCAAAGGCACCTGGGAGAGGGCCTGGCTTATTAGTTTGTGTATTTTTGTATTATTTGTCATAAGAAGGGCCCCCAAACTGCATATGCTTCAGGCCCCATAAAACTATAATCTGCCTTGGAATAAACAAATATGGATTACCTAACAAGCCAATGCTGTCTATGTTAAGAGAAATAAAAATGGAAACATCATCTTACATAAGAACACATGCAAGACCAGGTAGCCACACCCAGGCCATAAAACCAATATTCTCTCTCTCCCTTTCACAATTCTTATTCGCTACCCCAATTCATACGTGAACCCCTAGTCCCCTATGGAGTGGTATTAGAAGATGGGACCTTTGACAGGTGATTAGGTTTAGATGAAGTCATGAGGTTGGAGCTCCCATCTAAGGATTCGCGCCGGGATAAGAAGAGGAAGTGACAACATAGCTCTTTTCTCTCTCCACCGCATGAGGACCAGAACCAAGGTGGCCATCTACAAACCAGGAAGCAGGTCCTCACCAGGAATCGAATCTGTTAGCACCTCTGTCTGGAACTTTCGGGCTGCAGATGATGCGAAGTTAAGTGTTTGTTTGGAAAGGCTGCCAGTCTGTGGTCCTCTGTTACCCAGCAGCCCGAGGGAGGCAACTAATACATTGCCCTCCCACCCTAATTAATGACTGTACCTGGTCAGGCACAAATCCCTGCTGAACTCTCGATTCCTTAAGCCATTGCCAAGCTCTGTACTGCTGAGTTTTTATATACTAATGGTATGCTGCCAGTGCTTTATTAATACTACAGGGAATATTCACCCAAGGATTCTTTCTTTTCTCTGGAATCTCTCAAGTTCTTTAGAAAGTCTACCTCTTTTCATCTGCAGTGAGATTTGCTTTTGAAATCCCTCTTTACACACTTCCTTTTGTGTGATGCTTTAGCCTTAAGTGCTGAACCTTAAAGAAAAGCTGCTTTCCATTCATCGCCTTGTTTTAAATATGCTCTCTCTGACCTTTCAAAAGAGCAAAATAAAGAATCTCCAGGACAAGGGCTACCTGCTTTGAATTGCCCAGCAGTAAAGAGGCCTGGCGACCAATCTGGCTGGGATACTCAACTCCAAGGACCCCAAATCCACAACCAACTGAGCATTTTGCCAAATGCATCATCAGGCTGAACATGAAACTATAAAGAGGCTGAGAGCTGAAGCTGGGCTTGAAAAGGCACAGAAAAACTCTTTTAAGTCTCCGTGGAACCTAGTTTGGAAACCAACAATCAATCTTAGCAGCCACACCCGTGCCTCCTGATGCTCCATCACCACGTGTGGGGCTCGAATGCATGAAGCGCCTCATCAGTGCCCAGCCCTGTTCTAGACCGCAGTGAACAGGGGGTCCACGTTCTGCAAGGTAAAGGCAGGCAGCCTGGGCAAGTAAAGTAGGCTCCCATGGGAGATGAGGGAACACAAGCGATGGATGGAGGGAAGGTAAATGGGTTTCTGTTTTGTTTTGTCTTAGTTGCTTTTTTTTCTTGTGGTAAAAGGTACATAACATAAAATTTTCCATCTTAACCATTTTGAGTGTAGAAAGTACTGAAGTGTCAACTATGTGACCTTCTTGTACATACAACAGATCTCCAGAACTTTCTCCTCTTGTAAAACTAAAACTCTCTATCCATTGAACATCGCCCTCCCACGACTCCTTTCCATAGCCGCTGGCATCCACCATCCTTTCTGTCTGTCTCTGTGTGACAACTCCAGGTACCTCAGGGAATGGGATCATACAGCACTGCCCTTTTGTGACTGGCTTATCTGACTCAGCATAATATTCTCAAGGCCCGTCTATGCGGTTGCATGTGTCAAAATTTCCTTGCTTTTGCTGATCTGAATAATAAGCAATTGTAGACCTTACTTTGTTTGGTGATTCATTCATCCATCCATGGACACTTGGGTTGCTTCTGCTTCCTGGCTACTGAGTAATGCTGCTTTCAAGGAAGGTGTGATTTTAAAAAGAGTGGTCAGAGTGGTTCTCAGTGAGAAACTGGAATCTAAGAACAGACATGAATGTGGCAAGGACAAAGAAGCCACAAGAAGGGCTAGGGTTCAGAGGTGTGGGAAGGACTGGGGAGACCGAGAGCAGCCAGGGGGAGAAGAGACCCGAGGTCAAAGTGGTGCAGACCACACCAAGGGAAGCAGGACTTCTGCAGAACTGCGGTATGCTGTCTGCTTAACGGTGTGGTAAGACTGTGAGCACAGAGGGACTTCGGCGAGACCTCAGTGGCAGACGAGGCAGGGCAAGCAGCAAGGAGGCACTGGCACCATCAAAGATGGCAGAAAAAGAGGCAGCGGTCAGGTTCTGCTGACTTCCCATTCTAGCAGGATTCGTACCGTGAGCGAGTTGATGTGCTTTGTGACAGCAGAGCTGAGCTGGCTCCCAAGTGCCTTCCCAAGCCTGAGAATGGTGCTGCCTGACGTGGATACAAAGCCTTCAGAGAGGCTATTCTGGGCCGCCAAGACTGAGTCTTCATTGTGTGTGGCCCATGGGCCACCTTTCCTCCTGCCACTTTCCCTGGCCTCTTCCGTTGCCTTCTACATGTTTTCTTTCTTTTTTGAGTCTCTGCAGCTCTCCGCCTACCTTCCATGGCAGGGGAAATTCCCTGATTTCACTGATTTCCTGAACTATTTCACCAGGAGCTCTGCACTGCACACCTGCATTTTTGGAACTATTCACAGAGACTGCAGTAGACCCAAATCACCCATTTGCTAAAGATGGATTTCTTCAGGCCTGAGTACATCGAAAGAATAAGGAAGGGAGAATTGAAATATGAATGATGGACATGAACAGCCTGCTCCACTTTTTCAGAAGCCCTGGGCAGGCTCCCCAAAAGAGAGTGCTGGTCCTGAACAGCAACAAGGCAAAATGGACAGGACCACATCAAGACTCCAGCAAGGGTCCTGCTGTCCTTATTTTCTAGGAAAAGAAAAAAAGTCTCTTTGATAGAATTGTGAAATCTGAAAGAAAAACAAAACCCTGCATTTAAGGCTTTCTACTAAATTTTGGGGAAAAAAATTTACACCTGTTAAAGAATTTCAGGAACCCACAGTTGAAAAGGCCTCCCCAAAGTCCTGGGTAACCATGCCACCATCTACTCAACCACTCAATAAATCCCACTTGAGGGGCAGGATCCCTGTATGACAGTCTTAGACTGAACATTTTTAAATGATCAACACGTCTATGTGCAGAGCTGAGTAGAATCTGACCCAAGAGTTAAGACAGCAGAGGAGATAGACACAAAATGAAGACAGAGATGTCACGCCTCTTGTACAATTTTAGTCACCCACCTGTAGGCTCAAGGAAAGGCTCAGCTGGCACTGGGGCTATAGCTCTGCAGCAGAGTGCTTGCCTAGCACATATGAGGTCCTCGGTTCAATTCCCCAGCAGCACAAAAAAAACAAAAGGGTCAGTGTTCTTGGCAAAAGTGGCCTTCAGGTCCCTAAGAAGTAACCCAGGCAACTATTATCATAACCTATATATCAACAGTGTCACCTACTGCAAAGCTAGTAGGAAACTAACATGTCCAGCTATGGGACCTCCAAAATGAGTGATTTTAAGTTGACTTAAGAGCAAATCAAGCTAGAGGGTTTATTTAGGTTTTTCCTTGGTAGCAATTTCCCACTTCATGCAAACATTCTGCTTTTGTGGTTTTATCTGGGTCTCCTGACAGGTCTGTTAAAAAGAGCACAAGGCAGAGAAATAACATGCCATGCTACAAAGAGTAATAGTTTACAGCACCCAGGGGTTTGTTGTCCCAGCCTTCTGTCCCACCAGTGTCCCACCATGGTAGTTCCTAATTGTTTCAGGGGGAGGGGGGAACATTTATACTGAGTGTTCATAATAAATGCTTAAAATAATTTAGAGTATTATGTTCAATAGTGAGGTATTACAGTCCTTAAACAGTAACCATGAAAGCCATGCTGCTCAATAGCAACTCAGCAGGGCAACCAGAACACAGCCAATAAGTAACTAGTTCGTGCTTCTGATGCTCAGGTCATTCTGAGAGAGGATAAGGTGTGTGCCCCACCACCACCAAGGGCAGCAGCTCAGAGACACCCGGGTTTCATACAAGACTGCCACCCTTCACAGCCAGTGTGCACACACCTAGCTGTGAAAACAGGTGTGGCAGGATGACAGAGGTTTGTCACACCAGGCAAGGCAAATTCGTCTTGGCTCTGCCAACAGATAACTAATAAAAACCAAGCCACAGGGCAGATGGGGAGGCAGAGAGGCCCACACATACTTCTAGGATGGCAAATGAAAGAGTTGTAAAATTAAACATGCATGTGCTAATAATTATGCTAATGCTACCCTGATTCACTCTGGAGGCCTACTTGGGCCTGCATACAGCCCCTCATTTGGTTCCTGAGGGCATCCATAGAAACATGCAGTCTAGCTGGTCTGGGGAGGGGCCTGCGTGTGCTGCAAACTCTGAGATAAATACGCCCCGGCCAAGGGTTTCAAATTCCAAAAGACCTCTTACTTAGGACCTCTAGTTCCAAAAGATGATAGGTAGGTAGATAGATAGATAGACAGATAGATAGATGGATGCTTAATTCAACTCTAACATTAAGAGTCTATCTTGAAACAGCTGCTTTAGAAGGGTGTAGTCAAAAGAGGCTAAATTCCCTCTCTTCCTCTCATTTGCATCTCCCTGGGGAGTGAAGGGGACAAACAAGCTTCTTGTCATTCTTTGCCTGGTCAGAGCTGCCCTGGCCTGGTGCAGAGCCCCAAGATGACCGGTCTGGCTGCCCAGAGAGGTGAATGCGCTGAGGACGGACAGGAGGTGGCTAAAAACCCAGGGGCCAGGCCATCATTAGGTCCAGTACCCTTGGTTTCAGAGCTGGTATTTGTAGTTACTGCCATTCAAGTTGCTTATAAATACTGTACTAACAATCTGAGAAGAGGAAGAAGAACAACAACTGTAACAGAATAGCTGGTTAATCATGGACAGATTAAGACATGTGATCATTCCTAATGAATACACCTGTATCATAATACTGAATGTGCTTCTCATTAAACACGTGGAATCACATCTCATAAATTCCTATTACAGCACAAAACTCTCCATAGATGCCTCACCCCTTCACCACCCATTTACCGGGTGCCTGCTCTGAGCCAGGTGTGCTCTCGGCCCTAGGGGAGAGCAGAATGAAAGGAGGGCTGCTGGGGTGATGCAGAGGTGCTGGGGAGGGATTAGGTTATAACACTGTGACACAGAGAGAAGTGGGGAGCCCTAGAGAGGAGCGAGCAGGGCAGGGCTGGGCCCAATTCATGCCTTTAAGATGACTACGTGCTAGGAACAGTGCACGGGGGACAAGGGTGGAAGGGGTGACAGGTTAGGAAGGGCAGCAGGGAAGCAGCTGAGAAGTGATGGCATTCAGGAGCTATATGGAAGTGAAAGCCAATATGCTGTAGTTTGGATATGAAGTGTCCCCAAACAGCACGTGTGTTAAGGCCTGGTCCGCAGCTTGCCTCTACTGGAAGGGGGTGGAAACTTAAGAGGCAGAGCCCAGAGGGAGGTCTTAGATTAGTGGGGCCTTGGGACCCCAGGTCTTTTCTCTTTCGCATGCCATGCATGAGGTGAATGGCCTTGGTCCACCACGCTCCCACCATGATGCTCTGCTTTGCCACAGTTCCCCCAGGAGGAAACCCAACAAACAACGAAGCAAACCAAAACCTCCAACATCGACCTTTTCGCTGGATCAGCTGGTGACCTTAGGTGTTTTTCACAGTGACAGAAAGCTGACTAATACACATGAGTATTTACTACTGCAGTGTACAGCCAGGGAAAGAGAGAAATCAGATGTTTGGTCTCAGGGGCTGTAAGAGCACAGTCACCATGGACTGCAATGAAAGAGATAAAGGGAGGAGCAGGTGGGAGAGATGGGAGTTCACTTTGGACACTGATTTTAAAATGCTGATTTGACAGCCAATGCCATCAGTCAGGGAGGGGTAGGAGGTCACCCACGGATGCCTGGAGCTCAGGGGAGGCTTTGGCCTGGTGCAGAGTTTGCAAGGTATAATTTAAACCTCCTATAATGTGGTTGTCCCCCCACCATGATAGCTGATCAGAGCCCACCCTAATGATCTACTTTCAACTTGGTTACCTACATGAAGACTCTGTCTCCACATAAGATCACATTCTAAACCACTGGGGATTAGAACTTCAACATACAGACTGGGGAGGCAGGGTGCAATTCAATTCCTAGCAACAGGAAACAAAAATCACCATAAAGAGAAAGACAAAAGCTTGCAGATAACACTAGACACCTGATCTGCATCCACTTCCTCACACACACAGTGTAATACCATATGCTGAGGACTGAGCCGCCCAGACCCAGGGAATGGCCTGGATGTAAGCCCATCAGCAGTCTCTTCTACCCGGTCACTAGGAGGCCAAAGCTGAGCCACAGAGGAAGACAGCTTAAAGAATAGTAGATGGGGAAAAAAAATCTAATCTCTGATTTCTGAACCCACCTGAAACTCACCCTGCTTGCAGAAATCCACAAATCACATGAGACAAAAATCTCAAGAAAAGATGGTATAAAACAACCACCACAAAGCACCTCTGGTGAACTGGGTCATCTTTAAGAACTGAAGACTCATCACTTTCAGTAGTGATCAGGTGCTGTGTCTGTATCTCCACACTGGCAAAATGTGAAGGACTAATCACGTGAAGTGACTGTGAGCAGATGTCAGAAAAGTAACTTCCAGATGTTGGAGACTGATGTGGCAACCAGAACAGTGGCCTCCCCCCAATGTCTACACTACAGCACCCCACTTGGATATGCAAAGAGCATTTACCAATGTGATCAAGGTTAAGGATCTTGAGGAGAGATTACCGTGGATTATCTGGGTAGAGGCGTCCAATCTCACTCATCACATGAGTACAGTAGACCAAAAGTCTTTTCTGAGATGAAGCATAAAAGACATAAGAGAGACTCAACCACTGTGGCTGGTTTTGAAGATGGAGTTAGGGGCCCATGAACTACGAATGCAGTTGTGGCTACAGGCAGGAAATGACCCCCAGTTGATAGTGGGAGACCCCACTCCTACATGGTACCAGTCAGCTTTGTATGACTATAATAAAATGCCTGAATCTCTTAACCTCTTTAGCTCAGAGTCTTAGAGGCTCCAATCCATAATGGACCAGCCCCATTGTTCTGCCCATGTGCAAAGGCAACACATCATGGCAGGAGTGCATGGTTCAGCAAAACCACTTATATCCTGACCAGGAAACAGAGAGAAAGAGGCCCTCCAATCCCCTCTGAAGCCACACTCCCAGGGACCTAATGATGTCCCACTAGACCCAACTTCCTCCACTGCCCAAGAGCATCAAACTGGGGATCAAACCTTTAACACATGGCCCTTTGGAAGATTTTTCAACATCCAAATGATAGAAACAACCATCTATTTATTAATCAGGTTTCTCTAGAGAAACAAGATCACTAGGACATATAAATATGAATGAGGAGATTTATTATGGGAATTTGTTCACACAATTATGGAAGCCAAGAAAGAGGTCTGACAATCTGGAAACTGCAAGCTAGACAACTGGAGCTGGGTGAGGGTGGGGAGCACTGCTTTGAGTTCTACACCCCAAAGGCCTGAGAACCAGGAGCTCCAGTGTCCAAGACAAGCAGCAATATTGTATACACAGCAATTCAAATAAATGACCTCATCCATACACATGGGGAAATACGGAAAACATGACAAACACATCCTACTGACAAACAACATGAATGATGCTGTAAAATACACAAAACAATTCTCCACATGGACTATAAACACACAGAGAGTACCAAGTCTAAAGGCATGAGTGGAAGAATACATGCCAACAGCAAGATCACACAACCTTCTGGAAAGGTTGTACTGTAGTGATAAGGTAGAGCTGGAGGCCATGCAAAGAGAGAACTTCAACTGTATACAGCTATTTATTTCATTAAGAAAGATTTGAAGTACAGTAAGTCCCCGACTTACAAATGAGCTCCATTCTAAGAGAACTGTTCGTAAGTAAGATTCATCCATATAACAAAAAAGTGAGTCTTACACAGCATACCTGTAAAAGTTTGCAACTCAAGTGTTCATAAGTTGGGGACTTACTGTACTTATGACATGATGTTATGTGGTGTATCTGCACGATATGACACAAATGTACATTATATAGTTTCTGCATATTTTTCTGGACATACAAAAATTTTCATAACAGCAAAGTAGACCAACGTAGGGGTCACTGGGCAGGTGGAGTAGACCCAAGGGTGGGCAGCGAAGGAAAGATGCCTCTTAGGGTGTGGGGGGGGGGGGTTCTATGGTCTTGGGAGAAAGAAATTTCTTCCCAAGCAGATTGTCCTTCAAAAGGAAAGTCAAATCTCCTTAGGAATCTAAGAAATAAAGCAAAGTGAATATTTCTTTTTATAAAACTAAAAGCTACTGGCAACAAAATTGGACCAAATGTGAGTCAACCCAAATAAGAAAATTAAGAATGACCCTAGCAGATTTAGGAGGGCATGGCGGGGAGCGGGAACTGCTGGGGTGCACTAAATACTCTTAAATGTAGGACTAAGGAAAATATTGCCAAAAGTGGGGGAAAAGAAGAGAATGCAAATGCAATTAACCTTGTCCTATAAATACAACAATCTAACTAGAAAAATGAGCTGCAAGATAATATTAGTGTGCCAGATACTACCTCAAGGCCTTTATGTTATTAATCATAATGATAACTATCTTAATTGTCTCAAGAACTGTATGAGAGAGATGCTGTTATTTATTACTATGAATAAATACTATTTATCTTACTAAGGTTGCAAACTGAATCACAGCAAGTTCAGCAATCAGCCCAAGATCAAGAAGCAGAGACAGCATTCAGACCTAGGCTATTTGGGTCCAAGCATTAATTCCTATACCGGTGGGGGCTAACATTTGGCACTCATGTTATTGTGTTTTTCTTTTAAGATGAAAGATGTTCATGTATGCGTTGCTTTTTCTAAACTAAAACCTCAGTACTCAGGTTTAATTGTAGTGTTGACACTTTGTGATAAATAAGTGGGCTTTGGGTTGTGGTTTGGGCACTTGTCTCTAAAAAACCCCACCATCACTGCCCTCTACTATGCTGCTCTAAGAAGTAAGCAGACATCAGCTAATTTCCTCTGCACTTATGAGAGGTATTCAAGAGAAACTGTCCAAACTTCAACTGCTGGTTTTAAAGAAAATGACTTCAACCACTTAAAAAATTTTTATAACCTTTTCTACTGGACTGTGAAGCATACTCACATTCCTCTTGTTAAATTAGAGCAATTTTCAATTTGCATACTTATCTTTAAAAGCCAGTGTTTAATATGTAACTCTTTAGACACATACCTCTATTTGCATCCAGGAATAGAGGAGTCATTGCCTAAAATGCTGTTCACTGATTCACTGAGGGGTTGTGTGTGGGAGGTGGTATTTTATGGTTTTTTCCTTCCATTTTTGTTTTTTCCCAAGCTTTACAGATGCATATTGGACAAGAAAAATTACATATACTGAAGATGTGCAATGTGATGTTTTGATATATGAGGGGCAATCACAAGATACAGTGCATGTTTAATTTTTTTAATTTATTACAGTAAAAGACACATTGCCATCAATTTCCTCAAAATACAATAGTCTCCCTTGTTTCAAACACATGTATCCCATCATTCTCACCATTTCCTGAAGCAGTTCTATACGTCTTCTTTCATTAGTGTCTTTAATTGAGTTGTCATGGCTGCCTCGATGTCCTGAATCGATTCGAAATGTTTACCTATCATGGTCATTTTGACTTTGGAGAAGAGCTAGAAGTCACATGATGCCAGCTGCATTGAATAAAGTGGACAAGAACACTCTGTGATGTTTTCACAAACATGCCTCCCTTTTCTTTAAATGGCATTGGACAGCAGCAGTTACTGTATTTTTGATCACACCTTGTAAAGACACTCACAAAAGAGCACTTCCAGAACTGCTTCAGAAAGTGGCAAGAATGTTGGGATAAGTGTGTTCAAAGAGAGGGGGAGTATTTTGAGGGGAATTAATGGCAATGTGTCTTTTACTGTAATGTTTTTAATTTAAATATTCACCATCTAGTTTGACTGCAACTCCTTTCAACAAAGGATTCATTCAGTAAACATATTTTGAATGTCTACTATCTTTGTCACCACACTCTTAGCAGACTCCCAACCTAACCATCAAATTTTAGGGTCATTCAACAGTCCACATTAGAAGCTTTCAACATCTGGAAAGTGGGCTGTTGGCAAGAACCTAGAAGGACAAGCAGACTCTTGTCTGAGGTCTGGAACTTAAAAGGCAAACACAGGGCAGACCCGGAGAGAGCCAAACATGGGGGTGGAGTGCAGGCAGGTGACAAAACACTGCCTGCAACACTACATTTTAAATTTTTTCTCTGTTTTAAAATTTATTTAAACACACACTAATTTTAGATCTCCCCTTGCCTTGTATACACTGTGGAAAGATGACCACAATCAAGCTAATTAACATATCCATCACCTCACACAGTTGTGATGCTTTGTGTTGTGGTGAGGATATTTTAAGATCCACTCTCTTAGTAAGTTGTTTTTCTTTGGTTCTGGGAATTGAATCCAATGGCAGGCACATGTGAAGCACATTCCCTACCTCTGAGCTCTTCCCCAGCCACTATCAATTTCAGCATAGTATTATGAACCAGGGTCACCAGGTATATTAGATCCACCAGCACAACCGGTTCTTTATATCCTCCTTTATTCTTTCTACTTTTCTGAACTGCTTGAATGTTTTATAATGGAAACTCATCATTTTTCCCAACAAAATTATTCCAAGTCAAATGGCACATAATGACATGATGTTCATTGAAAAGAACAAATAATAGAGAAAATACAATAGTCTCCCCCTTATCTATGGGGGATCATATTGCAAGACATTCTACAGATCTCTGAAACCAGAGATAGTACTAGCTAACATATAGTATGTTTTTCCTATGTATATATACCTATTACTAAGTGGAATTGATAAACTAGGCACAGTAAGAGATTAGCAATGATAACTAATAATAAAATTATGCCGTTATAACAATATACTATAACAGAAGCTATTTAAAACTAATGACATGGTTATTTCTAGAACTTTACATTTTGGACCAGTGTTGACATCAAGGAACTGAGACTGTGGGAAGCAAAACCAGGGATATAGGAGGGACCACTATAGCTATCAACTAGCAACATGCCCCCTAAAAGCACAGGAGGAAAAGGAGGAGGAGCGTACGGACATACGAAAGAGAATATCTCTAAAAATGACCTGTAGGATGCAAGAAAGTCTTTGCAGATTGCTATACTAGGTGGACAGCCTGCAGAGCCCCCCTGCACCAAGGGCAGAGAGCTGGACAGAGCACAGGCTGCACTCAGGACAAAAGTGGGACACAGGCCATGTGCACAGAGCTAAAGGAGATGAGGAAAACCATGGAGACAAAAAAGATGATTACAGAAGAAAAATCCACACTGAAGGAAGCAAAGAGCATAACTTCTGCTCAGAAGAACCAAATGAGTGACAGAGGGGAAAGCTTCAGAAATGCTTCCAGAATGGCAAAATGAAAAAGAGCACCACCTGACAAAATCTCATACAAAGAGAACAAAGAGAGGAGGTCACGGATGGCAAAAACAGCACACAGACAAAGACAGTTTCAAGAGCCACTGCTATTTTCCAAAGATACAGGTGCCCTACTCCAGTACAAAAGCAAGCTCCTGTTCTAAGGAAGAAAATATCTCTCCCGTGGCAAGTACCACAGATAAGGAAGGCCTGAAATGCCCTGCCAGCCCTAAAGGGACCAAGTCATCTTACCCTTACCATGTCAGGAAAATGAGTCTGTATACGTATTTATCTGGAGATTAACATTTCCTGGTATTCTCAAATGATATACACTATTCTCTCTCTCTCTCTCTCTCTCTCTCTCTCTCTCTCTCTCACACACACACACACACACACACACACAGAAGCCAAATAACTTCCTTTAAGCCAAATCAAGGCGCAAGTAGAACTGGAGAATTATCAATAAATATAGCCGGGGACTTAGCTCAGTGGTTTCACCGCCTGCTGTGCAAGCGCAAGGACCAGAGTTCGATCCCTGGTACCAATAAATAAATAAATAAATAAATAAAATTACATGACATGACATGAATAAAAATGAATAATTTTTAGGTCAAAATCTATAACCTACATGCTGAAGAATAAATGAGGCTTTATCTGAAATATCATTAAAGAATAAAAGTAATCTCCAAAGAAACAACAGAGATGTACACTTTTCAAACTATCAGCTATAGCTGACCAAAGCAAACAATCATTTATTTGGGTGATTAGACAGCAAATTGGCTATTGAAGACCCTTTCAACTTGTGATATAGAACCTATGAGTTCACATTCCATCTGCATCCTTCCAGAATTATTGGAAGTACTCACTACCAGTAATCGCTACCAAATAACAATGGAATTTCAAGTCTGGCAACCTGACCCTGTATTAAATTGTACCCATCAATTCTACAGAATGCTTCCCATGTTTCCTATTTTTTTTAAATTACAAAAACAGAAGAGTAATCCATATACAACTTAAACCTAAAAAACAGTACTGGGAATATAAAACAAAATGGAAAGTCTTTTGTGAAATCCCACAAGAACTAATAAGTGGGTTAGCAGTGTTGCAAAATACAAAATCAATACACAAGATTCAACAATGTTTATATATACTAGTAACAAGTAAAACTATATTGAAAGCTACAAAACACTATCGAAAGAAATTAAAGACCTAAATAAATAGAGAGGTATCATGTGCTGACAGAGCAGAAGACTCAATACCGTTGTGACATCAATTCTTCCCAAATCGATTAGTAACAATGATTTCCAACCATGGGTGTTTTTTCGCCCAGGGTACATCTGGCAGTGTTTGGGGACATTATTTGGTTGTCACAACTTGGAGGCAGGGCATGCTACTGAACGGGTAGAGAACCAGGATTCAAAACACCCTCCATTGCCGAGGACCTCCCCACATCAAAGAATTATCCAGCCCAAGACTGTCAACAGGTGAAGCAATCCTGATGTATGGAGTCAATGCAATTCCAATCAAAATCCCAGCAGGCTTCATGGTGGAGCTAACCAACTAATTCTAAAATTCACATTAAAATTCAAAGGTCACAGACAACTAAATCAACTTTGGAGAAGAACAAAGTTGGAGAGCTAATACGATCTCTCAAAAGGCTGTCAGGTCATATTTCAAGGCTTACTGTAAAAGTCTTGGTAGGCTAAAAGACAATTCTCTAAGAATTTCTGAAAATCTGAGCTCTAGGCAAGCAGTGCTGGAAAACACATTTTGGGTGATTTGAATACTTTTAAAGCTAGAAATAGTGTATTGGCCAGGGAAGACCTGGAGATCCAGGTCTCCGCAGACATGGTTCTCTGTGGATAATTAAACTGGGGAACTTCCCTCCCTCTCCCCAGAGGAGATGTTTTATACAGCAGAAGGAAGGGGGTTGATATCTCCCCCCCCCATTATAGCTTGTGTCTAGATGTCCCCCTAAAGCTTTATGCAGTCATAGGTGGGGCTTTTTCAGAGGTGGCTGGATCTAGAATGTGTGACGCTGGGATTAAGGGTGTGTGATTACAGATGTAATCCACTGATTGGTTTGGCACCTGCCCTAACCTGGGTAGCCTAGATAGAATATAAACAGGGCAGAAAGAAGCTGCTATTGTTGCTTGTAGATTTATGCCTTCCGCTTTCTGTCTGCCATGAACTGTTCCTCCTCGGCCATGGCCCTCTGCCATGCCACTCTGCCTTGGAGCCAGCTGATTATGGACTGAAACCTCTATGAACTCTGAGCCGAAATAAATCTTTCCTCTTTGAACTTTGGGTGTTGGGTATTTTGTCTCAACAATGAGAAAAAGTAAATTTAGCTAAGATGTGTAGTGTTGGCATCAAGATAGACAGACCAATACAGCATCATCTCCCTGCTGCATAAATAGACTCACACATGCACAGACAAAAATTTTTTGACACAGGTTCAAAAGCAGCTCTGGAGGACAGATTTTCAATACACAGTGCTGGAAAAATTGAACATCAATATGACAAAAAAAATAAAAATAATTTTAATCTATAATTCTTACTATTTATGAAAGTGATTCATAGACTAAAACTTAAAACTATAAAGTTTGTAGAAGAACAAGAATAAATCTGTGACTCTGAATTGAGCAAAGATTTCTTAAGTACATTAAAATTTAAAATGGCTCTGTCTTCAAAAGAGAATGTTAGGGGGCCAGGGATTTAGCTCAGTGGTTTCGCTGCCTGCTGTGCAAGCTCAAGGACCGGAGTTCAATCCCCGGTACAAAAAAAAAAGAGAGACTGTTAGGAGAATGAAAAGACCAGCCATGGCCCAGGAGAAAATATTTGCAAAGCACATATCTGATATAGAATTCGTACCCAGAATATTTAAAGAACTCTCAAAATTTAAAAAAAATGTCAACAAAAATGGATGAATAAGGACCATTTTATTGGTCCTTATTTTTATCCCATGAAAGCAATGAGAAAATTGGCAGCGAGTGTCAGAAATCAACTTTCACAGAACTCTAGATATCTTAGAAGGGCTTGCAGCACTATGCTAAGTGCTTTCTCCAGAAAGACGGATGAATCTCCGGGATAAGCGTGAGCTCCGTGGCCTCAGGGCGGACCTAGTCCCATCCCACCTCCCGGGCTCTGCAGCAGCCTTGGAAACCCACGGCCCCGATCACGGCGAATTCCTGCAGCCTGGAAGGACCACAGCGGGCTCCTTCAAAGTCCAGTTCCAGAGCAATGCCCGCTGCTTCTCCAGAACAACCCACTTAAAAGGCTGACGCTATTTGTCTTCACTTAGTTTGCTCAACGTGGGACATCTTTTCTTGGGGGGATATTTGTACAAAACAATTGAGGGCAACTGTTCGCTATCACAACTACCAGAGGTGATGGTTTTAAAAAGGACAAAACCTAAGCTTAAATAAAAATATCCATGGAATAAGATGGCTATAGGACCGCTAAAAAAATTCCAGTACAGTCCTGAAAATGAAAAGGCTACACACGTGACAAGGCTGCGCTGCACTCCTGTGCAGGAAAGGCCTAAGCAGGGCCCGAGTCTCACCTCTGACTGAGGTTAAGGCTCCCGCACAGCAAGGGGAGGCGTGGCAAGAGGTGTGAGCCGCCTGGTTGGGTGGTAAAGCCTTCTATGCAGCAGACTTGGTTTTCCATATAAAATATCCAAAGCAATCCACCAAAATACTATTAGAGGCAATAAATGAGTTCAACAAAGTTTCAGCATAGAAAATCAATCTACAAAATCAACTGTATTTCTGTACATGTTCAATCCAGAAATAAAATTAAGAAAATAATCCCATCCATAGTAGCATAAAATACTTAGAAATAAATTTAACAAAAGGATATACAAGACTCATACACTGAAAACTAGAAAACATCACTGAAACAAATTAAAGAAAACTGAAATAAAATGAAAAGCCATCTCCTATTTCTGGGCTGGAAGGCTTAATATTGCTTAGATTGCAATCCCCCCCCCCAAAATGATCTACAAATTAAATGAAATCCTTAAAAAAATCCTAGCTAGATTCTTAATGCAAAAACGAACAAGCTGATCCTATAATTCACATGGAAATGCTAAGGTCCAGAAGAGACGAAACAGTCTTGAGAAAAGAGGACAAAGCTGGAAACCTCACATTGTCTGATTTCAAAACTTACTATTAAAAAAAAACACCAGTAATAAAACCATACATTTATGGTCAGTTGGATTTCAATGAGTGCCAAGACAATGCAAAAGAAATAGACTTTCAACATTAGAAAGCCAAATGCGAAAGAATAAAACGGAACATTTATATCATATATAAAATTTAAGTCAAAATGGATTAAAGATTTAAATATGAAACCTAACACTACGAAAGTTTTAGAAGAAAACAAAAGAATAAATCATCACGATATTGGATTAGACAGTGGGTTCCCAGTTGTAACACCAAAAGATCAAGTAAACATGGAAAAAGAGACAAACTGAACCTCATCAAAATTAAGGCCTTGCTGGTCATGATGGAACACTCCTCTAATCCCAGCTACTTGGGAGCCTGAGGCAGGAGAATCCCTAGTTCGAGGCCAGCCTTTGGCAAGCCCCTGTCTAAAAAAATACAAAAGGAAAGGAGGGTAGTTTCAAGAAAGAAAGTAAAAAGAAAAAAATCCATAGATTGGAAAAACGATATAGTATATGCCAGTCATGTATCTGATATGGATCTACTATATAAGGCTTCTTTTTGATTAGTACATGTTTGTCATACATAATAAACACATTCACTAGGGGGAATTGGTACATATGTAATAAGACAACCCAATTGAAACATAAGCAAATAATTCACCTAGATATCTCTTCAAAGAATATATTCAAAGGGCCAATGCGCTCAACATCCCTAGTCGTGATAGAAAAGTAACTAAAAATTTCAGTGAGAAACCACTTCCCAACCTCGAAGATAGCAAAGGAAAAAAACCCAGAGGGGTTGAGAATGTAGCTCAGTAGTACAGTGCTTGCCTAGCATGCACAAGGCCCTGGGTTCCATCTCTAGAACCACAAAAGAAGAAGAAGAGGAAAAGGGGAAGGGGGAAGAGAACCAAAACCTGGAAAATTCATGGCTTGGTAAGGATGAAATGAAATCAGACCCCTCATACATAGTTGGTGGGAATTTACATGGTGCCACTCTGGAAAGTAGTGTGGCAGTTCCTCAAAAGTGAAACACTAAGTTACAGACAACGCAAAAACTTACGCCCAGGTATACAGTCAAGAACTGAAAACGAACACTGTATAATGGAACACTATTCAGTCTTAAAGTGGAATAAAATATTGTTAGATGTCACAACTTGGGTGTCAAGACACTGCTTAGTAGGTAAATGAGTAACCAGTGCATCCGTCCAGTGGGTTACTGCCAGGCAGTTAAGAGGATAAATGACCAATACCTGAAATGACATGGCTGAACCCCAAAGGCCTGCTGAGTGAAAGGGCTTGCTGAGTGAGAGGAGTCAGTCTTAAAAGGTAATACACCCTGCGAGTGTATGGTCCCATTCACATGACATTTTCAGAAACAAACTATAGCATGGAGAACAGGTCAGTGGTTGGCAGGGGTCAGAACGGAGAGTGGGAGATAAGGCAATATTGCGAGTTAATGGGACTTTTCTCTATCCTGGTTCTGGCCATGGTTACATGAATCTATATACACAGAACTATACACCTAGAGCAGAAAATAAAAAATATAACACCAAACAGAAAGTAAAGAAATGGGAATGAGGCGCTCCTTTCCTGACATGCACATTCTTTCATAATTATGAAAGAAATCTCTACAGCTCTACAATGAACACATTTAACCAACTTATTTCAAGAATGAGCTAATCGGTTTTGTATTTATTAAATCCAAATGTTTCCAATGGGTAGATTTAATAAGCTATGGCAGAGGAAAGGTATATTCTATACACTGAAGCAGAAGAATTAATTGTTCAAGCTTGGATGCGAAGAATAAAATTAAAATTCCATGTACATGATATAATGCTGCACTTGGAAGAGGGAAAAAAAAGCATTTGTGTAAAGTGAACTGAAAGGCACTTGCAACTGTTCCAATCACCTGGACAAATCAGAGCCACAGCTCCCTTCTGCTGCGGTGAAGGGGTCTCCTGCAAAACCCAGGTAGTCCCTCCTAGCTTCTAGAAGGTGGTGCTCCTCTCTGGCAGGCCCTGTCTCTCCAAATTATTCCCTTCCTTCCCCTCACCCCCAGTAACAAACTCTGGCTCTAAGACGAGCCCCAGCCGACTCTCCTCTCTCCAGAAAAATGAACGTACTGTACAAAACTCACAAGGCTCAGTACCTAATTTCAAAGGTCCACCCCAGGAAGCTCATTCCAGAGCCATGGGGTCAGGCTAAGTGCCCTGCAGTGTGGGTTCTTTGAGGACCACTTTGACTCATAGAGGCCCCCGGTCCCTCAGCCTTCCCAAGCTCACTAAGATCATGACAAACCACATGAGCTCTGGAGTTCCTTCCACTCAAGACAGTCAACCCGGGCAGGTCACTCCTGAGACCTCCCAGCCCTCATCAGCTCTGCAGCAATGGACCTGTCCTTTCAACAAACACGTTCTGAGCTCCTCTACGCTCCAGGTGCTGGTCCAGGTGAAGACAATAGAAGCCATGATCCCTGCCCTCAGGCAGCTGACCTCTTAGTGAGGGGATGTGAACCATAAAAACAATAAATGGCAGCTGTGACAGGATTGTAATGAAACTCAAGGGGTATCTGACAGATGTCCATGAGAATGGATGGTCAGTAGTAGCATTCTGAAGCATTTAAGATTGCATTCCATTAAAACTCCATCAAGATTTGTAAGTCCTCTGAATCCTTTGAAATGAGAAGCAACAATCTCAATGTGAAGGGCTGATCCAAAAAAGAAAAAAGGGACGAGTTGGAAGAGCAGCCACATGTCCTTGTAAGCTAATGGGGTGATGCTCACCCTCCTGGCTGACAGCCCCTAGTAGAAATCTAGCCTCTATCACCCAAGTGAGAGTCCCATGTTCCTACCTCGCCTGCCCAGAGTAGAGACCATCTGGTAGGATGGCCTTGTGTCCATTTGAAGGATAACAAGCCAGTTTCAAAAGGGAAAGGGACCCAAAAATAAAGATGCAAAAACAGAGTCCCTCAATCCAGCCAAATGACACTTCCTTGGCAAACTCATCTTCTGATGGGAAATCAAGTCCAAAGGTCTCTTTACAAAGCCCTGCCACACTAGATAGTAAGAAGATTAGCTCCACTGTGAAATCCTATATGCCAAAGCGCTTTTGTAATTCACTTAATTACAGCTCTCTGTACTTGAAAGATCATATTTTCTGCATTTCAAATACGAAAAAGTGAGAGCACTGAAACTTCATCCATAGAAAAATGGCTATCTAATGTTCTTAAAATATAATTAATATGAACACATTAACAATAACTAGGTAAACTATCCGACTCAATGATATGTACTGTTTGGTTTGCCTAAAACTCCACTCTTGTACATTCTCTTTCACCCCATATGAATCTCCTTGAAATTTTTAGTCACATGCTTTCTAACTCCCTGGCCACTGTGACTGGCCCAGGAACAGACCGTGACATGAGATAGGGCTGTCTGAGTTTTCCCTGGGATTCTCCACCCTGGACCACAAAAGCCTTTTGAGGGCCGGGATTTAGCTCAGTGGATCCACCACCTGCCTTGCAAGCGCAAAGTCCCAAGTTCAATCCCAGGTACAAAAAAAAAAGCCTTTTGGACCTCCAGCCAAGCGTGGTGAGCACGTGTGCCCACCGTGGAGGACATCCAGACACAGGTGGGTGTGTGTTGGCACACGTGCGCACAGTTGTACATAGGTAGGCTGTGACTCACAGTCGTA
The DNA here is from genome assembly GCF_000247695.1 of Heterocephalus glaber. Next base: position 2,652,927 of record NW_004624768.1, read on the forward strand.
GAAGTGCAAGCAAAGAGCAAGGGAATGTCACTGCTTTACTATGACTGGTGATGTTTTCTTTCTTTTTCATATGTTTCAAGTTAAAGGGAAGGTACCATAATTTATCATTGCCAATACCCCAAGTTATATTCTGTAACTTCTCTTCTGAGTCACTTCGTTTGGAACTGGAAACCTATTTTTCGAAAAGAACCATGTTATAAACAACAGAGGTTAGACCCCAGGCCAAACCCATAAATGCTTATTTAAACCATTATTTACTTCGGAAAACTAGATTTCTTTTTTAGTCCTTCCTATGTGCCAGGCATGTCTCCCAAAAATATCAACTCATGTATTTCTCAAAACAATCACAGATGGAGTTCTATTTACTACACAGGACAGCCGCAGGAGTGTCAGGTCCCTTGCGTTTCTTCTCCCGGTCACTGTACGCCCACCTAAAGCTATGGCATTCCCAACATAAGCATCCCCGGGAGGGGAGGGCAGCACCCGTCCAGTGGACAGCAGGCTGTCCACGTGCATGCCGGGTCCTGCTCCTGCAGTGGTTCACTCTTTACCATCCTCTCTCTGAGCTATACAAACTCGGACTGCCATGCAACCACCTGCCTCTCCCTCACCCCTGCCTCCACTGCCCCACTTCTTCCCTGCCACTCACACCATCCAGCCAACTGGCTCTTGGTCTCTGGAGACCTGCCAACCCCGCTGGACAAACGCCAGGCCTTGCACGGTCTGATGCTGTGCAGGGCAGGTGCTGATGGCCACAGCCCTCTGGCTTCTGAAACTTCTCCTTCCCCTCCCGCTTCTTGGATGACACCTCTGTCTCTTCTCATTTTCTACTCCAGCTTTCCTTACAATACCACTGTTCCCTAGATGCTGTCCTCAGCCAAGAGTCCTCATCATACAGGACACTCTAGGGCAGTCTCATCTACTGCTACAGCCGGAGCCACCACCTCCAAGCCAAAGAGTCTCAAACCTTTACAGGGACAACCTACAAAGAAGGACCCATCTGTCCACTCAGGAGCCTCAGACACCACTGCTGGAACAATCCCAGACCAAACATGGGATCCAGTTTCAACCTTTTCCCCCAGCCCTGCTCCTGGCCCACTGTAGAAAGGCCTCTTGCTTGCCATCGGGCCACATGATCTTCCTCACGCTTTGGGGCACACCCTTCTACTGCAGGCCTGTGGGCACGTATGGCCCGCCTCCGTGTTTATGGGTACACAGGCCTCACTATTCAGGGGTGGCGACGCAGACATGAAGTGATGGTCATACGCAAGTTTGCAGTCACAGCCCCTACAGACAGGAGGCACGGCCTGCCACACAGCCATGTGGGGAAGCAGCAGGGCTGGTCAGCGGACAGAAAGAGGGGAAATCTGGACGAGGACTTTCACTGTGGTTTCCAGGAGAAGGAATCCTGAGGCAGAGGAAGCGGGTTGGGAATTGGCTAGTTTACATGACTTCAGCAGCGTGGTATGGGGCTAATTGTAGTTGTCTGAACCTGAATGGGGACAATGGGCAGGTGAGGAGTGGTCTGGAATGTGAGAGTCTGAGAGAGAACAGGGGTGAGGAGAGGGGCTCTGGGTTGGCTGTTTTGCATGTGAAAAGTCTGCTCACAAGCCAGTCATTAGTATTGCTAGGAATCAGCTAACCCTGGCACAGGCACTCCCTCTAGGGCCAACAGGCCCCGAGATGCCAAAGAATTAAAATACAAAAAAGAAAAAGACATAATGAACACTTGCTGAAACCCTGCCTTACAGAGAATAATGCCCAGACAGGCTGATTGATCTGACTGAGGTCACACGCACTAATAAAAATTCTACCTAGAGTTTACACAGCACTTACATACATTACCTCATTTTAGATCCCACGAGAGCCCTAACATGTGGCAGCTTTCTGTCCATACTGCATGCAAGGAACGCTGAAGCTCAAAAGGTTAGGCCATTTTTCCCAGGTCTTCAGACTAAAGAAGGTCAGAGCTGCAACTAAGCCAGGTCTGCTCTTCCTGACTTTTGGCTAAGTTGCTCATCCCAGGGCCTTGGTTCACCTCAGGCCCTATCTGAAATGCTTATTATGACTCAGGAAGGCCCTGGGCTGGGTCAGGCCCCTCGCGGTTACAGAGGCCCTGATGAGGGTGGTCTTTTCTGCTCACATTTCCCCTGCTCAGATGGGCTGAAGATGCCTCAGTGAGCAGGGAATGTTCCAGAAAATGCATGTTTATTCCAGAACGTGGCTCAGATCTCATCTTTAGCTACCTTCTCACCCCTAGGGAATGGGACTGATAACTTCCACAGCTCCCTGGGTCTGGTCCTAGAACAGTGCTTCTCCAGGGTTCTTTAGGGCTCTGGGTTGTCATGTCTGGGCTGTTTCTGTCACTTGGGGAGAGGTGGTCATGGAAGTAGCCATCCTTCAGGGCAAGGGATGCTGACCTTTAAATATCAATGTGGGAGGGACACCAATTCATAACAATGCCAAGCTAAAACTCACTGCCATATTAAAAGCCATGATTTCCATGTTTCTAGTATACCCTAAAGTGCCCAGGAATGCAACTACAGAACAAAGTCAATACAGCACAAAGAGGGAACTTTGGCATGGCCAGAACTTTATCAAGAGCTGTTCACTGCTTTGAAAATCTTGTCACCAATGACAAAGAAACTGCAGGGCAGGACCCTGTCCCTACTGCACCTGCACGGCTGCTGCCACACCCACACTACAGACAGAGCTGTGGAAGTGTGAGCATGTGGTCACTCTCAGTGTCCCCTGGGCTGTACACACCCACGCACTGAAACACACATCATCTCATTAAACACTGCTTCAAGTTCTTGTTCATACCACTTTTAAGGCTTTATGATGTTTTTGAGATCAGAAGTGGGGTTACACTGTACTTTCTATGACTTTCAGTTTGAGATCTAATCGCACCCTGCCATGTCCATGGATCCAACCAGCCTCAGACCGAAAATGTAGTTGCTCCATGATGGTTGTGTCAGTAGTGATCATGTACAGACCTTTCTTTCTTGTCGTTCTCCCCTAAAAAATACAGTATAACAACTATTTACCTAGCATCTACTTTCTCTTAAGTATCATGTGATCTGGAGATAATAGTATTTCGGAGGATGCACAGGTTCTATGCAAACACTACACCATTTTAGGGAAGACCTGGAGCATCCCCAGATGTTTGTACCCTTAGGAGTCCTGGAACCAAGCCCCCTACAAATACTGAGGAATGACTGCACAGCACACCATCGCAGAGGGCTGAGGGGCCTGACTGGGTGAGGAAGCACAGGGCCAGAGCAGCTGGGATGACTCTGAGCCCTGTCCTAGATCCTTTAGCATTTCGGAGTCTACATGCAGACCCAGTCCCCAAAAGTCACTCCAAAGAAGTCTTAGATCATTGACAGAGAAGAAAAGAGGCACACACGTCATCCCTTCTTCCTCTTCCTGTTCCGGGTCCTGTGCACACTCGGCCCAGAGTTGGCTGTGTCTTCTCTTCCCGCCAGCTTTCTCCTCCTTACCTACAGTGGCACCTTTTCCACCTGCCTCTGCCAACAATTTAGTCACGACAAGTTCTCTCCTCAAAAAGACAGGCAGGGGAAAGGGGGCCTGCAACCTTGCTAGGTGTAATCCAAAAATATGGTGAATGATCACATTTTTAAAAAATTTATTACAATGAAAGACATCACCATTAATTCCCCTTTATGTCCTCACCCTCAATTCAGACACTTATCCCACCATTCTTGTCACTTTCTGAGGCAGTGCTGGAGGTCCTCTTTCATGAATGTCAATTGCACTATCATTGCTGCCTCTACGTCCTGAATTGATTCAAAACATTTATATCTTTCATGGTCATTTTGACTTTGGGGAAGAACAAAAAATCACATAGTAGCAGATGCAGTAGATGAGGCAGATGAGAATACATCATCATATTTTTATGAGTTTGCTTTCTGGTAGATGGCTCTGGGCACCAGCATTCACTGGATTTTGTAATCATGTTTCATAAAGACATTCACAAAAGAGGACTCCCAGAACTGCCTCAGAAAGTGCCGAGAATGAGGGGATTAGCATGCTCAAAGAGAGGAAGAGTATTCTGAGGGAAAATAATGGCAATCTGTCCTGTACTATAATAAATGGTTTTAATTTAAACATTCGCCTATATATTGACCACAACTCTCTTCCACAAAGGATTCACTCAGTGAACATGTTTTTAATGTCTGCCATCTTTGTCATCAGCCCTCTTAGCATACTTTCAACTTTACCATCAAATTTCAGGGTCATTCGACGGTTCACATTAGAAGCTTTCAACAGCTAGAAAGCGGGCTGGTGGCAAGAACCTAGGACAAGCAGACTCCTGTCTGAGGTCTGGAACTTTAAGGAAAACACAGAGGAAGACCTGGGGCGAGCCAAGCATGGGGGTGGATAACAAAACACAGCCTGAAATACTCCATTTTTAAGTTTTTTTCTGTTTTTAAATTTACTCAATAAATAAAACTTGTTTACAATACATTTATCATGCATTAACATGTTCTGAATATGTAGACAATGAGGAAAGGCTAAATTCAACTAATTAACCTATCACTTCACATACTTATTTTCTGTAGTAAGAACATGATAAATCTATTTTACAATTTTGAAGAATTCAATATATTGTTATTAACTATGGTCATCATCATGTACAACAGATTTCTCGGACCTACACCTAAAAATTTTTAATGCTCCTATTTTTAATTTTTACTCTATATTATAGAGAGAATTTTTGAATTTAATTTCACTGAACTGCAAGCTAAATATTTTTATCAAGAAACATTGCTGGTAAACCAAAAGCTCAAGACATGACCTGTGTTGATCAACCTTCATATACGTTTTAAATATATTCTGCACAGATAAAAATAAAGTTATATAAGGAAGGGCACAGTGCTTTCTAATCTGCAGTAATCGTGGCTGAGACATACCATTAAAAAATTCACTTGATGATTTAGGGATTTATTCAGAATCAAAGGCAGAAAATGTGGCTGTACCTTCCCACTGGCAGACACACAAAAGTGGTGCATCCCACACACTTGTTTTAGGAATTTCAACACCAGCTGTTCAGGTAACTATAGAGAGAAAATGTAGTCACAGTCTAACTTCTGGTCACTGATGTGCCAAATAGCATCAAGTTCTAATCAAAAACTGAAATCTCACTTTGACAAATGGGCGGACCAAATTAAAATTATCTAAACCAATGACTGAAGTAGACATCCACTTTTTAAAAACGGTTTGTATATGAGATACTAGCAAATAAGTATTTACAAAAAGGGAGAGGCTGCCAATAAAATTGATCCCTACTAGATTTAAAGATCGACAAAATCTGAGGTCTGCACAGGTATGAAAGCAATCATCAATCTGAGTACAAATTTCAATACACAAATATACAGCTACAATACACAAATTTCACCAGTGTGTCACAGAACACAAACAAACACATTAAATAGCAAGACACAGATTATAGCCAACATTCTCAACTATCCAACTGAAGACTGGTAAAATGCTTACCACCCAAAGGCAGCAGACCAGCCCATGCTAAAAGCCTCTGTAAGAGGAAGGGGAGATTAACATGCACCAGGCACAGGCGCCGTGCTAGGTATTACACATCAGCTATTGTGTTCAATTCCCCCTGACTCTGATTTCCCGCAGGACAGACTTCTTATCACCCGTCTACAGCTGCAGTGTCTGAGGCCCAGCGACTCACTCCCACTGCCCAGCAAGCCAGTGCCTTCCCAGCCCTAGGATGAGGACTGTGCCTTGTCTATCTACTCTCAAATCCACGGCACGTACAACTTCAGCTCTCCAGAAAATACTCCACTATCTACATTTTCCTTGTTTATAAAACTGAAGCATTTTGGTTACAATAGGGTCATGACCAGAAGGAAGTTCTCTGCATTACACATGTTAATGCTTGCAACTGGGGACAGGAATGATAGTAGCTGGGAACTGAGTGAATAGGACACAGCTGCCGGACTAGACTCAAGGATAAGAAATACCTCTTTGTTTTTCCCTAAGTGAAATACAGTCACGCTTCACTAAGTGACAGAGATGTTCTGAGAATGCACTGAGAAGGCAATTTCATCACTGTGCAAACATCGGAGCATCCTTACACACACCTACATGGTCTAGGTCAAGCACTGAGCATGGCCCTTCATGGCCTATTTGCCATTTCACAGTAAACTTTTCTTTGTATCAATTGAAGAAGCATACTCTAAAGTAACAACAAAAGTACAGTGGAGTAAACACATAGTTATCACCATTACGAAGTATCAGGACTGTTCATAATTGTACGTGCTCTACTTCAATCAAAGCCAGCCCAAGAAGGGAGCCATGAGAGCTGCAGCCTCGATGCTACCATAGAGACGGAGCCACCCAAGCCCTTTGGAGTTCACACCTCATCACAGATCACCCAGGATGCTGGACACGGAGCCACAGGACTTAATGTTTCCCCACGCAGCTGGATTTTGGCTTGCTTTGGTCCCATTCTTTTCTATCCCCCTATTTGTACCTTTTGGACTGGGAATGTTTATCCTGTTCCACTGTGTGTTGGAAGTATTTCGCTTTCGTTCGTTTGTACAGAAGAGATTTTGGACTGGACTTTCCAGCAATGCTGAAACTTTAGAATTTTGAAAACTCTTAGTAATGGACTAAATTGCTTTTACATAATGGGATGTGCATGAGATTTTGGGGGGCCAGGGACAGAACATTATGGCTTGTATCTAGATGTCTGCACAAGGCTTCATGTGCTCATAGGTGGAGCATTTTGGAGGTAGCAAGATCTAGGGTATGTGACACTGGGATTAAGGGTTGCAATAAAGTGGTTTAGCATCGTTCTGGGTATAGACAGTGGAAATCCCAACCTGGATGTGGGTGGCACCAGTCAATAGGCTTATAGCCTGGACGGAAGGTAAAGGGACAGAAAGAAGGCAGGCTTCCTGCTTGCTGCTCACTGCCTTCTGCTGGCCATAGCATGAGCTGTTTCTCCTCTCTGATGCCCCTCTGCCCTGCCACCCTGCCTTGGAGCCAGCCAATTATAGACTGAAACCTCTACAAACTGTGAGCTGAAATAAACCTTTCTTTCCTCATTTAATTTTGGGTGTTGGGTATTTTATCCCAGTAATAAGAAAAGTAACTAAGACAAATTCTATGGGACTGGCAATGCAGTAGGTTTATTTACATCAGCATCCACACAAACACATGAGTAACGCATTGTGCTATGATATTATAATGGCTATGAAGTCACAGGCCATAGGAGTTTTTCAGCTGTATTACAGCCTTATGGGACCACTGTGATAAGCACACATGCATACTACCTCTGACCCAAATGGCATTTGGCAGTGCATACCTGTGCTTCCAAAGCTCCACTTGTCCATCTGGTGAGAAATTACATTTTACCATGAACTACAAGTCCCAGTAGGTTTATGAGGCTCAGAAAATTTGGCAACCATTCCCTCAGAGTTACCACTGAGCCTCTGCTATCCCAGGACCATACTGGATTTTCCAAGAAACTGACTGGGGTGAGGATACTGTCTGAAGGCATCTATGGCATCCTCACCAGGGAACCCTCCCTTCCCACATGAGCCAGTCAGACACCTGTACAAAGCAGAAATATGGTATGCCATCCCAACTGTAGGAGGCCCCACAAACACCAGCAACCAATACTCCATGCTCTCTGTGCTCTGTGAGGGGAAGGAAAAGGGAAAGCCCACACGTGCCTCAGAAACGAGACCACCGCAGACCCAGGCAGGTCCAAATGAGCAACAGAACAGTTCTGGGGTCTGACTTCTCACTTTGATCTCAAGGTTCCCCACAACTCAAGAACTGAATGAGATGGTGCGTTAGGCTGAAGAACCTGCTGTTTCCCTCAGAGCATATATGTGACCCCAAAAAACAGTAGCTTTCTATGTTCCACACAAGACCACACCACTGGGTCATAAAAGCAGGTGTTCCTTAGGAAAAAAAAGGTTGTATGTCTTGTTCTATTTCCCTCGAAAGGCCCATAGGAATGTCTGAGCCAACCAAAGTCCCTCCCCTATAGGCCCCATCCAACTCTCACCATATGGAATCCGTCCCTGAGGCCTTTGAGAAAATGGATGCACACATAACTAAAAGGAGTTCTGTTGGATATTGGGATCAGTCTCCCTATATGTGGCTCATGAATTCCAAAGCCCAAAATGAAAAACTAAATTTCCATATGATAATTACTGTCTTGTACTTATTTTTCCCTTTCTCGGTGCTGAAAAATATTTAAGGCATTTTATTTTGCCACAAATAAAAGGGTTATGTTAGCAATAGGGCAAAAGTAAAAGATGAACAAACACACTTTAATTGTCCACAGATGGCCCAGCTTAGGCACCCAAGTTTGTAAAATACCTATAATCTCTTTCATTGAGGGGAATGCCAAGTCAGTAACAGTAAAAAAATCTGCAAAATTCTTCTAAGCATATGAGTAAGAGATGAGTTAAGGCTCTGGTGTTCTCAGCCCAATAGAAAAGCCCTATACAATATGTGGGGAGCACATCACCATGTCAGAGAGCACAGCCTTGGTTCTACCTCCATAGTCATAAATTCTGAGGCATAGTTAGCACCCTATGGCTGGACATTCACTGCCTTCTACCCTAAGCGGGGTAAATGACTGGCCCCAAACACCCTAACCCATTTCCCAGAAGAAATACTGCCTGCCACCAGTCCATATTCCAACCCTCTCGGGCACCAGGTTTTTACTCCTAAGCAACAGAATCCAAGTTGGCTGAGCAAAGTGGAAAATGGAATTTGTCTGAGGAATGCTGGAAAGCTTACAGAATCCCTAGGAGGGCGACAGGAAAGCCTGAAGGCTGCATAGCCAAGAGCAATGCCCCAGATCCTGGCCAGAGCCTGCAGAACCCCTCAGTGCTGCCAGCTCCGAGCAGCAGTCCAGAATATGACGCTGCAGAGCAGGACCCTGAGTCGGGCCAAGGGACTGACCCACAGCCTCTCAACTCCCTGTACCCCACCTTACTGATACTCCAGCCTTCCTGAGACCCTTCCCCACCATCTCCCACTTTAGAAGAAAGTAAACCTTAAGAAGAGTCCGGCAGAGGACATCCAAGCACAGACCTGTCAGCTCTGTATTGCCCAACCTGGCTCGGTAAATTGTTCCTGGGCAAAACCAAAGAGAAAGGGTTAGCTGGCATGTTCGTGGGAGAAACCAAGTCAAGAAAACAGAATGTATGTCTCCCGTGATGACGATACACCCGTCTTAATATAGACAGGTGAGCGTGCAGGGAGAGGAGACTCCAGCACTTGCTGACCATCCATAAGGCCTCACCATCATGACAGTGACTGACAACTTTCCCGTCGTCCTCAAGCACTTCGGATGCCACCTACCCAGTGATGTGATACCATGACACACTGCATGGGGAGCTCTCTTATGTGGCATAATCTGAGGACTGTCACCTCCAACTTGGTGCCACACAGATGACACCACTGGGATTCTTAAGAGCATTCTCTAAACATGGGCATAAAAAAGCTCCCGTTAAAATAGAAGCAGACAAGTTAGTCCTATCGCCTTAAATAGTTATCCTAGATGGTGCTTTAGAGACTAGGAGACTAGAAACAGAATCTGTCCATGGCGATGAGGAAATTATTTTTAAAAATAACAAGACCCATTAAAAGAATCCAGCTGGCATCTTAGAGTAGCAGAACCGGAGCCATTCTCTGTCACTGATTCAGCTCTGGGCCTGATGGTCACAAAGCACCAGGTACTCAAAGTTCTGAATACCCGCACTGGCCGGAAGACGTCCCTCCTGTCTATGGCAGCTGGTCGGACATAAGGTGAATGCTTAATAAAAGCCTCCACAAGCTGAGAAAGCCCACCAGACCCACCCGGAGACCCGGATAACGGGCCCAGAGCACCATCTGCGGGGACTGGGGTGCGTTTCACCCATTCATCCTCCTGTGCTCTATAAACCTGTGCTGAGCACCTGCCATGAGCCAAGCAGGATCTTAGCGGTGAGGAGGATGTACCCACCCAGGTGCGGGAAGAAATTTAATCTCAGACAGAGAGGAGGGCTTGACAGCAGATTAAGCACAGAGAGAAGTCAGAGCAGAAAAGGAGGAATGGGGCAGGGAGGGGTCCTCCACCAAAAGCAGCGCGGGCCAAAAGCAGAGCGGGAGAGCCTGCCCTGAAAGCAACCCATGAGGAGACCTCAGGCATAAAGGGGTGATAAAGACTAGGAGTCCAGCTTACAAGAACAGGCACCTTAGTCTTAGAAAAGAGGGCTGAAAATTTTCCTGGTAGAGGGAAGCAGCAGCACAGATATGTACAACAGGAGGGAAAAAGAAGAGTGCAGAGGACCAGGAGAAGTCCCTGTGGCTGGGCACCGAGCCCACAGGAGGCCCTGGGACGGGTCTGCCAGGCAGGAAGGGAAGTAAGAAGTAAGGGAAGGGCTGTAAGCTGTGGGCGCACAGAATCAGAATGACTACACAAAGGTGAAGGCAAAATAGGTCTCCAGAAAAAAATCCCCTCTCTTATCCTGGTCTAAATCAGGCGGCTGTCTTGTTTTGGCCTGAATGGGTGAGCTTTGCTATAGTCTAGTAATATGCCTAACTTCTTGCTTTTGAAAGACGTATTATTCCATAATCACTTTTATATCATTAATGTTTTTAATTTTTAAATTGCAGTAAAATATACATGAAACATACCACCCATACATTTTTAGTATGTAGTTCAGTGGCAGCAAGTACATCCACGCTGCTGGAAGCCATCACTGCCAGCCACCTCCAGAACTTTCTCCATCACTGCAAGCCAAAACTCTGTGCCCACTAAACACTACCTTTCCATTCCTCCCTGGCCCAGACCCTGGCAACCTCCTCTCTAATTTCTGTTTATATCCATCTGACTACTCTAGCAACTTTCTAAAAATTAAGCAAATTTTGACCTTTTGTGGCTGGCTTATCTCCCTTGGCATAACATCCTCCAGGTTCATGTGCCTGGTGGCATGTCTGCAAATCTCCTTCCTAGACTAAGAAACAGTCTCTTTATGGCTATGCAGCTCTGTGCTTATTCATTTGTTGATGGGCACTCAGCTTGCTTCCACCTTTTGGTTACTGTGAATAATGCTGCTAAAAATGAGTGTGCAAATACCTCTTCATGTCCTTGCTTTCAATTCTTTTGGATCTGTAACTCCTTGCTTTAAATGATATTCTCTACCCATCAGTTACATGTGACCCCCAGCAGTTCAGAGCAGGCTGGCAAATCGCAGCTGTGTCCATTAACACTGACTTCAAGCCAGAGGACTCCACCTATGCCTGGGAACAGCGACACAGACACCCGCTCCCAGGACATATACCACCAACAGGGCCTTACCTCCATCCCAACCCACAGCAGAATCTGGTCTCGGGAACTTCATGGGGACAGTTGCCTTTCAAAATTAGCTAATGGAGTTAGAATGTCATATTCGATCTGGGGGAGAATTTAAAATTTACTTTCAGAAACCAATTACATATCTCGGGCAAAACAATAAAAAATTCCTCCAAAAAGCTTTTCAAACACAACCTGTCTGTAAAGCTCACAGTGAAGGTCATCAATAAGGTCACTTTGTTCTATTACCAAAGTAGCCTCAAATTTTCTACTCTCTTTTTTTGATTTATTTTTTACTCCTATTCAGATTGCCTATAAATGATAGTGTAGAATTAGACCTATTTACAAAGTACATTCTGTTAAACATAATTGCATTCTAAATCTTTACATTTTACTTTATATTCATTTCATATAAATTTATATTTATATTTACGAAATATATTTTACTAAAAATGATGTTTAGCCAGGTATGGTGACTCGTGCCTGCCGTCCCAGCTATTCTGGAGGTCAAGGCAGGAAGATCATTTGAATCCAGGAGCTCAAGGATGGCCCAGGCAACAAAAATATTCTGTTAATTTTATTCTGCACATTTAAACAGGGAAAACTACTATATGGACCTTTAAGGAACTTAACAATCTTTTTAAATATGGTAATAATGCAGGAGAAAGAAATGAAAAGTTTTAATGCTAAGAACATCCTCCAAGCCAGATAGATAGATGACAGACAGAGTAGGCTATGACTACATCCATGGCACTTAGAGCAAAATAATTCAATCAGTGGTCAAATTGACAGGGGTAGAAGGTAGAATGTTGGTTGCTAGGGGACGATGCGGGAGGAACCAGGCGTTCCTGTCTAATGAGTACAGGGTTTCCGTTTTGCAAAATAACAAAGTTCTGAAGATGGACGGTAGTAATAGTTGCACAATAATGTGAGTGTGCTTACTATTAAATTATACACTATAAAACAGTAAAGATGTGAAATTTATGTGTATTTTACCATAATTAATTTTGTTTTCTGTGTGGCATATATACACAACGGAGCATTTATTACACAGCTATAAACAAGAACAAATTATGCAATTTGCAGGAAAATGGATAGAACTAGTGATGCTAAGTGAAATAAGCCAGACTCAGACAAGTATTGCATGCTTCCCCTAATAGGTGGAACCTTAAAAAAACCCATAAAAGTAGAAGGGAGACAAGTAAACAAAAGGAAGGGAATTTGGGGAAGGGAGGGGAGAGAACGTGAGGGAGAATGGTGGGGGATCGGTACGATCGAAATACATGCAGGTATGAAAATACCACAGTTAAACCCAATAGTTTGCAAAATTAAGATGCACTAATAAAAATACATTAAATTCTCTCCTTAAATTTTCAAATACAAAATGTCACATTACTTAAATAGGTCACCTAGGCCAAAACAGTTGCTGTTGGCAAGAGGAAACTGCTCCAGAACTGGCCGTGGGGGGGCAAGACCTTCCCGATGCCCCAGCAAACCAACAGGAGAGACCTTGTGCCGGAGAAGTGTGACATCTGTCTCAGAGCAGGCCTGTGCAGCACCCACTTCAGCTGTGGATTTCCTTGCGTCTAACACCAACATTTCCTCACATGTTAACACTTCTGATGTTGAGGTGCCTCATGCAAGCAATGTCAAAAGAAATCTGCTATCTGCCAAGCAGAGGAGCAGGCTGAGAAACGGCTGTGACTGGCTATGCACGCATACACTTAGGCAGGCACAGAAGGTCCCCAGTGGCACAGCCCGCAGGGCAGTAACGCAGGGCACTACTGCACAGTTGCATTTGAACTTAAATTTGGATACGTAACAACCTCACCAAATGTCTTCAAGAAGATTACATCATGATATACAACTAAGACTAAACATTATTGTGTGGGCAGAACGTTGCCTTTAAAACAGCTAAGTCTGACAATTAAAATAAGCAGACACTGCCAAATTTTCTGTGCAGATCATAAAATGTTCAAATTTGTGACAGGTTGATGAGATTGACTGATGCACTGAAAGGACCATTACTGAACATTTTCTACCCTCAGTTACAAATGGCTTTCCAGAAGAGCTGCTTAATTTCCACAAATACATAATGCAAGTATGGAAAAAGTGAATTCTGAGATTAACCAAAAAGGAAATGCGGACAGCTAGTAATTTTCAATTTGCCTTAAAATTACTCTGTCACTGCTAAAAGGCCACAAGAGATCAAGAATATGAGCACAGAATATGAAAAGTATTAAAGCTGCCCTTAAGTTATTGATAGACAACAGAGATAACTGAAAAAATTATACTATGAATGAGAAGAAAGCTTAATGATCAAGTTGTGTGACATTAAAGAACATAAAAGTGTGAAGTACGGAGACAAATGCAGCTACTATTGATTAGATAATTTGTGGGCACTATATCTATTATACTATTTCTTTTTTCTGAATAGTGCTGTATAGCAGAAGGTGGCCTTTATACTAGAAGGTACCTCTGAGGTCTTAGGGCTGCAGGGACCTAGTATGTGATGAACAACATCACTTTTGCCTCAGTGAAAGACAGTTACAGAAGGCCATCCTGTCTCTCAATTTTTATTATGAACCCAACACAACCTCTTCAGAAGTCCTTCCTTATCCACAGGGAATACTACCAAGACCTCCACAGAGTGGATGCCTGAAACCACCATTAGTACTGAGCCCGATATGTACTGAGTTTTCCCCATATATACACATCTATGATAAAATTTAATTTATAAATTAAGCACAATAAGATATTAACAACAATCAATAAAATAGAACAATTAAAACACACAATATTATGTAATAAAATTTATGTGGATATAGTCTCTATATATGTATGTATAGTCTCTCTCTCTCTATATATATATATATAATATATATACATATATATATATGTGTCTGTACTACACTCTCCCTTCTTGTGATAATGTGAGATACTACAGTGCATGTGTGATAAGATGAAATAAGGTGAACCATACATGCTCTGTGACATGTACCATAGAGCCATGCTATCTACCTCAACAATGAAATTTAGGAGCCTTCTGATATGACACATTGTGGGATCACTTTATACTAGAAATTCTAAATAAAAGACTGAAACTGTACCAAAACTGACAATTCTAATACCCAAGGGGAAGCCCTACCTCGCAACACTGCAAAAGCAGAGGGAGCATCTTCTCTATGTGAACATCTTCTTAAGATGAACATGCTACAGTGGTGGAAAATGGTAGAAAGAACCAGGGAACACAAAATCTCCAATGAAAACCACTGGAAAGTGAAGGGGTCCCCTAGAGGAACACAGTGAAACTGTAGGGTTTCTGCAGAATCAAAATTACAAAACAAAACTACTGGGTGTAGAAACCTATTGGGAAGGACAGAAATAATAGAGGCCAAAGAAAGAAATGGGCCAGGTACAATTTGAAGACCAGAGAAGAGAAAGTGCTTCTCAAAAGGCATATGACCAAAGGAATTATCACTTTGTGGAAACAACAGAAGAATGGTGATGCAGCTAGGAAACTAGAAATATATATATATAATAAATATTTATATATATATAAATATAATGAAATTGGAAGATGGAAAAGCAGGAAAGTTTAACAATAAAAAGCAATGCAGGAGCCAGGCATGATAGCATATGCCTGTAATGCCAGTTCTCTGGGATGCTGAAGCAGGAGGATCACAAGTTTGAGCCCAATCTGTGCAACTTAGTGACTTAGCAAAATCTCATCTCAAAATAAATAAATAAATAATGATTATGATTATGATTATTATAGGGCTGTGGGAATACAGTTCAGATACTACACTTGATCTTAGCTAAAAGGCCGAGAAGTGATGGGGATATAGTTCAGTATGAAGACTGTGAGTTCAATTCCAGTACCACAAAAGGAAAAAATTTGCAGAAAGGGATAAAGAACATTCAAGAGAAAAGGAAAAAAGGTAAAGAGGGTCCAATGTAGGTATAATACGAATTCTGAGATACCTGAAACAGAACAATAACTAAAAACTATAATACACTCAATCATTTTCGATGTTGAAAAAGAAAACATATTGGCCCAATTTTTTAAAATAAGCAAATGACCTGAACAGACATTTTTCAAAAGAAGATACACAAATGGTCATATAAAAATAGATCATACACAAATAGGGATAGAAAAAGATGTCCAACATCATTAATCACCATGGAAATGCAGATTAAAACCACAATGAGATACTAATATCAGGATGGCCACTATAAAAATAAGCAAAAAAAAAAAAAGTGTTGGGAGGATCAACTGAAATCCTTATGCAGGGATATTAAATGACTTAACCACCATGTAAAATTCTATCTCTGCTCCTCAAAAGAAATTAAAAATAGAACTGCCATAAGATCCAGCAATTCTTCCTCTGGACATATATCTAAAAGAATGGAAATTGGCATCTCAAAGAGACATTAGCACTGCCATGTTTACAACAGCATTATTCACAATATCCAACAGGTAAAGCAATCCAAGTATTCTTTGTCAGATGAATGATCAAACAAAATGTGCTTATTAATACAATGGAATATTGTGGCATCTTTTAAAAAGAAGTAAATTCTGACATATGCTACAACATGGATGAACCTTGAGGGCATTATGTTAAATAAAATAAGCCAGGCACAAAAAAGACTGAGACTACACAATTCCATTTATATGTGGTACATAAGGCACCCAAATTCATAGAAATAGAAATAGAATGATGATGATCAGGCACTAAGGTGCAGCGGAAATGGGGAATTTCTTAATGGGGATAGAGTTTCAGTTTTGTAAGATGAAAAGTTCTGGGGATTGGGTGAATACAAATGAACACAATTAACAATATTGAACTGTACACTTAAGATGGTGGGGGTAAATTTTACATTTATTACAACTTTTTTTTTTGGTACTGGGGATCAAACTCGGGTCCTTGCACTTGTGACGCAGGTGGTGGAACCACTGAGCTCAATCCCCGGCCCAACCACAATTTTTAAAAATTAAATTAAGCTACAGAGTGAAAGAATATATTACATACCTAAAAAAATTTTACCTTACCAAGATACATCATGTAAAGGTTCAACATCCCAATGATGAATGTAACTGTATTGTATACCTAAAATGTACCAATAAACTTAATGAAAAAAATTTTACCTGCAGAACACCCATATCAAGATATATTTACTAAAGTTATTATAGAAGAATGGATAATGAAGCTCCAAAAGCCAAAGAAGGGATTTCCAACATTATTTGTTATGCTTCAGTTCTTTGAGAGGAAAACAACTGTACTTTGAACCAAATTAAAAAATTATATTTTTCATTTTAAGAAGTAGATAAATAGGTATTTGCTACATTGCCCTCCATTCGTGCCTACATCCTTGAAATTGTGATTGGTGTATGCACACATATAACAACTGTGTTATAAGCTCCTGGTCCTGTGACTGATAAACTCAGAAATGACCACTGTTAGCAGGGCCATCTTGAATCAGAAGTTTAATGTCACCTCATCCCAATTTTTCAGCTTCTCCTCTGACACTGGCATCAGTTTCATCCTTGGGCTCCACACAGAGTCCCCTGGGTCTTCTCTTAATCATGATTAAATCCCTACGGAAATCCCAGCTTAGATCTTCACACCGAAGGAAGCAAGAGCATTTCTTCTTGAAACTTTCCAGAATCCGTAACATTGACTGACACTGGGTCTTAAGCTCATTCCTGAAACAACGGCTCTGCAAGAGAGTTGGATTCAACGACTAATTTATCCAACCAGGAGCCACCTACGGAGCTAGGTACAGTCAATTCTAAGGATGAAAAAGGGACATTGAGCTTAACAAAGGAAAAACAGACTCTGAGAGGCACCAACAACATCTGTGACAAAAACCATAGTTCTAGTGGGTGTTTCTCTCCCTCACAGACACTGTCCATCTACTGAGCACCCTGGAACCCTCAAGGTGGGAAGAGACACACCTGATATGGCTAAAAGGCCATATCTAGGCCCTTGGTCTGCAAGATATATATGTAACCTTCATCTAAAAAGGTCCTTTAGAGAGAACAACTTTTATAACACTCATCTCAGGAACATAAAATGAATTATAAATAATCACTGTTACTTTCTCTTAAGATTTGCAAAGAAGAGAGAGGAGCTGCATGAGCTCAAGGGGTTCCACCAGTCTTCCTATTCCATCAGTGAGTGCATGCAGATCCTGGGGAGCAGCTGTGTGGCCCAGACCAGTGCGGCTGCAGGCAGATCCCAGTCGGGGCCCACCCTGACCCCAGAGGCACCCATGCACCCACGCAGGCCTGGGGTCCGCCCAGAGAGGAGCTGCACTGGCACACAGGCTTCAGCCAGAGGCCCTCCATACCACTGGCCACAGCCAGAGACCCACCTGAAGAAGAGTTGTACAGGCACACAAGCACTACCCAGAGGCTTGCCTGATACCATTGATAAGTACGTGGAGACCCTAGCCACAGCCTGTGCAGACAACAGGAACTGGGGTGCACAGCCCCCAACCAAAGGCCATCCCAGACAACTGCTACACAGGGGCCCCAATGAGAGGCATGCCTAGATACCATCCCAAGTGCCCACAGGCCACAGCCAGAAGCCTTCCCAGACAACAGGTCAGCTCAGGGACCCAGAAGGTCACCACTCTGAACCCAGGAATTGGTGTACTGGTGAGCAGCAGAATAAAGGCCGCTCGGTGGCTTGCTGAGAATTCAACATCATTGGGTAGGCAAAAAGTCACCTCAACAAAGACACAGCAGGCTGCATCTGTTGAAATGAGAAGACATGTAAATAAATCTCAAAACCAGACTTCCAGATCACCTAAGGCAACCTCAAAGGGCAACGAGAAGGAACAATCTGATACTCAACCACTTGGACTTCCTGAACTAGAAACGAAAGAGGATCTGGAAAAAATGAAATCAGAAATAATTTCTCACATA
>NW_004624768.1:2696640-2718895 GCF_000247695.1 Heterocephalus glaber
TGAGAAATTATTTCTGATTTCATTTTTTCCAGATCCTCTTTCATTTCTAGTTCAGGGAGTCCAAGTGGTTGAGTATCAGAGTGTTCCATCTCATTTCCCTTTGCGTTTGCTGTAGGTGATCTGGAAGTCTGGTTCTGAGGCTTGTTTACCTATCTTCTCATTTCAACAGGGGTGGGGGGGATGCTGCTGGCGCCCGTGCAGCTCACCTCCTCTGTGCTGGGAGCGGAGGTAGGTTGGCCTAGAAGCTTCCTACTCTGCACTGGGAGCTATGGCACATTGACCCAGAAGATCTTCAGTTTCAAGAGTCCACCAGGGGTCTTGGATAAGTAGAGACTACTGTGTTCCCAGATTCCCCCATCCCAGCCAAGAGGCCAAACAGCTCAAAACTGGAGAAGAAAAGACAGGCGCCAAGCCCTCCCACCCCCATTCTAAGGACAGCTCACTTCCATGCTTGTTTTCCACTCTCTCCAGAGACTGGTGTGGTCTGTCTATCCCAAACACACCCTGGGCCCAAATGCACAAATCGACTCCCCACCACTACTCCTGTCCACACTCCTTGACAAAGACCCCTCCAAACTCCCACATGGATTTCTCCCCAAAGGGCAGAGCTTCTTCTCAAGGAAAATTTCTTCCAAAATTCTCAAAGAACAGAGGAAAAAAGTTATTTATTTTTTATTAGTACATGTTTTAGTATATGATGTTCATCGTGAGGAGTAGCCACATGTACGTAACATTCTTAATTCTTTTTTCTCCCCTTTCCCTACCCTCTCTCCCTCCTCTGGCTTATTCAGTGTTTTTATTCCTAAAAAAAAAAGGTCAGCAACAGATTGCCAAGAGCCATACAGACAGGTATATACTCTGAGCCTTTCCTGCAAGACCCTTCTAGGTGCCCACCTGTCTGGCTCCTATACAATCTGGCTCTCTCGCTTTCTCAAATTTTCCTGTCTCCATCACAATCTCTTCCTCCATTCCAGGCTCTGTCCTCCAAAGATCTCTTCCCCCTGGCTTTAGCCCCATGCAGGCAGCTCCCTAACTACCCCTGGCCCTCAGATCCCCAGCTGGAGGGCCTATGAACATTCCACTCCAACTCAGACTCTCACCTCCCACTGCCAGGTGGCTTGGGAGGCCACGCTATTGCAGGAGGGAGACCCGGCTGGTGAACTCCAGCCCCAGAGCTGCCCAACCCATAGCCACAGGGCTGTACACACTGATCCTAGACTCCTGGAATTGCATAATACACAATGTATCCCTCCTTGGATCTCACAAGTGTGTCTGTGTGCAAAATAACTTATCACTTCCTCCACATGGGCAGCTGGTGCATAAAGAGCCAGCTTAATGTATCTGTAAAGAACACAAATGTAAAGTAGCCATCTTTCAAAAACACTGCTTGTGCTGTGTCTGAAATCTGCAGGAGCTCCCTGCTGCCAGGCCTGGCTGGCCCCAGCCCCACTTTGCTCCTCACGTGGAGGCTGGATTGCTGGCTCTCATTCCTTTCCTTCCTGGTGAGTCCCCACTGGGCTTCCCAGGGCTCTTTCAGCCCAACAGACTTAGATCAATATCACCCCAAATGTCCCTAACGTCAGCTTTCAAGGGGCAAGAGTGCGGTTTGGTTTCTCTTCTCTGAAAGTCCAGAGTTCAGATGCAACCAGCTTTGCAGTCAGGGGTCCTGGGGAGCACAGCAGGGGTGAGACACAAACAGTTCTGATCACAGACGCCTCCCCCTCCATCCCCAGAGGCCTCCACCTCACATAATTATGGCAGCCCATTCAAGAGACTCCAGCCAGAATCAAGCAGCTACTCAGGGACCCCATCTAACCTTTAGCTGGCAGGATTGCTTCACATCCACACTTCTCATTCTCCTTACCTACACTGCATAGAACTCAACTGGGGCCAACAAGGAATAAACAACTCGTTTACAAGGTCTGCATTGCAAAATACCTGGCACAAGCTTGTTCCACATCCTGATCTGCAGGCAAGGATCTGCCCCTATAGATCAACCTGCACTTCCTGGGGCCCCCAGTCCACGACGGCCTGCCCCCCAACTCCACATCTGAGAGCTCTCAGAAGGCACCGCCACCTCTCCTCCAGACGTGCCTGTGCCAACCACTCAGCTTTGTCTCAGAACATTACCCTATTACACACTTGGCTAACCTTGATGGGTAAAGTGATGGCTCTCTATATTTCTTCTAGGCCACTAGCAGTGCCATCTGGTTGGGAAACAGCACTTAGATTCATTCCCTCTTTCTACAAATGATAAAAAGGGGCTCATAGAGGTCAAAGAATTGGTTAAAACCATTCTTCAGTTGATCCACAAGTTTGCTTCAACACCCACCAGCGCCAGATGATGCCTGTCCCTTTGCAAATTCAGCCATCCCTGAAGGTAAGGGTGAGGTGTAGGGTCCTCCTCCTAAAAGATCAGGGGAGGGAGGCATCTAGAGAACAGCAGGCTGCCACCCATGCAATCACCACTCTAATCACTCAGCAGTTCCCTGAAGCCACCCCTCTGGATAATGGCTCTGGTGATTTCCATGTCTAGGGCCTCCCCATCCCACTCCAGCATCAAGGACCACTGGGTGAAGCTATATGGATTTCCAAACATTCATGCAGACCACGAGGACTATGTTTGCACCCCTAGACCCAGGCCAGCTCCCAGCACCCAAGCTCAGTGCATGCTCACCCTCTGCCTTACCACCCAAAACAACTCTGGCAATCTCTCATTCCTTCCCACACATTGCACCCCACCCTCTCCTCAAACCCAGGGGGAATCTCCCAGACAATCTCCAGTCTACAAAACAAGGACAAGATCCCTACCCATCTTCATGGGACTGCTGTGAGATTTAAGTTTGTAATCCTTTTAGAAGAGTGTTTGGCAAAAAAAAAAAAAGTAAGCATTCAACAAATATCAGCTCTTGTGACTGTTCTGGTTAGTTTACCTTCTGAGCGTGTAGTAGCACTCATTCCATCAGCATTCACCTGAGCAGGGCCCCTGGACCGGGACAGTGTGGGAACAATGCTGAAGCCCTCCTGGATTTCTGACTTGCCATGCCGGAACCACCAGAATGTAACCAACTCTCTTCTACTCTGTTTCTCCTAGTAGCCCCCTGAATTTCTTGACAGTATTAGTTTCCTATTGCTTCTGTAACAAAGAACCAGCACCCTAGTGACTCCAAAGCAACACAGCTTTTTTAACTTAGTCCTGGATGACATAAGCCTAAAATCACTCATGCTGGTTTCAAGGTTCTAGGAGGCCTTGCACCTTCTGGAGGTGAATCTGGAGAGAATCCATTTCCTCGTCTTTTCAAGCTTCCAGAGCCACATGTATTCCTTGACACACGGCTCTCTTCCTCCCTTCATTCCAACCTCTTGTTTCAGTCGTCAAATATCCTACTACTGACTCAGACCTTCCGCCTCCCTCCTCTAAGTACCTGTGTGATGACATCAGGCTCACCCAAGTAATCCAGGATGACCTCCATCTCAAGAACCTTAATCACATCTGCACAGTGCTTTTGCCAGACAAAACAGGTATTCACAGGTTCCAGGGATGAGGATATGAACATCTTGAGGAAACTACCATTCAGACTACCTCCCTGACCTAGCACATGCAACCAAACCAGACTTTCTAGTTTCTTAGAACTTGGGTTAGCCCAACTATCTGCTCCCTATGGTTTAGATGTGGTTTTTTTCCCCAAGGTCTCATGAGTTAGAAGCTTGGTCCTCAGTGTGGTGGTGGGAAGTAGTGGAAATTTCAGAAGTGGAATCTGGTAGGAAGTTCTTAGGTCACTGGGGGGCCATACCCTTCAAAGGAGTTGAGATATTTCTCACAAGGCCTTGGTTGGTTCTTGCCAGATGGTTGTTGTAAAAACCTGAGACTAGCCTAACCCCGCCTCTCATTTCCCACCTGGCAACACAATCTCTCCTTCACTCATATACAAACTCCCACTACTATGATGCCATCTGCCACGAGGTCCTTACCAGAGCCAAGCCAATGCCAACATCATGCCCTTGAATCTCCAGAACTATGAGCTAAATGAACCTCTTTTCTTTGTGAAGATAGTCTGCCTTGGGTAGTTCCTTATACTAGTGAAAAATGGTTTAATATACTTTACAAGTATATTTAAAAGTAGAGTTCAGTATATTTCACATTTGCATTATACAGATTAATCACCATGTGAAAGGCATATTGGCAGATAAAGAGTAGATGTGGAAAAGCCAGGTATAGGGTTACCAAAATAATTGGGGCAAACAATATGTACCATGGGCCAAAGTAAATATTTTA
The DNA here is from genome assembly GCF_000247695.1 of Heterocephalus glaber. Next base: position 2,700,917 of record NW_004624768.1, read on the forward strand.
GAGGAAGAACTAATAGGACACTGTGATGACAAGATGGTAAGAAGGTCCTGGAGGTGTCTGGTTTCAGGAACTAGGTAAACAGTGGAGTCACTCCTTGAGAACAGAGAAGGCACCTGTTTGGATGGGAAGATGAGGAACTTGGGTTGGGATGTCTTACATTTGTGGTGCCTGTGACATCTCCAAGTAGAAAGGCAAAGCTGCCAGTGGGCTCTTTCAGGAGGAGGAGGACACAGCCACAAAGGTGAACTCTGTGCATGACAGAAGCACCTAACCAGTTCAGGGTGTCAGGAGCCTGGGCCAGTAATGACCCCCGCTGACTTCTGCCTAAGGCGTAGCTCATCTTTCTCCATCTTTGGTTGTTGGCCTCTGTCCTTGCTGCCTCACCTTGCAGGAGCAATGCACAGTCACCATTCCTGGAGAGTGCGACCATGTCACCTTTGCTTCTGGCCCCACCTCAGTGCCAGGTGGTCCTGTGGACCTGCTGAAAATGGGCTCCACAGAACCCAGCTACCTGTCTGTCCCATAGACAGCTAGGAGTCTCTGCTCACCACTGCAGGGCCCTCAGGCCAAGCACCCAAACTCTTCACTCCTAGGTATGTTAAACATGTTCCACGGCAACATGGAAACTTCCTGATGCCTTTTTTTCCCTTACACAGTCCCTGGGAAATCTCATACCGGAAGTGAGCAAATTATGGTCCTTGATCCAAATCTGGTCTGCTGCTTTTATTAACAAAGTTCTATTCCAAAATAGCTATACACATTCATTTATGAATTGTCTGTCTGCTTTTCACTACAAGGGAAGAGTTTAGTAATTGCAACAGAAGACCCTATAGCCCACGAAGCCTAAAATATTTACTATCCTGTATAAAAAAGGATGCCAATCTCTGTACGAGATGTTTTCTCCCCATTGCTACCTTGTGGCTCCTGTATCATGCTGGAGGACACGGAGAGTAAGGGAACCACAGCTGCTCACTTGCCCATCTGGCTTCTGTGATTTGGAGTAGGGTGGGATGTTACAATGCTGTGTCCCTTCTCAGGGACCCAACTAGCTTCTTCGCTTCCAAACCTCTCTCTCCAACTCCTCCTGGTCCCAGAGCGCATTCTCTTTCCCCTTCCTTTCTACTTCCTGTTGGATGGGAACTTCCTTCTCAACCTATCCACCCTACTAACACGGGACTTAAGAATAAAACCATTTCAGGCCTTCTGGCCTTGCTGTCAGCATATGATTCTTTTAAACAAAGTTTTATTGGAACACAGCTATACCCATTCATTTATGAATTCTCTGCATCCACTTTGTACTACAACAGCATAGTTGGAGATGAGATTCTTTTTCTCTTCCAGCAAATCCTGCTTTTCATGGCTGTAGACTCTTTAGAGAATCAAGAAAATCAATGTTGGGACTCAAAGCTGAGCAATGAGCTCTTTGTTCTGGATAATACCTGTTCTTCTCCCAAAGCAATGAAGGCCAAGTGCTGCAGAGTAACATGATTTACAAGAAGAAAAAAATAGGTCAATTTAAATTGTCACAAATAATATTCTTGCAATAAGTACAGTGAGGTACAAAAAGTTTCCATGCAGCAGTAGAACCTGAGGTATGGAATGAAATTTGGAAAATAAGGGCAGAACTCCAGGGACAGCTGTCGGAGACAGGCTCTGCTAACCATTCCTGGACTATCAACTGCTCCCTGGAGCTCTCCTGCTGATGCAGCTCATTCACGGAACAGGGAAAAAAGGAAGCCACTGAAAGTTGTGAATAAAGCTTAAGATCAGTTCCAGAGTAAGTCAAACAGATGAGTTACAGGTCGGCATCTATGGGAGAGAAGGCTTTAGAGGAGTAAAATGTTCCACACCCATGGGTCCCCACAGTTCACAAGTTCCAAGAGCAAAAGGGAGACGCGGATGGAATGTCAAGTAAATAAAGGTCACCTTGCAGATATATATGCACCCCAGCCCCTCAGACCCCCAGCACCTACAGCACTGGGGTATGTTTTCCAGGAAGAAGCCATAAGAGAGTTGTCCTCACCAAAGAGCCTTCTAGCTCTTCACCTCTGATATGAGACGTCATGCTCCAGAGCTGATGATCTTCGGATCAGCCTGATACTGAGGAGCTCGCCTGTGCCAGCTGGATCATCCACAGGTGACACTGGCCAGGTGACACACCCTGCCCACATCCAGACAGGGCTAAGCAGCCCCTCTATGATGACAAGGATGGAGATGTAGAGTAAAACATGCTAAATACCTCTTTTAATCCACTCGACAGACCTCAAAGGCCAACCAGGAACATTACAAAAAAACAAAACCCACAAAAAAATCTTTATAAATAAACAGAAACTCTGACCCTACCACAAGGAAAAAGAATTTTTCCTTAATACCAATTAGCATCCTTAGGTAGAAATTAAAAAATAATGCAAAAACAAAATAGGACAAATGTTAAGAAAAAGTAGCAAAAACTATGAAGGAGGGTAAAGAAATTAATCATAGTTACTGAATAAAGTAACAGTTTAATCCCACCTGCAGTCTGCAGAGAACTGTAGAATCCCAGTGCAAGTCTGCAGCCCAGCCAGTAGGAAAGGCACCAACCAGCAATTAATGCCGCCCTATGCTGAGGGCTAAGGCAGAGCAGAGGGCAACCTGCACCAACTATCAGATTATTTATAGAAATGTGCAGCGTAATGGTTTGCACGTGGTTCTGCTTCACTTGTTACCAAACTGACCATGCATCCTGGTCTTGGCTACATGACCAGAAAGGCAGAAAAGACCTCTTCTCTGATGAGCCTGCTACTCCCAAGGTCAAAGGTCTCTCCACTATCTTGGCAACTCCCAATCCGAAGACAGTGCACTCTGGGAGCTGCACATGGTGACCTGAACCTAAGTCTTTGCCTGTGTTTCTTTTCTCCTGCTACACCACACCATTTCCCTTTATTAAAGCCTTATACAAGGAGACAATACGGAGTTTCCAGAGTCCTTTCAATGTCTAATCCTGGGTCACTGGTGCAATTACTTTTTAAAATTTCAATAGACAGTCTGTAAGACAGACTTGAAGATACCATCCAGATTATAAAGTAAAAGGCAAAAAAAATGAAAAATAGGAGAGAGGAGTTAAGATTCCTAGAAAGTCAAGACAGAAGGTCAAACACCTAATAGGGGTTCCATAGAAAAGGACAGAGGAAATAATCAAAGAACAAATTTTCAGCATTAAGGAAAAGGCACACTGAGTGGCTAAGATCCTTCACTAAATACTATAAAATATCAGAACACCCAGAACAAAGCATAGACCCTGGAGTTGTCCAGAAAGGCAAAAGAGGTTAGGTTACCAACCAAAAAAGATGAACCAGTTTGCCATCAGATGTCTCTTTAATGGATCAGCTATAAGGACAATGGCTTGCCACCAAGAAAGTAATAATAGAAAGGCTGAAGACGCTGAATTTTGAGAATGGAAAGGAAAGGAACTGAGGAACAGATTTCTCACTTCAGTTGGTACCTTCCATACTGTCTAAATTTTTAATTTCCATGAACATACATTACTTTTACCATCATCCTCTTCATCATCATCACTAAAATGTATACAGTAGTCTCCCCTTACTCGTGGTTTTGCTTTCTGAGTTTTCAGTTTCTCATGGTCAATTATGGGCTAAAATATTAAGTGAAAAACTCTCAAAATAAACATCTCATATATCTTGAATTATATGGTGTTCTAAGTAGTATGATGGAATTTCATACCAAACTGCTCTGTCCTGCCAAAGATGTGAACCATCTCTGTCCAGGGTAACCACACTGTATGTGCTACCCACTCTTTAGTCATCCAGCTGTCATCTTTGTTATCAGAGCAAGTGTCATATCACAGCACCTGTATTCAAGTAACCCTAATTTTACTCAATAATGGCCCCAGTACACAAGAGTATGGTGCTGGAAATTCTTTCTGTATACAAGAGTTCTCAACTTAGTAACAAAAGAAAAGTATTATGCCAAGGTAGGTAGAGTAGGAACAAATCTATCCATAAATTTATGATGAAGGAATAAAATTTGTGTTAGTTTTGCTGTCACAACTCAAACTGTAATATTAAGCCACAGTCCAAGATAAGTACAAGAAAAACATAGTATAGGGTTTACATATGAGGTTCCATACTACCCAAGGTTTCAGGCATTCCCTGGGGGTCACGGATCATCTCCCTCACGGATAAGGGGGTACCCTACCATATACACAAATAGTAGGTACTTTCACTACCAAGGAGCATGCATGCTAGGTTCTTTCTTCACATGGAAGCCCTGGTTCTCTAACTCATTCCTGGACTCTCTTCTAGTCCATCCTGTTACTAAAAGCCCTGTATCTGGGCCACTGAGAACAGCCACAGGAGTAACTCTTGACATCACCTGGCAGGGGGTTCTGACATGCCTGCTCAGGGAGTTCTGGGTTTTCTTTTCTTTATTTATTCTTTTTCTTTCTTTCTCTCTTTCTTTCTTTCTTTCTTTCCTTCTTTCTTGTTTCTTACTGATAGTGGAATAAGAAAAAATAAAGTGTCATAAAATGTGCATGCACATGTGTATGTGTGTGTGTGTATTCAAAGAGAATGACAGCCTTGAGGGGAAGCTACTTACTCCTTGTCAGGACACACTTGCAGCTCTGTCAACCCACCTGTGCTTCTTAGAAGGTATTTCCTCACTTTAAAAGAGTGCCTGCCATGCCTCACATCCTCTAATGGCACCAAAATGCAACAGCAGAGCCAGCGAGGGAGCCTGGTGACATCAATACTGCATTTGATGGTATGGAGGGTGCCAAGCAAATGCTATGTTTCTCTGACTTTCACTAGCACTGCATCAAAAATCAGTGGGGTATAAGTGGGAAAAAAATTATTTGTTAAATCAGAAGATTCTGATGAATATATGGTTATTGTGACTAAGCTGCTTACTACCTAAGATTAAACAGGTAGAATTAGCAGAATCCTTTCAAGTTCTGCTAAGGGTTCCAAAAATATATTTGAAAATCACTATTTGCAATCACTATCAGGGAGATTATAGTCATCCATCAGCATCTGTTGGGGACTTTTCTCAGGATCCCCTTTCCCAAGGGTACTAAAATCCATGGATGCTCAAGTCCCTTGTATAAAGCGCCACAGAACCTACACACCTCCTCCTGTGTACACAAGCCATCTCCAAATGATCTCCACCTAATGCAGTGTGACACTACGGGCACAGTTGTTATACTCCATGTTCAGAGGAAAATAGTAAGGATAAAAGTCAGCACAGGCACAGTTTTTTCCCAGTATTTTCCATTTCTGTTTCACTAAAGCCATACATGTGAATCTGAGGATATGAAGGGCTATGTCTATAATTTCTCATTATAAATGAAAAGCTAACACCTCGTTTATAATTAAATAATTTCAAGGTTTACTTTTTAAATTTACTGTCCTATTAAGTTCCAAATTTTCTCAGTAAAAGAATCTGCTTACGCTTTAAGGATTTGGGGACAATTAACTCGCATGCCTAAGTGCTACAGAATCCAGTCACAGACTCTAGTAAATGCCAATGCAAAGTAGTTTGTTTACATTTGTTATGTCCTCAACACTCAGCTCACCTTCTCCCTGTTCCTCTCCCCAGAAGGCAGTATTTTAACATCCCAATTTCTGTGGGCACCATAAATTACCATATACCTCTCTGTACTGTGTCCATTAGGTAATATATGACACATTCATCATCAGGTGGAAGAAAAGAAGAAAAGAGCAGCCCATGATTAAATGGACATTTTAATTTCAAGACATGATAAATAAGTAGAGAGAAATATTAGAGTATACAAACTTTCAATTATAGGATGAATAAGTTTCAGGGATCTAATGTATAGCATGGTGGCTATAGTCAATAATTATGTACTGGATACTTGAGATTGGCTATGGGAGTAAATCTCCAATGTTCTCATTACAAGAACAAAAACAGAAAGGTCACTATGTCAGGAAATGACTATGTTAATCCACTTAACTGTAGGAACTGTTGCATAGATACACAAAGCACCATGTTGTCTACCTTATACATATATCTAATCATACACCAGTGAAGCCCTAGAGGGACAGGGGATTAGGTCAGCTAAAATGTCTAGATGCAGGAGTAGAGTTTAGCTAAGTCTGAATACTGGGCATGCCAAGGGTCAATGAGTCCGGAAATATTACCTTCAATTTACCCAGTCTCTAGCCAGGAAAGCCTAGGGCTACCCCTGGCCAGCATAGAAGGGGCATGGAGCCAGAAAGGCTAAACAGAGCCTACATACACCAGCTGCTGTTTAGATCCTAAGTGCCTTCCAAGCTCCATGTGGTAAAGGCATGCTCCCCAGGATGCTGCTACTGATAGATGGTGGAGCCTTTAAGAGGTGGGGCTTAATGGGAGGCATCTAGGTGCATGTCCTTGAAGAGGGTCCTTTCTTCCCCTGCCCTGCCCTTCCCTTCCCCTTCTCCCTCTCCTCCCGGCCATGAGATGAGCAGTTTTGGTCTACCACACACCACAGTCGTGATGAGCTACCTCACCACAAGCCCAAAAGCAATAGGGCCAACCAATCATGGACTGAAACTTCTAAAACCAAGAGCTAAAATAAACCACTACTCTTCATAAATGGATTCTCTCAGGTATTTTTCATAGTAACAGAGAGCTTACTAACACACCACCCCTGCCAGAAAGGTAAAGGTGGTTTCCCAAAAGACCTGAGAAACACACGCACACAGGTGATGGTCCCAGCAGTGAATGCCTAAGGGTTACCAGGAAGATGAGGTTCTGGGTGCTGACAGCACACTGTGTGCCACCCTCTACCACGTCTATCAACATTTTTCCTTCCATGGCTGTCATCCTGACGGCAGCACTGCACTAGCAAAATGCCTTCCTCTCGGCCTGAACTAACCAGCAAGTATGGAAACAATAAAAGCAGTCTGAAGAAATCAGCATAGGCTTTATTATAATATCCTTGATCTTCAATAAAACCACAGGATACAATACTTCTGACCTTTTCAAAATTCCTATTTGAAATTCCCCCAATAAAAAACTGAAATATAAAAGAAAAAATTCTCCCTCACATATTCAAAGTATGTAGACTATATAATATTCAAGGTGGTTTTCTTTTGAAGAAGTCTTTTAAGTGAACAAGAAACAGGGAAAGATTCCAAAGGTTTCTTCCTGTGGGGTTCACAGGTTTGAGGGTGGTGGACAATAGTTACAGAGATATGGTAAAGTACAAAGAAATCTTTTGGCTTGAAGGAGGATACAATTGTATTTATCATTTAATGGTGTTATGTTGGTCAGCTTTCTCATGACTGGGACAAAAATTACCGATAACTTAAAGAGGGAGAGGTTTAATTTAGCTCATAGTTTTGGAGGTTTCAGTCCATGGCCAGCTGGCTCCAAGGCAGAAACATCATGGTAGAAGAGTATGGTGGAGCAATGCTGTTCACTTCCTGGTAGCCAGAAAACAAGCACAAGAGAGAAGTGCAAAATTTTAATGTACTCTCCAAAGACACACCCCACTGACCCACCTCTTCAACCAGGCTCCACCCACAACAATGTGAATGTACCACTACACCGTATACCTTAAAATACTTAAGATAGTAAATTGTGGTCACTGGGACAAAATACCCAACACCTGTAATTAAAGAGATGTTTCTTTTGGCTCAGTATTCAGAGGATTCAGTCCACGGTCAGCTGGATCCAAGGCAGACATAGCATGGTAGAAGGGCATGGCAGAGAAAAACTGCTTACTTCATGGCAGCCAGGAAGCAGAAAGAGAAGAGTGGAGCTGGGGACAGGAATAAAGCCTTCCAGGTCACAGCCCCAGTGACAACCTCCAACCAGGCCCCACCTCCTATAGTAATTCAGCCACTGAGTCATCGATGGATGAATCCACTAATGAGTACAGCACCCCCATGATCCGATCACCTTCCAAAAGCTCACCTGTGAGTACATGAGAATTTGGGGTAATATTTCAGATCTAAACCTTAACATGTATATATTAAAATTCTTTAAAATAATTTCTTAAAAATCATCTTCATTGAGCTAGTGAAACAGTAAAAACAATAAAAAAACAATAAAATAAGGCAAAAGGAATAAAACTAAATCTAACAGTTATTTTAACAAATGAGAATGGCCTAAATTTACTGCATCAAACAAGGATTTACAAGTCATATTAAAAAATAATATCTAGACATGTTCTTTTTACAAGGGGCACACCTAAAACAATTTTTTAAACATATTAGCCTCTAATTCAGGCAAGACAACAACCCATACTAACACAGACATGTTTCCACTACAAGTACCTATAAGGACTGAATAGATAACCACAAAACAGTGCTTAATATCCTTAGCTGGAAACACAGAGTGCAGAGTGGTAGCAATCACAGCAAGCGACTTTGGCTAGGGACTCAGATTTTGATGTCCAAGCAAGAAGAAGAGTAAAGACCATAGATCCACAAAAGGTGGGAAAAGGTGGAACTAAAATCAAAGCATAAAACTGCCATTCACAAAACAAATCTTAAAAACTTGAAGAAGATTAAATAATAGCATCTTCTCTGGCCACAATGTTATGAAACTAGAAATCAATAACAAGAGGGGGGAAAAATCAATATACTAAAACCAGAAGCATGTCTATACACAGATAATGAGCTACCCTCCCCAAAGAAGAAATCAAGAAACAATCCCATATACAATACCTACAAAAAGAGTAAATACTTAAGAATAAATCTAACCAAACAGATTAATGATTTGTGCCCTGGAAAACAAAAAGCAATAATGAAAGTAATTTCAGACATGAATAAATGAAAAGATATCCCATGTTCATGAATGGAAGAATTAATATTGGTAAAATGTCCGTACTACAAAAAGTGATCTTTTTGTAGTAATAGATTCGATAAAATCCCTATCAAAATTCTAATGACAGTTTTCCCAGAAATATGAAAAACAACCCCACGGTTCTTATGGAATCACAAAAGATTCCAAAAAGCCAAAGCAATTTCAAACAAGAACAAAGCTGGAAACATCACACTACCTGATCTCAAGCTCTACTACAAAGGTACAGTAATCAAAAGAGCAGATAATGGTACAAAAACAGATAAATAGACAATTCCAAAAGAATAGAGACCCAGAAATATCTGTACATTTATAGTCAACTGCCCTTCAAAAAAAGGTGCCTAGGAGACACAACAGGGCAAAAAGACAGACTTTACTTAATGGTGTGGGAAAGCTGGATCTTCACATGTAGATGAAGAATGAAATTGAGCCCTTATCTCATCTCCTAAACAGAAGTCAACTCAAAATGGACTAGAGACTTAAATATGAAACCTGAAGCTATAAAACTATTAGAAGTAAACAGAAAAGTTCTTGACATTGGGCACAGTAATTTTTTAAATATATGACTTCATAAACCCAGGTAACAAAGCAGAAATAGACACATGAGATTGCTTCAAACTAAACAGCTTCTGCACACCAAAGAAGACAATCAATAAAGTGATGAGATAACCAACAGTCTGGGAGAAAATATTTGCAAACCATATATATGAGAAGCAGGGAATATTCAAAATATATAAGGAGCTCAGATAACTCAGTAACAAGAAAACAAACAATTCAATTTAAAATGGGCAAAACCACTAAATAGGTATTTTTTTAAAAAGACATTCAAATGGTCAATAGCTAAGTAAAAAAAAAATGCTCAACATCACTAATACTCACAGAAAGGCAAATTAAAACCACAATGAGATATCTCCTCACTCCAGTAAGAATGGCTTTCAACAAAAAGACAAAAGATAACTAGTGTTGGGGAGAATATGGAGAAAGGGTAATCCTGTACATTATGATGACAATATAAAATAGTACAAGCATTATAGAAAACAGTACAGAAAGTCTTCCAAAAATTAAAACTAGAACTACATTATGATCCAGCAATTCCACTTCTGGGTATATATATATGCAAAGGAAAAAAAATGTATGTCCAAGAGCTTCGCTCCCACATTCATTCCAGAACTATTCACAGTAGACAAGGTAGAAAATCAACCTAAATGTCCATCAACAGATAAATGGATAAAGAAATATGTCTTTTAAAAAAGAAAATCCTGTCATTTGTGAAAAAGTGGATGAACCCAGAAAATATTATGCTAAATGAAATGAGCTAGACACAGAAAAACAAATAACATATGATACCACCCATGGTCAGAATCTAAAAGAAGCTGGCTGGATTCATAGAAGCAAAGAGTATAACGGTGGTTAATGGGGTGGGGGGGTTAGTGCATGGGAATGGGGAGGCAACAGGCACAAAGTCTTACAAGGCATAAGCTCTGGAAATCGGTTGTTCAGTATAATTGCTAGAATAACTGAGTAATGCAGATTTGGGAATTGCTAAGAGAGTAGATCTGAAATGTTCTCATCACAAAAATATAAGTATGTAAAGTGAAAAATATGTTAATTGGCTTGATTTAATTATCCACAATACACACATATATTAAATCATGTCATATACCACACACATAATTTTTATTTTAAAAATAAAATTTAAAAACATATCCAACTATAAGCTGTCTGAAAGGGACCCACCACAAATACAATGATAATAGTTAAGCCAAAAGTAAAAATGTTTAAAAGATATATGATGAAACAATAATCAAAGAATAGCTGGAGTAGCTACATATGAATATCACACAAATTAAACTTCAGAGGGAAAAAATGACCAAGGGTAAACTGGACATTACCTTATACTAAACGGGTCAATTCATAAAGAGGACACACATTACAAACTATATTGCTAAATGTATATGCATCTTACAACACAACCAAAAAAGATAAAAACAAAAACTGACCAAACTGAAGAAGAAATAGAAATTGTGGCTAAGACAGCTCTCCCAGCTGGGCTGTGTTGATCTTTGTGAGACTCAAAATACAAACGCCTTATGTATCCACTTATTTGTTTTTGAGTTAAATCCAGAACCTTTGTGAACATCTTTACTCTAGATCTATATCTTAAAAGTTCCCGTTTTCTAAGGCTATATTATCAGCTTTTCAGGTTGTTTGGTTTTGTTTTGTTGCTATTCCAGCAGTACTACAACCAGGATAAATGTACCCCAAAGGGGTCCATATCTTGAAGACTTGCTTGCGAGCCAGTGGCACTATTGGGAGGTAGTAGAACCTTTAAGAGGTGGGGCCAAGTAGAGGAAGTTAGGTCACCAGAAGCGTGTCCTTCAAGAGGGTATTGGGCCTCTAGCCCCTTCATTTCTCTCCCTGCTTCTCAGTCACCAGCAGGCCTCCTCTGCCGTGTGCTCCACAGCCAACATGTACTGTGCCACTACAGGCCCAACGCAACAAGACCAAGAAACCACGGACTGAAACTTCTGAAACCATTATCTAAGATGAAACTTTTCTCCTCATAAATTGATTACCTTGGGTATTTTGTTACAGTAACAGAAAGCTAACAAAGCAGTTTCTGAGATATCTTTTTCAGGAGGTTCATTTCCTTACCTGTACTATCTGAACCTACTCTCTCTTACCATTTGTGTTCCTGTCCTACTCAATTTGATGTACATTTCCAGTAATTTCTGCTCAGGATAAGGCTCTGTCCTTTTAGAAGGGACAACTGTGCCTTTCTGTGATTCTCCAAGACAGGATGTGGATTCTTTCACAACCCTGTGCAATTTGCTGTTCTCATTTATAAACAAACCTTAGAGGACCTTTCCAGTTTTACCCATCCAGGCTTCCATTCTACTTTTGAGGATGACTGCCTCATGTTGATCCTACTGTGCTGGTGGTGTGGCCCCATCCACCCAGCCCTGGGTCCCCTAGGGACACCCCATCACTTTTGTTGACCATATCATCCCTGAGCTTTTCTTATGGCTGTTTTGATGATAGGTTTTTCAGAGAGGTTAGGGGAAAGGGAAAAAGTATTCTTCTACAATGAACATATCCTCTGAAAGATATAAAACACAGAACAAATTAATGAAGAGATCATCATGTTCCTAAATTAGAGACTTAATGTGATAAAACTCAATACTTCCCAAGTGATACATAAAATTAATGGAATTCCAATCTAAATCTTAAGAGAGTCTCGCAAGAAACCAGATGTAGATATGTTAGATATGACAAAAGATAGCAAAAATTAAGCCAAATGAAGAAACATTTACAACACATAATAAAGTAGCCATGACAATTTGGATCAAATGAAAACAATGAGATGACTTTTTTCTTTCATTAGATTAACAAAAATGTTCAGGACCACTAATCTCCCATGCTGCATAGGTGGGGAAATGAACTCTCATGTAGTGCTTCTGTAGGTGGGAATGACTATAATCTTTTGTGGAAATTAATCCAGCAAACCCTAATGAAATTCCAAATTGGCATACTCTTTGACTAGTGTATTTGTCAGCTTCCTGTCACTATGACAAACAGCTGAGAAATTCAACTTACAATAAGGAAAGGTTTATTTTGGCTCATAATTTCAGAGGTCTCAGTCCATGGGTTGATTGACATGGTTGCCTTTGAGCCTGTGGTGAAGCAGAACAGCATGGCAGGAAGCACATGGCCAACAAAACCACTCACCTCATGGAGGTCAAGAAGCAAAGAGAGAGAAGGAAGGACTGAGGTCCCAATGTTCCCTTCAAGGTTGTGTACTTAACGGCAGAACTCCATCACCTCTCAATAGTGCCACGGGCTGGCAACAAAACCTTCAACACATTAGACTTTGGGGACCTCTCCAGATCCAAACTATAACTAGCAATTGTACCTTGGGGAATTGATGCTTAGAAACAAGCACCTGCATCTAAGATTAGCAGCACTGTTTGTACAGAGATAGAACTGATATAACCAAAATATCCTCAGCAGGAAAAAAACTGAATAAATTGGAATAATCCACACTGTGGACTATTATGCAACCATAAAAATGGGTTAAAATAGTAACATATTAAGGTGGGGAATATTCATTATACATTGCACTAAAAAGGGAGTTACAGAGTAATGTAAGCGGTGTCATCCCATTTTTATGTTTTATAAAAGAAAAGAAACATTTCATACATATAATTTATAAGACATTTTTGTGACTGTAAAGGAAAGCATAGAAGAATCATGTTATGGCTTGTATCTAGATGTCCCTCCAAAATGGTCATAGGTGGGCTTTTCAGGGGGCTGGATCTAGGCTTAATGCTGCTGGAATCCAGGATGTGATGCTGGGATTGATTCACAGTGCAATGCTAGGATTAGAGTGCTATCTGCTATGACAGTGGATAGCCTGGGTAAAATATAAGGGACAGAAAGAGCTGTGGTCATGGCTTGTCACTTGCTTGCTGCCTTCTGCCTGCCCTGCTTTGCCATGAACTGTTTCTCCTCTGTGATGCCCCTCTGCTGTGCCACCCTGCCTTGGAGCCAGCTGACTATGGACTAAATCCTCTACAAACTGTGAGCCAAATAAAACTTTCCTCCTTTAACTTTGGGTGTTGGGTATTTTCGTCTCAGCAATGAGAAAAAGTAACCAAGACAGATCATATTTAAAAACACTGGCAATACTGGTTACCTTTGGGTATAGAATTGGTCCAGAAGAAAATATATTTTTATACATTTCTTTGTTTTTAGTTATTACAAGTATATATTGCTTTTGGTGTATGAAAATATACAGTGGGTTGCTCTTAAAGGAAACACATGTGCACACACACATACAGTTAGCTCCCAATGACTTTGTCTTCATATCAACATATGGAACCAGCAATGTGGATAATTCACAACGTACTTGTTTAATGTCCAGGTCATTAATAAAAGTTCATAGAAAAGAATGAAGCTGTTCTGTTGAAGAATAACTATGCAAGACTTGCTCCTAGCCCTCTTCACCCTGTAAATGTTCATACCTACAGATGGTCATCTCTCAACAGATGCCAGTCACTCATCCACGAGGGATGTGACCCATGTTCTAACTCACCTGGCAGCCCAGCCAGACAGGAAACCATCTGACAGTGCCCTTGAGTGAACGGGATGGGCTTCGCCGCTCTGGGCTGATCACGGTCCTCCAGCCAGGCCCACCGCCCCCTCACCCATCTGCAGCTTTGCCAAGGCCTTCGCTGAAGCCTGGGTCTTAAGCAGCCCCCAACTGCCACTTGCTCAAGGCTCAGTCCCCAGCTTGGTGCTGTTGGGCGGGGGGCCCAGTGGGAGTGCAGTAGTGACCTGGGCATGCCTTGGAGGAGGACACTAGGACCCCTGCCCCTGCCCCTCCCTCTGGGCTCCTTCCTTTTGCTCCCTAGCCATGAGGTGAGCAGTGCTCCCACCATGATGGGGTGCTTTCCCAAGGGCCCAGAAAGATAGGGCCAACAGCCAGGTGTGGTGGTACACATGCCTAGAATGCCACTACTCTGGGAGGCTGAGGCAGGAAGATCATAAATTTGAGCCCACTCTGGGCAACTTAGCAATTAAGGAAACCTTGTCTCAAAAATAGAAGATAAAAAAGGGCTAGTGTGATGTAGCTCAGTGTGAAGGCCCTGGGTTTGATCCCCAGGGCCACCAAAGGCCAGGGAAAGAGGGGTCAACCACTCACTGAAATCCCCCAATGCGTGCGCGAGAATAAACCTTTCCACACCCCAAACCTTAAACTTCCTCAACTTCCCCAGCGTAATCCTTCTTCAAATTTCTCTTGAATCTCATCTTTCTAGGCATGTTTTGGGCTCTTCCGGGGAAACAGAGAGTGTGATCTCCTTGTTGAGGCTGACTCTTGGGGGATTTGCTCCATCCCCTTCCACACAGGCAGTGAAATCTAATGGTGGGTTAGGCCTGTGCTGTCCAAAGTCAATGTAAGCAAATTCAAACCATGTCTTAGCTGCCTTTGAGCAGTTATTCCATCCCTCTTCACCTCAGTTTACAAAGCAGAAGTCACCGAGACTTCTGGAAGTGTGGGCTGGGAAGGAAGACAGGCTCACTAGGGCATCCCACCAGCTAAGGCAAGTCACACCCAGGCCCTGAGCACCAGCAGGCTGGGTCCCCCAGGCCACCAGTGTAACTGGCAATGTGGAACATTCTCAGCAGGCACCATGTAAAACCCAACTGCACATCTAGCGCACATTAAGCACTCAGTGTCAGCTGTTGTCCTTGGCTATCTTTTTTATTTTTAATAGAGGAGAGTTGCTTCTAGAGTCATTCCTCACCATGTGCAGACCACACAGACAGCCAAGAAAACCAGAAACTGCTGAGCAGCACACAGGTCTCCTTTCAAAAGAGTCAAAGAAAGCAGAGTGCAGCCCTCAACCCCACAGTGTGGATTTCCATAAAATCCAGTCACCCTACATGTCCTTCTTAAAGGAAGAAGATCCTTCCAAGTCAATTTCACCAACTCCTGGTCGCAGAGGGAAGCCAAATGCAGTTCCAGGAACACCCCTCCCCCACCGCCAATCCCTCAAAAACAAAACCCCATGGATACTGCAGTCCCTCCTGTAAAATTGTATAGTATATGCATGTTACTTATGAATTCTCCCCTATACTTTGAATCATTCTCTAGATGACTTGTGACACCTAATACAATGTAAATGCTGGGCAAATAGTTGTTACCCTGTACTGTACTGATTTCCCCCAAAAGTCTGTATATATTCAGTACAGATGCAGAGGTTTTTTCTTAACATTTGCAATCCTCATTTGGCTGAACCCATGGATGCAGCACTGTGGATGTGGAGGGCTGACTGCATATAGCAAGGTGTCCACGTTACCCCTTCGTGACCATACTAACCCCACAAACCTGCCCTGGCACCCCTGGCACCAACCACCCTTTCTGCAAAGGACAGAGGCAATGTGTGGGAACAGTATATACTGCACTGAAATAATTTTAAAGGTGCTCATGGACGATTAAGTTTGAAGATTGAAAAAAAAAACTGTGAGAAAACAGATGCAAGGATGGGAGGGTGGGCAGACTTTACCTGAAAATCTCTAAAATGTAAGCAGTTTGTGGTTGGCTCATTGCTGTTTCCGGAGCCTAGAAAGATGTGTGCAGAGAGCAGTATTCTGTGGAATGTGAATCATGGAAAGCTAGAACTGATAGTTTATAGTTGTTGAAGAGAATAACATTGGAAATACAAACTGAATCAACTACTTTGCACATTTAACTCTTTAAACTGAAATGAGGTGAGAGTGCACTTTTCACATAAGTAGCTTTTCTACTGTGGCCCATTAATGTTTCCTTCTTAGGTTTACTGTTGGAAGGTGGTCTCTTCCCAGCCCCCTGGGAGCAATGCTAAGCTCCGTGGGGGAGGGGCGCCTCAAGGAAGAGCCAGGAAGTGGCGCTAATTCCCCAGTCTGCCACCTGTAGGCTGGTTCCAGCAGACTGAACCCTCGGTGTCCACGAGACACACAAGAAAACAATGCATATTAAATAATGCTAAAAATTGAGCAACAGATGTGTGAAGACTATATATAGGGGAACCCTTGAATCACGGCTCCCGTGTGCCTGCCGCCCACCCCCTCTCATTGATTTGAACACTGCAAGCTGTGACCACAAGCTCTCTTGTTCCTATTCAGCCCTCCAAGGCTGGTCCCCTAATCTGAAAGAAGCTTTGAAAATTAATACTCCCATTAGGATGAACAACCACACCTGTATCGATCGGTGTTTCCAAGGCAGTTCGGCTCACATCTCGTTTTAAGAGCCAAGCAGTGAACTTAGAGAACAAAGGCCATTACGAATAAATAAAGAAAAGAAAAGCTGGACGGATTCTTTTTAAATTTCAAAACTCCAGGGCAAATAGCAAACATTGATTGCAAAGGCTTGGTTTGGGTTTCTGTAGGTGGCATTTAAACACGGCGAGTCTGCAGCGTGAGCATACACGATGTAATTCAGCACCATAAACCAAGTGTACTTACAGATGTCAAGAGTTCTCCCAGTAAGTGCCTCTCTAATCCGCTCTTCATCTATCGCTCCCATTCCCATTTGTCCACTCTTTATTAATATAGGAAAAAAGCAATTTTCATGAAAATGCCAAAATAAACTCTGGGGGACAATCACGTGTTTAATAGACATTTCCTGGTGTCTTTCCTACAGAGGTTTCTTAGTCACTCACTTCTCCGACTGGGGAGTCAAGAGCCTGCAAAGCATTCATTCATCCCCGCGGTCCGGAAGTCAGAAAACACGCCCCGGGACCCTTTCCCTAGGCCTTTCAGGGAGGGCGCGGGATCCGTGAGCGGCCAGAGCGGGCTGGCGGTCCTCGCCGCCCGGACTGAACCGCCACCTGCCCCGGGCCCGGCGCCCCGGCCCCAGGAGAGGCCGCGGTTAAGGCGAGCCACGACGCACAGCTCCGCGCCGGGTTCGAATCCCACCTTCCCGTGTGGGACGCGGCAGGGGACAGAGCCCTGCGCGCGGAGTTCCCGGCGGCCCGAACCCGCCCGGCGCGGACCGGCTGCTAGACGCCGGCTCGCTGCCCACGCTGACACGGCGAAGGGTGGACGCTAAGCTGCTGTTTGCACCAAGAAAAGTAACTCTGGGGATCGCCGCGATCCAAGGGGCCGCGGGACTCCGGGCGCGGCCAGACGGTCCCCGGAGTTATCCTGCGCGGAGTTCCGAGCTGCGCCTCGCGCCGCAGCCGCCCGACCCCGGTCCCGGCGCCGCAGCGCCCCGGGCGCCCTCTCCCGGCCCTGGCCCCACGGCCGCGGACACTCACCGAGAAGCCGGCCCAGAAGGGGCAGGAGTGGCGGACGCGGGCCGAGGTGGTGAGCGCCAGAGCGGCGAAGCTGACGGCCACGATGAGGCATCCGAGCGCCATCTGCGTGGCCCCGAGCGCCAGCACGATGCGGGAGCGGCCCGGGCACTCGCGCAGGCGGGACAGGCTGCGGGGCAGCGCGGCGGGGCGCTGGGCGCGGGGGCCGCCGGCCGGAGGCATAGCGCCGGGAGCCCGCACGCCTCGCCCGTCCGCGGGGCCGGACGGCGCCGCCTCTGCTCAGCGAGGGTCCGAGGCAAGTTGCGCCGGGCGTGGGGGCCGCCTCCCAGCTGGCCGAGGAGGCTGCGGCGGCCGCGCGCCGGGCGCGGGC
>NW_004624768.1:2736886-2747407 GCF_000247695.1 Heterocephalus glaber
AAAATTAAAAATAAATGAAAGAATGTACACTCATAATCTATCTCATTACTTAAAATCTTGCTGGAGGAAAAATGGCCAAATGTAACTTATGTTATACTTTAATTTCTAATGAATTCTATCTGGAATTCAACACATTGATTCCAATCTTGAATGCAATAAATGCATCGATATAGCAAAAAAGAAAAGAAACCAAAGCAAGGCAGCAATACCAACATTAAAAGCTAAAATTCAAGAAAGTAATCCTGAATTTTTTTAAAAATTGAAATTACATATTAAAAGAGGATACTTTTTACAAAATCAGGGTGATGATGCCCAAAATATATTGTAATATAGTTCCTGAAATCTAAAGAAAAAGAAAAGATCTCTTGGATATTCAGACAAAAGAGTAAGTAGCTTCTAAGGGAAGCAAATCATTTGACAATAATTCATTGTACCAGGAAAACTGTATAGAAGCATTTTAAAGATATAAAAGTAAAATGTCTGAGCCAGGGATGTAGCTCAGTGGCACCACACCTGCCTGGCAAGCATGAGGTCATGAGTTCGATCCCTGGTACTGGGGGAAAAAAAAGTAAAATGTCACTCAAAGATTTTTTTTTTTTTGGTACTGGGAATCAAACTCATGACCTTGCACTTACAAGGCATGTGGCAGAACCACAGAGCTAAATCCCCGGCCTACTAAAAGATTATTTTGTATTCAGTAAAACTGGCTTGCAATTATAAAGGTCACAGAAAACTGTCATCAGCGTGCAAAAACTCAGGCAATCTTTTTTCTATAAGCTCCTCCTGAAAATCTTGCTAATGAGCTTTAAAAAATCAAAATAACTAGAGAGATAGGTGGTGAGCACTGAGTCTATAGTTCTTTTAGAACTAAGATTAAATGAAAAGTCTTACCTAAAATCATATTCAAAACACATGACAGGCCTAACATAAAGACAAAAACTGTTTGTTTTGAAGAAACTATAGGTGTACATGTACATGACCTTGGATTAGAAAATGATTTCTTAGTCATCACACCTGAATTATAAGCAAAGTAAAAAAAAACAAATAAATGGGGTTTCATCAAAGATAAAAACTTCTTTCAAAGAACATTATCAAGAAAATTAGAAAACATTGTTGCATTGTGGGAGATAACCCTGTTTACTATGCCCAAAGCAGTCTGTAAGCAGTGTAGGCTTTAAAAAATTAACCCCACAATTGGCTTGTTTTGAGAAGTGAGTCCAATCGAGGTCAGAGTGACTTTTACTCAAATTCCATTCTCAGAGTTAAAACCTTAGTAACTGAAAAGACAAGGTTAACTCTTAACCACAACCCATATCTAGTCTGTTCTGTTCCTAACACAAGAATGACTTGTTTCTTCTTTTACAAGTCTTGTCTGCATCAACAACATATTCTTAGCAACTACATGTGGTCCCCTTACCCCACCTTGATGAATGATTGTGTAACCAATAAATATCAGTGGTTCTGGCTGTTCAGGGCCTTGCTTGCTCAAGCACTGGCCATCCCAGTTCCCCATTTCTTTCACTTTAATTCCGTCTCTAAGTCTTTCTTCTCACTTTGCACTATAGCACTGAGAAGGAGATCACAATCCACTGCAGGGGTCCTCAATAATGCATAGATAGGGAGAAAGTATTTGTAAACCATGCATCTGTTAAGGGTCTGATAGCTTTAAAGCTAGGAAAGGATACATAAATAGTAAAGGCAAAGATGACTGATCGATAGATGGGTAGGAGGATTTAGTGGTTTTTCTATTCAATGTGAAGTTAAAGATGAACACAAATTAGATTTTATTCTTCTTATAAACCATTAATTAGAAAAAAGAACAAATATTTACCTCAGAAGAGTGAAAGCAAGTGCTTTATAATACAATAGAAACTGAAGCTAAGTGGGAATTCCTTTCTTATATCCTTTATAAGTCTGCTTTTATATATGCTTATAGTATACAATTACATAAAAAATTCAATAATATCTCTAATTTTTCAGGGAAGTATATCAATTTTCATAATAATTTATTCACTGAAATTTGTCACACATTATTTTTAAATACCATTAATTTGTGTGAAGCCCTTTAAAAAAAGAGAAATAGCCAACAAGCACATGAAGATATTTCCAACATCATTTGTTGCTAGGAAAAGGCAAATCAAAATCACCATAAGGCACCACTATTCACCCACCGAAGTGTCTATAATGAAAATACAGTAATGGGGCATATCAAGTGTTGGCAAGGATATGGAGAAAGTGAAAACTTCATGCTCTCTGGCCGGAATATAAAATGGTGTTGCTGCTTTGCAAATACTCTGGCAGGTTCCCAACATATTAAACTAAAGGTACCATATGACCCAGCAATTCCCATCATAGGTGTATATCCAAAAGAACTGAAAATATATTTTTATGCCAAAAAAATCATACATGAATATTGACAGCACTGTTATTCATAATGGTCAAGAAATGGTAATGACACATCCTTCGTCTGATGAATGGACAATAAAATATGGCATATTTAAACTACAGAACATTTTCAACAATGCAAAATAATTAAATATTGTACTGGTACATGCAACAATAATGATGAAACTTGAAAGCATTATGGGATATCACAAAAATCCATATGTTGTATCATTCTATCTAGATGAAAGGTCTAAAAGGGGCAAATTCATGGGAGACAGAAATAGATTACTAGTTGTCAGAGGCTGAGGGAGGAAGATTGGGAGTCTCTGCTAATGGGTACAAGGTTCTTAGGTGATGAAAGTGTTCTAAATTTAGATATGGTAATTATACAACTCTTCAAATATACTAAAAATCAATTGATTGTGCATTTTAAAAGGGTGAATTGTGTTACAATAAAGCTCCTATTTTTTAAAAAGACCAAATTAGTGTTTAAAAGAAAATATATTATGTACCAGTTACATGTTCGGTAGTTTACATGACTTTTTAAAAAATGGGTTGAAGGCCCAGGGATTTAGGTCAGTGGTTTCACCACCTGCTGCACAAGTGCAAGGGCCTGAGTTCAATCACCAGTACCAAAAAATAAATAAATAAATAAAATTAAAAATTAAAAAATAAAAAGTGGGTTGAAGAGGGAAAAACAAATGCAAAAACTTAACTGCTTCCAGCAATGACCTGGTTGTGGTAGTATTAGTATTAATACCAAGAGATACTTTGCATAATACAGGATTAAGCAAATGAGGAATTATGGGATACTCTACTTTCATCTTGAGAACCAGATTCTTAGTGTAAAGAAAAGGAGCAAAAGATGTAAGATAAGGAAGGGAACCTTAAAACCCTGGAGATGAATTCATGAGATTGTGTGTGTGTGTGTGTGTGTGTGTGTGTGTGTGTGTGAGTGTGTGTGTTTCTCAGTTCTGACCACTGAAATCCTAGGACCACAGATCAACCCAGTAGCAGCGAGCATTCTAAGAGCCCAGATTATGGTCTTGAAATACCATTTCTCAGTAAGAGAACTGGCTGACTCAAAGCTTGGGATGACACCAGATCACAAATGAGCTATGAAAGACTACCAAAACAATGCCTACAGAACCACGGAGCTGATTTTAGACACTCAAACTTGCTAAAGATGGAAAAAAACTGAGTGTCAATAGATGTTCATTGTAACTCAGTCAGACCTATTAATTATGTTTAAATCCAGCCCTCCCCCACACACACACACCTGTCTAGCTCTGTTTTGTGGTCTGGAGACTGAACCTAGTCCCCTGGGCATGCTAGGCAGGTGCTCTAGCACGGAGCTACATCCCAACCCTTTCCTGTCTTTTCTCCATGAAATATCTCATTGGGAACATGATAAAGGTTGAATAGTCTTTATCCAAGGTTTGATACCAGAACTGTTTCTGATTTCCTTTTTATTTTGGAATTTGTGCATATTCACAATGAGATATCTTGAAGATGGGATCGAAGTGTAAACATGAAATTCATTTACGACGCATACCCTGAGAGCTATGCTGTTATGAAATTTTTAAATAATTTTGTACATGAAACAAAGCTTCATGGTGACAAATTTTCTACTTGTAATGCCAAATTGGTGCTCAAAAAGTTTAATATTTTTGAACATTTCAGGTTTTGGATTTTCAAATTAGAAATATTCAGACCATGGTAGATGAGAAGAAATGTCTCCTTATAATAATGGCATAATCTTAACTGGCAAAGAAACACTGAATTAAAATCTCACCATTTTACAACCCACAATGAATTAATAGATATAGGCATGGAACATCATCAGCTGCTAACACTTGAAAAAGGGTAAAAACCAGACATGATATGCCTCCTGATGAAAGAATATATAATGTATACCCTGCAAAAGAGATCAAGCTTGACTATAATTCAGTTCCTGGTTCCACTTGCCAATTTGCAGATACAGAATAACATGTTGAACTGTGTCAAGAGGAGGCACTAAAAAAAACCCCAGGCTGCCTGTTAGCCTGGGCTCTTCCATGGGCCAATTGTAGGGAAAAGAAAAGGATGAAAGGGAATCTTGTAGATTACAAAAGACTTGAAAGACCTAGCAAATTTCCTTAAATGGGCAGGATAGATACATAAGTGATAAGGTAATGAGGAAATGAAGATGATACTGGATGCCAGACAGTGAATATTGTGGAGGAGAAAGGCTTGTCATTGAAATTTACACATGAAGGGAATTCTGGAGTAATTGGCAAACTTTAATTGCTTGACCTGAGAGAGCAGTTACAAACCCACTCACCTTACAATAACTTATCTAGGATCGGGGATTTAGCTCAGTGGCGCCACACCTGCCTTGAAAGTGCAAGGTCCTGAGCTCGATCCCTGGTACCAAAAAATAAAAAATAATTTTAAAAAATAACTTATCCAGCTCTACATTTGATTCAGTTGGATTTCTGCATCTTTTTACCTTACCATGAAAAGGTTTGTTAGGGTTGGGGGTAAAGTACTCAGCATACATGTGGCCTTGAGGTCAATCCACTGCCACCACCAAGACCAAAAAATTTAAGTTTGTTAAAATCTCACTTGAAAACCATGTTTGTTTATAATTTCAGGTGAAAACCTCCCATTCTTGGCTTATCCAAGCTCAACATGACCTTCCTGCACCATGACTTTTGTGCCTGTATTTGAAAGCCAGTTTTAAACATGACTTTGTGTCCGACATCAAAGAACAAAGATGTATGTGGTGTTCTCCTGGAGTCTGCCTCTGTGTGTCTTCATTCATCATGGAAAAGTGGCTGCATATCATCTTCCAGGTGGTGCTCAACAAGCAAACTCTTTATATAATGAAAGGAAATCGTGGCTATGAACACCTCATTCAGCTTTCCCTCCACCACCTCTGCAGCCTTTTATATGCTAACATACACTATCTGCCCAGCTTCAGAGTTATGGCTATTTGGACATCAACTCTTTATTCCTCCCAGACTTAATCTGCAGCAGATTAGTCAAGACAGGCAGCTATGATGCAGAGTGGAAAAAGTAATGGACTTGAAATCAGAACACCTGGCTGTATGGGCTACTCTTTGCAGCTGTGGAACCAGAGGCAAGCTACTCAATATTCCCACACCCTTTTCTCAACTGGGAAGCAGATGGTTGTGAGTTATAAAGGAGGTGATGGATGGAAAAATAACTGGTTAACTTTGAAATTCATTACACTTTAAGATGTCTTCAGCATTCTTACACAACTCATTCTCAACGAATTTCTGTCTTTATCTACAATCATGGTTGCACGCACTATAAGGCTGCCCCAACAGACACAAAAAATGACCAAAAGAGCTCAGTGCTCTGTGAATACCCCTGCAGCAAGGCCACTAGGAAGCTGAGGATGGAAAAGCTATATCCTTGGAATGCCTCAGAGGCATCTAGGTCCTGGGTGTCATGTCGGGCCCTGCTGAAGAATCTGGGGTTCCACGACCAGCTTCAAAGACCACCTTGGGATCAAGAAGGGGAATCTCACCAGACACCGACCTCCACCCCTGCTTTTACTGGAAGAGCTTTGGGCTACTCAATCTATTTCTTCGTATTGCACATTAAGAGTTCACTTCCCAGGTTATGAAAATAACAGAAGAATAACAATGACAGCAAGTATGTGCTCTAATTCTCTTTTCTGGAAATTGAGACCCAGAAAAGGCAAGAGATGTGTCTAGCATCATTCATCAGTGATGCTTGGGACCATGGCCAGAATGTGGTTCCCCCAGACTCCAGGCTGGCATCCCCTCCACAAGCTCCCTTTCTGGGTGCCTCGAGGTGCCTTTGGAGGTATGGACAACAAATGGAGCCAGATATCAGATACGGTTGCATCCCACCCAAGGACTTGGGAGGGGGGTGTTGAGTTGGTGGTTGGGATCTAAATTGCCTCCTTTCCCCAGGCCAAGAACCCTGGCCTAGGGCTGTCCCTTTGTCACTTCCTAATGTGCACAAGGGTGCTGTGGGCTGGCCTCAGCCTGGGCCCCAGTGTGACCAGCGTTGTGTGCCAAGGCCCTCCTGTTTCTTGCCTCTGAGTCCTTTCCAAGAGTACCCCCCATTCAGCCTGCCAGCCCACAGCTCCGGCGGGTCAAGCACAGACTGGAGAGTCTCTCATGAAGTCTACCAAGAGGATTATGAAGCCACACAGTTGCCAATGGGCTGTGTCCTCAAAGTGAGTCGCACAGAAACGGAAACTGTGATGGCTTGTTCAGGCCACTAGGGTACCATTTAGGAAATGACTTCCTAAGTAAAATTTCACAAATTACAGTTCTAATTTAGTAAAAGTAGGCTATTCTTGGGTAAATTGGTGTTTCAGCGCTGTGGAGTCATTTACAGCACAGAACAGACTGAGTGGTATCCCAGTGACCTGCAGTCCTTAATTCCCCTGCTAAGTGGGCCCACACAAAGAAGACAACATCTCTATTGGGACAAAATCCACTATAATTATCATTCGTGGAGAAGGGGGAGACAGTCAATGGTCCTCCCTGGCTTCTTCAAGGAGGACAGTGCTCAACCCACAAGTTGTGTGTGCAAATGCTTCCAAAGTGGCTACGAGGCACAGAGCAGTGAACAGTACTGTGATTTTCAGGAAAAAACATTTGAAAGGGGGAGAGAGGGAAGGAAAGGAAATTTTGCAAGATTGACATGTAATGGTATGTTTAAAGACAGAATAGGAAAAGGGTTCTAGGGGATCCAAATACTCATAAATACTGATAAGAAGAGGAGCTTTATAAGACATTCTAATACAACTTCTTATTAATATGCAAATAGCACCCCAGGGGACTTCTGATGTGATTCTCCTCAGAAGTTTACCAAACTGCTGTGGAAACTAGTAGCTATGAATATTTTCAACATTCATCTTATACATTAATTAACTCTTCCAAGGGTCCTGTCAGCTGCTCTTTGGTCATTCTCTCATCAGATATTACTAAATACAATTCTGCATTTCTGTCTTTCTAGAAACATCCTGAAATCTTTCAAAAACACTCTAATACTAAAAGACTTGAGAAAAATCAGTGTTTGCTAAAATCTATGTGACAGATCAGTCCTTTCTAAAATAATTGGCTTTCTTGAGATCATTGACTAACTAGTTTTGAAATCTTCTTTTAAAGGATTCACTCAATTTCAGAAAATTATTGATATGGAGAAACACCTTCCTCATCTTTATGCTCCAGAAGGGGTGGTATTGGAAGGCATAGTTCAGATTCATCTAACCCCTACTTGCTTTGCCCCCCAAGTGAGGAAGAACTTATTTGATCAATGACCAAACCATATCACCTACAAGACAGTGATGTCCATCCCCCTTTCATGGGATGAATTTGTACCCCAAAAAAGATCTCTGGAAGTTCTAACCCTCAGTTCCTATAAGTGTGTCTCTATTTGGAAATAAATAGAGGGATTTTGCAAATATAATCAAGTTAAGATGGAATCACCATGGTGGACCCTAATCCAAACTGACCAAGAAGAGAAGAACCACAGGTGATTATACAAACCAAGAGCTGCATCTGCAGACCAGGTGACACCAAGGATGGCTGGCAAACACAGATGCTACAGGGGGCAAGCAAGGAAAGATCCTCCCCTACAGGTTTCACCAGCAGCATGGCCCTGTCAACACCTCAATTTCGAACTCCAAGCCTCCACAACCACAAGACAATACATTTCTTGTTTTAGTCTCTAACTATCTGCAAGGGGTACATTCCAAGAAGCCCCAGAGATGTCTGCAACTTCAGATAGTACTGAATCCTATGTATACCATGATTTTTCTTACATATACACTTTGCTAAAGTTCAATTTACAAACAGAATACAGTACCACATTAAAAACTACTACTAATAAAATAGATCAATAATATACTATAAAAATTAAATTATTGTGATTGCTCCATCTTGACACAGCTTACTGTACTCATTTTTCTTACAATGATATGAGATGATACAAAACCCACAGGATGAGATAAAGGGATGATGTATTCATGGTGACAAAACTTAGGTAATATATAAAGATGTCTTGGACATAGCATTGTGATGCCATGATAGTGATCTGATAACTCAGATGGCTACTGAGTAGCTAATGGGCAGGTAGCACATACAATATGGATACACTGGACAAGGGGTGATTCACATCCAGAGCAAAACAGGTCACACTACTCAAAACTGCATGCAATGTGAAAGTTATGAATTGTTTATTTCTAAGGAAAACTGTACTTTTTTACAGCTACCTTAGCAAGTGAATGCACCACCCTTGCTCTCTCTGCCTCTTGGATCTGTTGCCACCTGGCATGAAGAAGACTTGCTAAATCTGAATCTCATCATTCAAACCCATCTCTCACCTGCTGCAAAACCACAGAAATTAGGCTCATGGAAGTCCTACAGTTTAGGTTCAGAGAAGAAAGTAAGGGGTCTCACTCCTCTCTACCCCAAGCCTGCTGCTTGCTAGTGCTGCTCTAGAACTTTGCATCAGATTGATCCTTGTGTCTGTTGACAGGTGGTTGTAACTTGGGAGGCTCTTACCCTTCTGCTATAACACTCTCTCGTGTGTCACCTTGCAGCACCTCTGTGTTGCTTAACAAATTAGTGTAGTGTCAAGTCCATCTTTCAATTTTCTGCTCTGGGTGCCATCCTCCTGAGTAACTTCAACTTCTGCATGACAATGGCCCCAGCACCCATGTCCTAGTAACTCCCAGGAACCTTCGTCTCCCTGTGCTTCCTGGTCCACTCCATCCCAGCTGCTCCCTTCCAAGCACACACAGGAAATGTCTTCACTGGAAGGTGGACCACCTCCAAAGTAACAAACCCAAAGAACTCAACCCTTGCCCACAGCTTCCAGCTTCTTTGTTCATCAGTGTCCACTCTTACACCATCATTTCTGCTCTAGATGGATCTTCTCCTGTTTTCTTTGCCCCTTCTAATCCATTCTGCCTACTGAAAGTGAGAAATGCTTTCCACATTTGGTCAGGTCACTGTGAGCATGTTAATCAAAAGTACAAAGTATAAAGATGGAGAACAGAATAAAGGCTTCCATGAACCCAAAATGAAGGTTCTTAGGGGAGAGAGTGTGGGGAGCACAGCTTGACTGTGATGAGAAAACCATCTCTTCACTGTGTTGGTTGCCTGAATCCACATATGTAACTAAATTGCATGGAACTATACACAAATAAATGCATATAAAACTGCTGAAATCTGACCCAGCATAGTGGTACATGACTAATCTCAGCTACTCAGGAGGCTGAAGCAAAAAGATCACAAATTTGAGACCAGTCTAGACAATTTGCTGAGATCTTGTCTTAAAATAAAAAATAAAAACAGGCGAGGATGTAGCTCAGTGGTAGAGCATTTGACCTAACATTCATGAGCCCCTGCCTGGGTTTGATCTTCAGCTCTGCAAAATAAAAACAAACCTGCTGTGATCTACAAGCTCTGTAGATTGGGTCAATGTTCATTTCTTAGCTTTTCAGACTTACTGTAGTTGTATAAGATGTTACACTGGGAAAACTAGGTGAAGGGTACAGTTATGGTTTGGGTCTAGATGTCCCCCCAAAGCCTCATGTGGTCAGAGGTGGCTTGAATCTAGAGTCTTTGATGCTAGGATTAAGGGCATGTGGTTACTAAACCAGTAAACTGATTGGTTTGGCAATGCCCTAATCCTGGTAGTCTGGATAAGATAAAAGATGCTGTTAAGGTTCCCTTGTTGCTTTTGCTGCTGTGTGGGAACCATAAACTGTTTCTCCTCTGTGATGCCCCTCTGCCATGTGCCACTCTACCTTGGAGCCAGCTGATTATGGACTGAAACCTCTACAAATTGTGAGCTAAGTAAATCCTTTCCCCCTTTAACTTTGGGTGTTGAACATTTTGTCTCAGGAACTAGAGAAAAGTAACTAAGGGGCATAAGAACTTCCTGTACACTTTTTTTGCAACTTTTTGTGAATCTACAATCATTTTCAAAAACAAAACAAAGCAGAGAAGCTGAGCAGGTCCCAGCACCAGGAAGGAAGCTCCCCTGCTGCCATCCCAAGCTCCTAGGGCAGAAAAGGTGAGCCACGCGGGTGCCAGAAGCACCCCCCACCCCCCGTGAAACTGAGAAGACACATAA
>NW_004624768.1:2755316-2766347 GCF_000247695.1 Heterocephalus glaber
TAGTAGTTTTGGAGGTATGGCCATTTTCACTATATTGGTTCTTCCTACCCAGGAACAAGGGATGTCTTTCCATTTTCTTATATCCTCCTCCATCTCCTTTTTCAGAGTGCTGTAGTTTTCAGTGTAGAGGTCTTTTGGTTCCTTTGTTAACATAGTTATTCTAATCAGTTGTTGTTCTTTGTATGCCAAGACTGAGGTTGTCTGAGATTGTCATAAACAATACCATAGTCCAGGAACAAAGAACCAGGGATGAGGCCACATAAACAGCAACTTTTCCTCCTTAATAAATTGAAGAAGTAGGATCTTGCAATAGACTCAGAGGCCAAAATCCAGCTGCACCTAAAAGACATCTCTGAGAAGTACTCACTTCTTAAGGAGTCCTCAATACTAGTAATAAAGCTACGTACCATGACCAATTTACAAGCATCAATCCAGAAAATAAATTTTGTTTAAAAATAGAAAATGAGAAGGCATGGAAGTAAAGTACAATCCCCAGATTTCCAGCTCTCCTAAGGCAAACCCAGAGGGCAGTGAGGTGAAATGAATCAACAACCACCCACCTGAACTCTCTGAAATGGTAACAGTAGAAGTAAGAAAGCAGATGAATGAGGATTTTTTAAAAAGCAGAGACACTTATGAAAATGAAGGAAACCTTAAAAGCCCAACATAGGGAAAAAAATGAAATTCATGAAACAGATTCAAACCAATAGCCAAGAGATTAAAAATTCAGTGAGGACAGAATATCAGATCTAAAATATAGGTTTGCAGTTAGTGATCACAGAAAGACTTCTTAAAAATAGTACCATAATAAATCAATTCAATAGCTGCTAGATGATGCAAAGAAAAATAACTTAAAATTCATCAGAATCAATAAAAAATCAGGAGATAAAGCAAAGAACATAAAAAAACTTTTCATAGATGTAATGACAGAAAATTTCCCAAGCACAGAAAAAGAATTTGACATACAGATAACTGAAGCATAGAGAATTCTAATTAGCCATGATCAAAGAAAAAACTACATCAAGACATATAACAGTGAGAATTCCATAAATTTAATGTAAGAACAGAATATTAAAAGCTGTTAGAGAAAAGAAACAAATCACTTCTAAAGGAAAGCCCATCAGAATCACAGCAGACATCTCAACACAAACGCTCAAGTCAAGGAGAGCCTGGAGTGAAGTATTTCAAGACCTGGAGGAAAGCAACCTCCAACCCAGATGGATGTACCCCCTAAAACTGTCTTGCAAAATTGATGGAGAAATAAGATAATCCAAGACAAAGAATACCTGAAGAAATTCATGAACACCAAACCAGCACTCCAAAATGTTCTGAAGGATAGTCTAGGAAGCGATAATGAAGAGGACAACCTATGAAACCCAATAGAATGAATGCATCAGGAAAGGCAAGCAATTAGACAGGAAAGACAGGAAACCAACAACAGGAAAATAACATGACAAGGATAAGTCAATACATATTAGATATAACTATCAATGTACAAGGTCTCAATTCACCAATCAAAAGAAACAGACTGGCAGAATGGATCAAGAAATGAGATCCAATAGTATGCCACATACAAGAAACATATTTAACTCAAAAAGAAATTCATAGACTGAAAGTCAAAGGATGGAAAACAATACTACATGCAACAGGAACACAGAAAAAGCAGACATATCTATTCTATTTTCAGAAAAAGTGGATTTCAAGCCAAGACTGATCAAAAGAGACAAAGAAGATCACTATGTACCTGTTAAGGGAACAATCTAAGAGGAAGAGATAACCATAAATTTACATGCACCAAATAGCAGTGTCCCCAACTATATAAAATAAATATTAACAGACATGAAAAATCAGACAGCATCAACACAGTTGTAATGGTGGAGCTCAATACCCCACTGTCACAAATAGATAGATCAAATAGACAAAATATCAATAAAGAAATATCAGAACTGAACCAAACCTTCGAAGAAATTGTTTTAGTAGATATCTACAGAGTGTTCCACCCTACAACATCAGAATCCACATTCTTCTCAGCTGCACACAAGACTTTCTCCAAAATAGACCACATACTAGCTCATAGAGCATGCTTAAATAAATGCAAAGTAATTGAAATTATTCCATGCATATTAGCAGACTACAGTGCAATGAAATTGGAAATCAATGGGAAAAGAAACTCAAAAAAATGCATAAACACATGGAAATTAAATAACACCATCCAGAAAAACCACTGGGTCACAGATGAAATTAAAGAAGAAATTAGACAGTTTCTCCAATTAAATGATAATGCCAGTACAACATATTTGAACTTGTGGGACATAATAAAGGCAGTTCTATGAGGCAGATTTATAGCAGTGAAGTCCCACATCAGAAAAACAGACAGAATTAAATTAAATGACCTAATGTTGAACCTCAAGCTTCTAAAAAAGAAGAGCAAGTCAAGTTTAAAGCTTGTACAAGAGAGGAGATTGTAAAGATCAGAGCAGAAATTGATGCATTTGTGATTAAGAATGCAATATGAAGAACCAATGTATCAGAGAGTTGGTTCTTTGAAATATTAAATAAAATAGAAACACTTAGCCAACCTTATCAAGAAAAGAAAAGACTGGAATCCATGTAATTAGGAATTAAAAGGGTGAAATCACAATAGATCCTACAGAAATCCAGAAGATCAACAATACCTACTTTAAGAATCTGTATTCTAATAAGATGGAACACATAGTAAAAATGGACGGATTCCTAGATACATATGAATTATCAAAGCTGAATCAAGAATATATAAAAATTCTAAATAACTCAATATGAGTCAATGAAATTGAAAATGTAATTAAATCCTTACTTACTCACAAAGAAAGGCCCAGGTTCTGATGGATTCACTGCTGAATTCTACAAGAAATGTAGAGAAGATCTAATGCCACTACTCCTCAAATTCTTTAATGAAATTGAAAGGGAAGCAATACTCCAAAACTCATTCCTGGAAGCAAACATTACCCTGATACCAAAACAAGAGAAGGATCTAACCCAAAAAAGGCCAATCTCCTTAACAAGCATAGGCACAAAAATTCTCAATAAGATACTGGCAAACAAAATGCAACAGATCATCAAGATTATACACCATGACCAAATAGGATTCATCCCAGGGTGCAGGGATGGTTCAACATATGCAAATCAATAAATGTAATATACCATATTAACAGAACCAAGGACTAAAACCACATAATCATCTCAAAAGATGCAGAAAAGCATTTAACAAAGTTCAAAACATATTCATGATAAAAACCCTACAGAAAATTGGAATAGATGATATTTGTCTTGATCTGATAAAAGCCATCAATGAAAAGCCAACAACAAACATAGCACTAAATTATCAAAAACTGAAAGGTGGGCCAGGGATTTAGCTCAGTGGTTCCACCACCTGCCTCACAAGGGCAAGGTCCAGAGTTCAATCCCCAGTACCAAAAAAAAAAAAAAGGAAAGGTATCACTCCTACTCAGTATAGTTCTCAGAACATTCACCAGAGCAATTAGGCAAGAGAAATAAATAAAGGGAATAAGGATAGAAAGGAAGAAGTTAAATCATCATTATTTGCAGATGACATACCTCAAAAACTCCACCAAGACTTCTAGATTTAATAACCAAATTCTATAGCATAGTTGGATACAAAATCAATAGCTTTCCTGTACACAAATAACAAACTCACAGCAAAATTAGAGAAAACACACCTTTCATAATTGCATCTCAAAAAAATGAAATACTGGGCCAGGGATTTAGCTCAGTGGTTTCCTCACCTGCCTCACAAGCGCAAGGTCCCAAGTTCAATCCCTGGTACAAAAAACATAATAATAATAAATACTTAGGATTCAATCTGACAAAGGAAGTAACAGACTTTTACATTGAAAACTATAGTACTCTGAAAAAGGAGACAAAAGAGGATATCAGAAAATGGAAAGATGTCCCTTTTTCTTTGGTAGGAAAAACCAATGTAGTGAAAATGGCTACACTTCCAAAATTGTTATACAGATTTAATGCAATCCCAATCAAAATACCAATACCATACTTCACAGAATTAGAGAAAGCGATCCTAAAATTCATTTGGAATCATAAGAGACCTAGAACAGCAAAAGAAATTCTGGGAAACAAAGGCAAGGCAGGGGCCATCACAATCTTGGACTTGAAGTTATACTACAAAGCTACTGTGATTAAAAAAAAAAACAGACCCAAGGATCAATGGATTATATTAAAGGATGCAGAAACAACTCCAAACACACGTAGCCCCCCCATCTTTGACAAAGGGGCCAATCGCTTTCAATGGAAGAAAGATAGGCACTTTAATAAATAATGCTGGGAAAACTGGCTTTCTACATACCAAAGATTAAACCTAGACTCATGTCTCTCACCATGCACTAAAATAAAATAAAAATGTATCAAAGGTCTAAATATTAAAACAGAAACACTAAATCTACTGGAAGATAGAATAGGTAGAACAATGCTAGAAGACATAGATGTAGGCAAAGACTTTATGAAGAAAACTGGGACTGCATAGGAAATATTACAAAGAATCAGCAACATGGATCTCATCTTATTAAAAGCTTTTGCACAGCAAAAAGTAAAACAAAAGAAAATGAAAACACCAACAGACTGAAGAGATAACCCAAAAGTGTAAAAAAATTTTGTCAGCTGTTCCTCAGACAAAAGACTAATATCTAGAATATATAATAAGCTCAAAAAATCCAACTCCCAAATATAAAGACCCAAACCATAAATGGCTATCTGAAATGAATAGACACTTCTCAGATGAAGAAGTAGAAACAGCAATATATGAAAAATGTTTCAGCATCACTGGTCAGTCGAGAGATCCAAATGAAAACAATGCTGAGATTCCACCTCACTCCAGAAAGAATGGGTATTACCAAGAAATCAGCCAATAACAAATGCTGGCGGGGCTGTGGGGAAAAAAGAACCCTTCTCTACTGTTGGTGGAAGTGTAGACTGGTGCAACCACTGTGGAAATAAGTGTGGAGATTCCTCAAAAAACTGAAACTGGAGGTTCCACTTGACCCAGATATTTCCCTTCTTGGTATCTTCTTGAAAGAATTAAAATCATCATACCACAGTGATATGGGCATACCTATGTTCATAGCAGGACAGTTTGTAATAGCTAAATCTTGGAAACAGCCCAGATGCCCATCAACAGATGAATGGATAAAGAAGATTTGAGTTTTTTATACAATAGGGTATTACTCAACTATAAAGAAGGATAAAAGTGAGACATTTCTAGGTAAATGGATGCACCTTGAGACCATACTCTTAAGTGAAATAAATTGCACACACATGTTTAAATATTGCAATGTTTCTCTGGTGTGAGAAACTGAAAGGGTAAATAAGAGCCAAAATATATATAGATACTGGGAAATAGAAAGTAAATGTTAGAATGGGAATGGGAACAAGGAGGGTGGAAATGAAAGGGAAGGAAGGGAAAAGAAAAAAACAGAAGAAAAATGAAAACAAAACTTTTGTAAATAAGGAGGGAAGAGGGGTTGAAGGGAGGGGACAGGAATGGGAAAAAAAGAAGAATCAAGATCTATCATGTACAGGTACAAATTCCCTATGATGAATGTGCTCATCATATATATCTAAAATGTACCAATAAAATTAATTTTAACAAAACGTTTCTTATAAAATAATCATTTCAGGCAGATGACCACATTATTTAACTGACTCAAAGCTAATAATATATTGACTCAGAAACCTTAGTCAGTCAGTGATTACTTAAGAACATTTGCAGCTAGTTTTGCTTGGGGCATCAACCAGGTCATTACATGGTTTAAAGTTAAATGTGTTATAATTGCATACCTGAGAGCTGCCCCTCAGGAACCAATGGTTGCGCAGACGCCAGCAGCCAAACCATCAGTCCATGCCACTGGGATCATGAGGTATCTGAATCCATACTGCAGAGGCACCTGGGGGCCATAAAGGCCATGGTTATGAGCCCCAGAAGATAGAGGAGAAGAAAACAACAGACAGGGCCTCTCTGAGGCTCCTCAATGAAAATTGAAGCCCACTGGGAAAGTGAAGAAAATCTCCACAATAAAAGCACACCAGACCACTGTGGTTGGTAAGGTGGTGAGATCAGCATCTCCCATAGAAACCTGAACTTGCTTAGGGGGGAGGACAGCTGGAACCTACAGTAGAACCTTGCAGAATTCAATCCTGCAGGAGGTCAGGGACTTCAACTTGTGCCTTGCAGCCAGAAATCAGCCTGAATCTCAGTAGCCTACAGCTGGCTTGCTGAGACTAATCAACTTAGACCTGCACACTGCTGCCTACATTGTCTACCAGGACAGCAGAGACATCCTGAGGGAGGCCTGGAGGCCCCCTTTTATATATTACTTTTCTTTTCTTTTCTCTCTCTCTCTCCCTTCTTGTTCTGCATTTCTCTCCCTCTTTGTTCCTGTTCCTGTCCCATTTCAAATTGCTTCTCTCTCTCTCTGTCCTCTAGACTGTAACTATTCTTATAGGAAGGTGAATACAGTTTCTAGCCTACCTATTGCTATCAGTTTGTTCTGTTCTTATCTCTGTTCTTTTGCTCTGTCTTTTCCTCCTGTCTTCAACAGATTCCTACAATTTGCCTGATACTCCCATGTCCTCTGGCCTCACTTCTAACCTTTTCCTATCCTTCTATCTCTCTATCCCTCCCTCTCCAACATCTTCTAAATCCTTATCCTGAAGGGTAAATTTGCTATATTGAAGGGTTTATTTACTACAAACACATTTTAGGCTGGCCCTAGATATTTATCTAGCTCACACAGTCAAAGGTGACAGATTAACTGCTACCACAAATTGTCATTGCCAAGCTGTGTTTGATGCTATTTGTGATGTTGATTGTGTGAATTGGGCTAAGGTGTCATGATTGATCTAATCAGTTGTCCTCCCTGGTATACTGAAAACAAGATTGCCTAAGATGCATTAGAGACTCAAAGCCTAAAACAACCAGCTATACATGGAAGGTACCTCTGAGAAGCAATCACACCATAAAGGCTCTAAACACAAGTAATAAAGATACTCACAATAAGAAATACTGAAGTATCAGTCCAGGAATTAAAGCAAAAAACAGCACCAACAACAAAATTAGAAATGAGAAGACACCTTAACAAGGCACAAACTCAGACTTCCAGCTCACCAAAGGCAAATTCTGAGGGGAAGCAGGTGGAAAAATCTGATAATCAACCACCTGGACACCTTGAACTGATAGCACAGGAAGTAACAAAACAGATGAATGAGGCACTAGAAAAATTCAAAACACAAATCATTTCCCAGATAACTACAGAGATGGTGAGCAGAATGAAAGACATGATTAGAGACTCTAGAAAAAAAAAAGATTAAAAAACATAGATGAGCTGAGGACCATGCTGGAAGCCATAAATGCCCAGCATAGGAAAGAAATGAAAACCATGAAATCCCGACATAGGAAAGAAATGAAATCCATGAAACAAATTTAAACAGATATCTCAGAGATTAAAAACTCCATTGAAAGTATTCACAGCAGATTGAGCCAGTGTGAAGAGAGAATATCAGATATAGAAGACAGGATTGCAGTTAGTGACTATGAAAAGAGAAATTTCTTAAAAATAGTAAGGGACCACGAAAAATCGATCCAGCAGCTGCTAGATGATGTAAAGAATAACATAAGACTGATAGGAGTCCATGAAAAATCAGGAGAAAGTACAAATGACATAAAAAAAATTCACAGAAGTAATAGCAGAAAACTTCCCAGACAGAGGTGGAGAATTAGATGTACAGATAAGTGAGGCATATAGAACTCCAACTAGCCATGATCAAAAAAATCTACACCTAGACATATAATAGTCAAGATCCAAAAAAACCAACAAAAGAACAAAATCCTACAGGCAGTTAGAGAAAAGAATAAAAACACCTTCAAAGGAAAGCCCATCAAAATCACAGTAGACTTCTCAGCACAAACCCTCAAGTCAAGGAGAGCCTGGAGTGAAGTATTTCAAGTCCTAAAAGAAAATAACTTCTAACCCAGACTGTTGTATCCTGCAAAATTATCTTTCAAAAATTGATGGGGAAATTAGTTACTTTCACAACAAAGAACAGCTGAGAAACTTCATAAATGCCAAATCAGCACTCCAAACAATTCTAAACAATAACCTAGAAAAAGACAATGAGGGTCACAACTCCAGGAGGCCCAACAGAGTGAAGCCACCAGGCAAGGTAAGAAACTAGAGGGAAAGGGGAAAAAATAAGAAATAGAAGAGCTAACAACAGTAAAACATCATGACGAGGAGGAGTCAATATTTATCAGTTGTAACCCTCAATGTTAATGGCCTCAGTTCACCAATCAAAAGAAATAGACTAGCAGAATGGATTAAGAAGCAAAATCCAACAATATGCTGTATACAAGAAACACACCTAATTAAAAAAGAAAGTCACAGACTTAAAGTAAAAGCGTGGAAAAATGTTCTCCATGACACAGGAACCAGAAAAAAGGAGGGGTAGCAATCTTATTTACAGACAAAGTAGATTTCAAACCAAAACTAATTAAGAGAGACAAAGAAGGTCACTACATCCTTTTAAAGGGAAAAATCCAAGAGGAAGAGATGACAATCATAAATATATGCACCAAAAACGAATGCCCCCAACTATACAAAACAAATATTAATGAACATGAAAAACCAAATAAGCACTAATACAATTGCAGTGGGGGACCTCAATACCCAACTGTCACAAGTAGACAGATCATCTAGACACAAACATCAACAATGAAATACTAGAATTGAACCAAGCTTTTGAACAAATGGACTTAATAGATGTCTACAAAGTGTTCCACCTGACAAAATCAGAATATACATTCTTTTCAGCTGCACACAGGTCATTATCCAAAATAAACCACATGCTAGCTCATAGGGCATGTTTAAGTAAATGCAAAAGAATTGAAGTTACCCCCTGTACATTATCAAACCATAGTGCAATAAAATTGGACATCAATAACATAAGAAACCACAACCCCCCACAAATACATGGAAATTGAATAATGCTCTCCTGAACAATGAATGGATCACAGAGGAAATTAAAGAAGAAGTTAGATAGTTTCTACAATTAAATGATAATGCCAATGCAACATACAGGAATCAATGCGACATAATGAAAGCAGTTCTAAGAGGGAAATTCATAGCAGTGAATAACCATACTAGGAAAACAGAGAGAGCACAAATAAACAACCTAATGCTGAACCTCAAGCTCCTAGAAAAAGAAGAGCAAGACAAACCCAAACCTCATACAAGAGAGGAAATCATAAAGATTAGAGCAGAAATCAATGCAGTGGAGACTAAGAGAATGATACAAAAACATCAATGAATCGAAGAGTTGGTTTTTCAAAAGAATATGTGAAATAGATAAAATCTCAGCCAACTTTATCAAGAAAAGGCTCAAATCCATCCAGTTAAGAACAAAAAAAGTGAAGTCACAACAGATCCAGCAGAAATCCAGAGGATTATCAATACCTACTTCAAGAGTCTGCACTCTAACAAAATGGAAAACACAGAAGAAATGAACAGATTCCTAGATACATATGAATTACCAAAGTTGAGCAAAGAAGTTATAAAAATTCTGAACACCCCAATTACAATAAATGAAATTGAAAATTTCAATTTTAATTGAAAATTTAAAATTAACCAAGAAAGAAAAGGCCAGGTCCTGATGGCTTCACTGCTGAATTCTACAAGACATTTAGAGAAGAATTATTGCCACTACTCTTTAAACTCTTCAATAAAATTGAAAGGGAAGCAATACTTCCAAATTCATTCCTGGAAGCAAGTGTTACTTTGAAAGGGAAACCAGAAAACCAGGGAAAACCAGGGAAAGACCCAACCAAAAAAAGAGAAGTACAGACCAATCTCCCTAATGAACATAGATGCAAAAATCCTCAACAAGATACTGGCAAACAGAATACAGGGGGTCATCAAGAAGATCATACACCCTGACCAAGTTGGATTTACTCCAGGATGCAAAGATGGTTCAACATATGTAAATCAATAAATGTAATACACTGTATTAACAGAGTCAAGGACAAAAACCATGTGATCATCTCAATAGATGCAGAAAAAGCATTCAACAAAATCCAACACCCGTTCATGACAAAAAACAAAAAACCTTACAGAAAATTGGAACAGAAAGTCTTTATCTCATCCTGATCAAGGCTATCTATGAAAAACCAATGGCCAACATCATACTAAATGGTCAGAAACAGAAAACTTTCAGACTAAAATCAGGAACAAGACAAAGATGCCCACTATCACCACTCCTGTTCAATATAGTTCTGGAAACATTAGTCACAACAATTAGACAAGAGAAAGAAAGAGGAATAAAGATAGGAAAGGAAGAAGTGAAACTGTCATTATTTGCTGATGATACGATACTCTACATAGAAGACCCAAAAAACTCCACCAAAAGACTTCTAGACTTAATTGGCAGATTCAGTAGAGTAGCTGGATACAAAGTCAACACTCAAAAATCAATAACCTTCTTGTACACAAATAAAAGACTCACTGAGAAAGAAATTAGGGGACAATTCCTTTCATAATAGCACCCGAAAAGTGAAATATCTAGGAATCAATCTAATGAAGGAAGCAAAAGAACTCTACATTGAAAACTACAGCACTCTGAAAAAAAGAGATCAAAGAGCATATAAGAAAATGGAAAGACATCCCTTGCTCCTGGGTAGGAAGAACCAATATAGTGAAAATGGCCATACTTCCAAAACTGTTACATAGATTTAATGCAATCCTGATTGAAATTCCAACAGTATATTTCACAGAATTAGAAAAAACAATCCAAAAATTCATTTGGAACAAGAAGAGACCTAGAATAGCAAAAGCAATTCTAGGCAACAAAGACATGACAGGGGGTATCACAATCCCCAACTTGAAACTATACTACAAACCCACTGTGATAAAAACAGCATGGTACTGGCAAAGAAACAGACCTGAGGATCAGTGGAACAAATTA
This sequence comes from Heterocephalus glaber, assembly GCF_000247695.1. The sequence goes on from NW_004624768.1 coordinate 2,766,339, forward strand.
GAAGATGCC
>NW_004624768.1:2767577-2807865 GCF_000247695.1 Heterocephalus glaber
ATATGAGAAAAGAAAAAAATGGAAACAAAGTCTTTGTAAATAGGGAAGGGAGGACAGTGAATGGGGAAAAAATAAGAACCAAGATCCATCATGTATAGGTACAAGATCCCAGTGATGAATTTAAATGTATTGTATACCTAGAATGTACCAATAAAAGAATTTAAAGAGAAAATAAATCATTGTATTCCTGAGATATTTTTATCACCAAGATTATATCTATTTTACAGTTTTCAAACTACAAGTACCAAATATGTGATAAAGAAATTTGGAGCTTCAATCATTCAGCATCTGATATTGCTGAAGTGACCTAAAAGCTTGACTCAGTCTAAGGGTACCTCTTCAGCCTCTCCACACAGGTAATGTTCATCTTCATAGAATGTGCAGGTAGCAAGACCATTGCCTTTCTTAAGTGGATTTTAAACCATGTCCTCAGCTGTACTGACTGTTAAATCATACACCTCTCAACTTCATACTCAACATACTTCCTAGGATTTGTCAGGGAGGATGGCCTCAGATATACTGTCACTGAATGTCTGCAGAAAGCCTAGGAAAGAGAAATAAAAACAGTGCAGGTTTCCGCACATGAATGGAATAATAGATGTGTAGTGACCAGCCACTGCCAACTTTGAAAGAAATGCTATGATTGGCCACAGGACGTGATGCGCATCTATGAGCTGATTTGTGGACTGAACAGCTGCAGTGGCCTTCGAGCTTTCTGTACCAACTCACAGTGGCTATGCTATGGTCACTGAAACTCAAAATGAGATGTTGGGAGGCTGGGGTTAATGTAACTAAACCATGCTGAGTTTCACACATATCAGAAGCGTGAAGAGTGAAGACTGCCAGCATTTATATTTTGTCTTCCCAAGTCCAAGGTGAGCCCCAAGAAGTGAGAATCCTCGACTCAGATGTAATCTGCATGTGTCCCCCACCCTCTTCTCCTAGTGCCTACCACATTGCACATAAAATATACTCCACAAATATTTATTAAGTTCTCTTTTCTTCACAGCAGAAAGAACTGTGTGAATGTAACATAATACAGTATCAGAAATCAAGAGACCTCAACTTTTGGCCTGGGTCTGGCACTGATTGTATGTAATTCTCAAACTCCCTATCTAAAAAAAAAATTGTTTTGCAAGCACAATCTCTACTTATTACCTAAGAATATAGCCATAACTCTAGAATAATCATGTGTTTGTCACATTCAAGATGGAAAAAATAAAGTCCCTTGTTTCCTAGTTTATTCTGTTAGATTTTTAAGGATGTATCCAAACTTTGTACCGTCCACTCCAGAGGACACCTTTTGTCTTGCACAAGCTCATCCACGTGAGCCAGGACTATGGAAAAGGCATGATTTGACCACTTTCCATTCTCTGCTGATTCTGTACCACTATCTAAGTCTCTCAGTCCCCACCCTTTTAGCTCATACCGACTGTCACTCCATTTCCCCTGGTACAAAAGGAAAAGAGTTCTGCTCAAAATCCTTTCTAGAGCCTTAACATTCAGGAAACACAGAGCTCGAGACCTTTGCAAATCTCCAATTCTGGATCAAAAAATAGCACTAAAGCATGTAAGTTCCTAAAAAATATTAAAATATAACTGAAACTTCAAGTGACTCTTTTAGATCTTTAGTAAGTCTATAAATATTCAAATACAGTCTTTTATATTTTATAATGCTATTAAAATAGTCCACCAATAAAATCAACCCTAAGTAATGCTGATCACGAAGTTACCTGACTGCCAAAAAATGATGATGATTTTTTTCTTATTTCCACATAAAGCATGTGAATGCTGTAGGTTCACTCAGTTTATGTCATTAATTCATGCAAAATATCTGTACTCTAACTATGGAATCTTAGACTTCGTATTCTTCTACATTTATCACAGTCATTAGAAAATGCCTTTCTTTTAGAGGTCATTTTTTTCTCAAAGAAAAGTAATGCACTGCACCTTCCAGTGTTCCTGGAGGCTGCTTAATGAGCCAAAAACATAAAGCCAATTTGACATGTGATGTTGGCAGTCAGAGTGGAGCAATCTGATCCCATTAGTAAATGCGATTTCATTTTACATTTTCCCAAATTGACCAGCTACTACTGAACTAGTGTGAGAAGCAAAGGAGGGAGATTATAAGCAGAAAGAACAGCATGTGCAAACATCCTGGGGCAAGGGAAAGTGCATGGCATTTCCTCATTACCAGAAGTCGATGTGTAGAAGATCAGAGTGAAGAAAGACATGGGGAACGTCACAAGCCATCCAAAGTCTATAATGAAAGGAAGAGAAGGAAGAGAATGCTATGCCCGTGTTGAAATCTCCCTGGCTGCAATGAGGCACGTGGATGGGAGAAGGGTCGGAGGGTATGAATGGGAAAAGCTAAAGAAGGAGCCTAGACAAGAGAAGCTGTGACTTGGTGAAAGCAATAGGAAACCTATGAATTGATTCCAGAGAGAGCACAATGTCAAACAAATGTTTCAGAGCAGCAGTTCTCCAAGTGTGGTCCCAGAACAGCCGCAGCAGTGTGTGCTGGGAACTGAGAAGACAATTCTCAGGCCCGCCCCAAACCTCCTGAATCAGGAACTGAGGGCTTCCTGTTGAGCAGCCAGACTCTTGTTCCAGTATCAGATGCACAGGACCAGGTAAGAGAATAAAGAATGCAAACTGCAAAGCTGACTCCTGAGCCAGGGAGGCTGTTGTGCCGGTCCTGTCCTTCCAGGGCAGGTGAAAATCCTGTCAAGCACTGAGCAAAAGAGAGCAAAATCCCCTCGTAACTGTGATATGAAACTCTGATTTTATTTGAAGCACACATTTAACAATACAAAAATTAATTATTTCTGTATGGCAAGATTTCTCGCTGTGTTAGACAGCTTTCTCATCACTAGGATTATATATGGGAGACCCACAAGGTAAGAGAGGAGAGGCTTTTAGGGCTCATGGTTTCAGAGGGTTCCATCATGGTACCAGGGCTCCAAGGCAGAAATGGCATGACAGAAGGGCCTGGGCAGGAAAGCCACCTACCCATGTCAATCAGAAAGCAGAGAGAGAAGAGCAAGCGCTAGGCACTCCAAAGCATGTCCCCAGTGACCCACCTGCTCCACCTGGGCTCCAAATCCTAATAGTGCATTCAGCTATGAACTCATCAAGAGATTAATCCATTGATGAGTATGGCACCTTATGATCCAATCACCTTCCAAAAGCTCCACCTCTGAACCATGAGAATTTTAGGGGATATTTTAGATCTAAACCATAAGACTCACCAAAACTTTAGATGTACAACAGAGGATAAGAAGATTCTTGCAGCATTTACAACAGGAAAAAAGTCATTATCCCTAATATACTAAAAGTCAATGAGGAAACTCAATAAAGACTGGATAAAGGATGTGAGTGACATTTCACAGAAAGAAGAAATACTGACTGATCATGAAAATATAGTTCGACCATTAATGATACATCAACTTGGTTGGATTAAGAAAAGCCTAAGGCAGTGGTGGCGAACCCAGTGGGCACGCAGAGTCCTCCCTGATGGCATGCCAGCCAACTTACCCTAGCGTTGCCCCAGGAGCTGAGCATCAGATATTCAGGTTTAACTGCAGTGTTGGCACTTTGCAATAAATACGTGGGCCTGGGGTTGCAGTTTTGGCAGTTGGTATCTAAAACGTTCAGCATCACTGGGGGATTAGTGAAGCTCTCTTCTTGGTGCGTCTGGGTAGATCATTGAGGCTTGCTTCTGGGTACTATATATGATTCCTGGCTCCTTTTCTCTGCTTCTCTCTGCTGTTCCCTGTTACGCTTCCCAACCACCATGAACTAAGCATCTTTTCTCTACCCATATCTTTCCGCCCTGATGTTTCTGCCCTGGAGGTAGCTGGCCATGAACTGAATCCCCTGAAACTGTGAGCCAATTAAGCCTCTCCTCCTTTAAAATGAGGCTGTTGACTGGATAAAAAAGATGTGGTTTTTTTAATAAAATGGAGTACTACTCAGCCATGAAGAACGAGAAACTAGAGACATTTATAGCTAAATGGATGCACACTGAGGCCATACTCTTAAGTGAAATAAATAGGACACACACGTGTAAATACCAAATAGTTTCTCTAGTATGAGAAACTGAAGGTGTAAATAAGGATTAAAACGATTAAAACAAATAATCAATAATTTGAAATAGGAAGAAAAGGTCCAAAAGGAAAGAAGGGAAAGGAAAAATTATGAGAAAAGAAAAAAATGGAAACAAAGTCTATGTAAAGAGGGTTGAAATAGGAAGAAAAGGTCCAAAAGGAAAGAAGGGAAAGGAAAAATTATGAGAAAAGAAAAAAATGGAAACAAAGTCTATGTAAAGAGGGAAAGGTGGAGGGGTGAAGGGTGCACAGGTAATGGGGAAAAAAATAAGAACCAAGATGCATCATGTACAGGTACAAACACCCAATGATAAATGTAAATGTATTGTATACCTAAAATGTACCAATAAAAGAATTTAAGCAAAAATAAAAAAATAAAAAATAAATAAATAAAATGAGGCTGTTGGATATTGTGTCTCTGCTGAGGACAGCTGACCGATACAGATAGTCATCTTAGCAATCAAGGAAGCACAAATTAAAGCAGTCATGGAATTTTTGCCAATCAGATGGCCACAAGAATATTTTAGAATCAGTAATACACAGTGTAAGAAATGGTTTCAGGAAATGGGCAAATGGATCACTTTCTACACTGTGGTTAAGAACATAAGTTAATACAATCTTTAGTAATGGTAATTTGACAGTGTCTTTTTTATCAGTACATGTTTGCAATATGTAATGTTTACATTCCTCGCATGGAGTTGGCACACGTGCATAACACATCTCGATTCCTTTTTCATCCCCTTCCCTCTCCTTTCAATCCCTCCATCGCTTGACCCCCTTCCCATTTGAAGATCGATCTCCCTTCTTCCTATCTCCTATCTTTTATTTTGCTCTTTATTTATACTTTGAGTTTCTCATATAAGAGAAACTGTGTGATATTTAAGCTTGTGTATCTGATTGAATTCATTTAACATTATTATCTCAAAGTCCATCCAATTTCCTATAAATGACTCAAGTTTATCTCTCTTTATGGCAGTACAGTATTTCATTGTGTGTAAATATTATAATTTTTTATCCTTTTGTCTGTTGATGGAAAAATAGGCCACTTCCAAGATTTAGCTACTATGAATTGTGCTGCTATAAATGTGAGTATACATGTAGCACTGTAATGTGATGTCTTTAAATCTTTGCGGATGACATCTAGAAGGGGAATAGCTGGGTCAAATGGAATTTCTAGCTTTAGCTGCATACTGATTTTTATAGTGGTTGTACTAGTTCACATTCCCAGAAACAATGTAGAAGGGTTCCTTTTTCCCTGCAGCCTCTCCAGCATTTGTTATTATTTTTTAGTGTCTTTTAAAGCTTAAAAATGCTCATTCTTTGTGATCCAGAAAGGAATTAGAGAATTTCTATAAGATATAAATCACAACAGTTTTTCAGAGAGATAAACTATAATACAGTTTAATTTCTATGTCGATATCTTCTTATTCTTAACATACAATAAGAAGTAATTCTCAATCTACTCTCAAAGGAACGATGTTATAAATCCCTGACGTAATTATACATAGCACCCAAGGAATGATAACATCTAGCAATAACAGAACATCAAAAAGAGTAACCTGCAAACACCATTTCAAATGTATTTTGAAATTCAATGTGGATTCAACTGAAGTATTTTTATTTCTCTTGGCAAAGTATCTCGATTGAAAGTTATTTCCCCAGAAAAGAAAAGGAAAACTTTATTCCCTATTAAATTCAATTAATTCTAAAGAAGCTGATTAGAAAGAAGTGAGTGCCTAGGGAGGAGGGTTTTCCCATCCAGGGAATGACTTAGCCCCAGTGGGTGGAGCGGCCCTTCCAGCCTCCTGAAGAAGGCAGTGCTCTGGTTGCTACAGTGATGTGCTAAGAGTGACACATTACTATGGATTGGATCCTGAATGGCCCCCAAAGCATGGCCGCCACCCTGGGATGCTATGGCACTGAGGCAGTGAAGTCTTTCAGAGGTGGGACTTAGTGGAAGGTCACTGCGGATGTGCCCTTGAAAGGGATTGGGAACTCCAGCTCTTTGTCTTCCTCATGCTATCTTTCTCTTCTGGGCCATGAGGTGAGCAGCTGTGCTCTGCCACATATCCTGGCCATGATGTGCTGCTTCACCACAGGCCCAAAACAAGAGCGTCAGCTGATCATGGACTGGAATCTCTGAAACCATGAACCAATGTGGAATTTCTCTCTTTATAAATTGTCTCAGGTATTTTTTATAGTGGTGGGAACTAAGACATACATTAAGTGACATTTATAGAGTTGTTTGTGTGCAGGCTAGTCTCAAACACTGAGCTGAGACGTGTACAGATAAATTTGGTTTACACTGAGTAAGATCCTGGCACTTTATGTGATGCTCAGATGTCACTGAAGCAGTGCTACTTCCTGTCAGTCGTCCTCAGGCTACCTGAGGCTGCCTGTCAGTCCTCCTCAGTGAACAAATTGTATGCAAAATGTATGTAGCTGGGGTAAAATTAGAGTAAAGAGGTTTTCAAGCTCTTTGAAAATATCACATTTTTAAAAATATATAATTAATTGCCTTTTTAGGATAGGAACCAAGGTCAGAGTGAAAATTCAAAAGGTATATAGTGAAAGTAATCTGGCTTCCCACCCTTCTGCCCCTCACCTTCAAGGTTTTTGTGTCCGCCCAGGGGGGAGGGTGGGGTGGTGGTGGTAGTGTATGCATATGCAAATGTAGCCTCTGTGTGAAAATGCATATATTGTTATTCAAATGCTTCTTTACTAGCCTTGTTTCACTTAAGCATACATTTTGGAATTAGATCTCTATCACTATATCTAGATCTAGCTCATTATAAAAATCACCTTATTTTAAGTAAAACATGGATATAGGAAGCCACACAAATCAAATATATGGCTTCATGAAATAGTGAATTTTTGTTCTTATGCTCCTCTCTCTCTGTGTCATTTTTAGTGGTTACGTCATGTCTATATTGTCAGAGAATACGGTCATTCCATACTATACTTTCCTGCTCTCTGCCATCATTTAGTCTTAGTTCAGTAGAATTTTTTCTGTACTGAGGATTGAACCCAGGGAGTGTTAAGCTACACATCCAGTCTATTTTATTTTTTATTTTGAGACAAGTTCTTGCTACATTTCCAAGGTTGGTCTCAAACATGTGATCCTTCTGCCTCAGCTTCCCTAGTAACTGGCATTACAGGCATGGGCCAATGTGCACAGCTTGGGTAAGTAGATATTTAACCTTTACAACCAGCCCTCATGCTGATGTTTGTCTGGCTACTTTAGCTGGTCTGTAGCTTTATCATTAGAAGTTTCAACAGGAAGCATTCGTGGGAACAATATCTATGAATTCTTGCACGGTGGGATCAATTTGCTTTGCCATTTATACTTAAGGGTCATTTTTTCTGGGTATAAAATTCCTAGTTTATACTTTCTTCCTTGAGTGTCTTACACATATTAATCCATTCTCTTTTGCATAAGGTGTTACTGTCAAAAGGAAGGGAGAGGCTGCTGATAGATTTTTTTTTCTTTATAAATGGTCTACTGACTTCCAGGAAGATGGCAGAGCGGTGCAGAGCAGCGTAACAGCCTCTCTGAGATCTGGAGTCCAGACACTTGGAAAGAGAACAAGGGAAGAGAACAAGGAGTGAATTGGGTGGCTGGGACCTAGCAAGGATCTGAAGTGAGAATTGGAGCTCACACGGACAGTAAAGAGAGGGGCCTCAACACAGAAGAGGAAGGCAGCAAGCAGTGCTTTCTCTCTGGTCCCTGCTCACAGCATGGGAGGGGCAGCTCAAATCCTCAGAGGCACAGTGACCACTGGTGACTCCAGAGGCTTCCACAGAGAAATGCACCAGTGGAATTGAGCAAAGAACACTGTGGATTGTAGTGGCTGGTGAGTGATTCCAGTTCAGTTCAGGCATCTCTAGGAGGGGGTGATCGGCTGGTCACCATTTTGAAAAGGGGCCAACTGAACTCAGGACTCAGAGCAGCAGTGGGTTGGGTCCATCTTGGGGCTCCCACTGTCAGGGTGAGGCACAGTCATGGGAGACACCTAGGATCCAGAAGTCAAGCTCAAGCCTGCAGGAGGCACCTGGAGTGTTGTGAGCAGAACAACTTGGATCCCAGCCTCACAGCCAGAAACCAGAAGCAGTCTGAATTTCAGTGGAGCCAAGACTGCAGGCTTGCTGGGATTATCAACCACCCTGCTGTAAGTCTACTGCAGACTTCCTGGGATCAACCAACAGGAATCTGAGCTCTGTCTACCCTCTTGTCTATCAGTGAGATCAGAGACATGCCCTGAAGTGGACATTATTTTTTCTTCCTTTCTTTGCTTCTTTCTTTGCTTCTTTTTTCTTTTTCTTGATTGCTTGTTCTTGTTTTTATATGAATGTGAACATTGTTTCTAGTTTTTTGTTGTTGTATTGTTTTATTCTTGTTTCTTTATATTACTTCTTTCTTTCCCTCCAGTCATTTTCACTAGTTTCCCAAAGCTTGTGCATCTTCCTTTGTCCTTCAGCCTTGCTTCTAATTTCTTTCTCTTCTTCCATTTCTCTATTTTTTTTTCCAGTACCAGGGATCAAACTCAGGACCTTGCACTTGTGAGGCAGGCATGGTGCCACTGAGCTAAATCCTTCCCCTCCATTTCTCTATTTTTTCCCTAACTCCTTTTAAACTTTCTCCCCTTGGTAAAGTTGCCAAATTGAAGGCATATTTAATTTAATATATTAATTGTATACAATTCTCTAGTTTGTTTTAGTTTTTTTGTATAACCACAAATCTTGTTCATATGGTTAAAAGTGGCGAATTAATAGTTATGACAGTTTGTGACTTTCTAGGCCGTGCTAGATCATTATTATTAATCACTATTATTGATTGTGCTACTTTAGCCAAGATGACATAGTTATTCTAATCAATTGTTCCTCCTTGTATACCAAGACTGAGATTGTCTGAGGGTCTAAAACAATACTATAGGTCAATACCAAAGAAACAGGAGTCAGGCTGAATAGTCAGCAACTTCTAATCTCCAATAAATGGAAGAGGTAGGATCTTGCAACAGACTCAGAAGACAAAACCCAGCTGCACCTAGAAGCCATCTCTGAAAAGTAGTTATTCCCTAAGGATTCTTAGATTTTAACAATAAAGCTATCTACCCTAACCAGTTTACAAGCATCAACCCAGAAATTAAACTTAAGAAAATACAAAATGAGAAAACACACAAGTAGGATACAACCCCAGGTTTCCAGCTCACCGAAGGCAAACCATGGGGCAATAAGGTGGAAAGATTTGAAAGTCACCCACCTGAACTCTCTGAAATGGTAACAGCAGAATTTAAAAAGCAGATGAGTAAGACTCTAGAAAAAGTCAATTTGGAGATAATTTCTCAGGTAACTAAAGAGATGATGACTATAATGAAGGACATGGTTAGTGAATCTAGAGTAGATACAGACAAAAAAATAGAGAAGCTTAGGAAAATGATGGAAACCATGAATGCCCAACATAGGAAAGAAATGATATCCATGAAACAGATTCAAACAGGAGATTAAAAAATCTATTGAAAGTACCCTCAACAGAATAAACCAGCGTGAGGACAGAATATCAGATCCAGAAGACAGGTTGGTGGTTAGTGAGCATGAAAAGAAAGACTTCTTAAAAATAGCAAGGGATCATGATAAATCAATCCAACCGCTACTAAATGACACAAAGAAGAATAACATAAGATTGATTGGAATCAATGAAAAATCAGAAGATTGTGCAAAGGACATAACAAAAAAACCTTCACAGAAGTAATGGTAGAAAATGTCTCAAGCATGGAAAACAAATTTGACATACAAAAAAGTGAGGCATATAGAACTCTAATTAGCCATGATCAACAAAAACTACACCAAGGCATATAATAGTCAAGATTCCAGAAATTCAACACAAGAACAGAATATGAAAAGCTGTTAGAGAAAATAAACAAATCACTTCTAAAGGAAAGTCCATCAGAATCACAGCGCACTTCTTAACACAACCCCTCAAGTCAAGGAGAGTCTATAGTGAAGTATTTCAAGCCCTAGAGGAAAACAACCTCCAATCCAGATCGATGTATCCCACAGAATTATCTTTCAAAAATGATAGAGTAATAAGATATTCCAAGACAAAGAATACCTGAAGAAATTCATGACCACCAAACCAGCACTCCAAAATGTTCTGAAGGATAGTCTAGGAAGAGAAATGAAGAGTAAAATTTATGAGATCCAATAGAATAAATCCAACAGGAAAGGCAAGCAATTAAACAGATGGGAAAGACAGGGAACCAACAACAGGAAAATAACATGACAAGGATAAGTCAATACATATCAGATATAACTATCAAAGTAAAAGGTCTCAATTCACCAATCAAAAGAAACAGACTGGCAGAAAGGATCAAGAAACGAGATCCAATAATATAATGCATACAAGAAACATATTTAACTCAAGAACTTCATACAGTGAAAGTAGTCAAAGGATGGAAAACAATACTACATGCAACAGGAACACACAAAAAAATCAGGAATAACTATTCTACTTGCAGAAAAAGTGGATTTCAAGTCAAAACTGATCAAGAGAGACAAAGAAGGTCACTACAGACTTGTTAAGGAAATAATCTGAGAGGAAGAGATAACAATCATAAATTTACATGCACCAAATAGCAGTGCCCCCAACTATGTAAGACAAATATTAACAAACATGAAAAATCAGAGAGCAACATCACAGTTGTAGTGGTGGACCTCAGAGCCTACTGTCACAAATAGAAGCCCAAGGTCAGCCTGCAAAGAACTCAAACCCTCCTTGGAGAGCTTGGGTAGAAGAAACCTAGTGGAGAAATCCTTTTTACCAGACAGAAAGTACTCTAAAACTCATTTTCCGAAAACATTTATTTTCTTTGGTGATAACAAAATACTTGAAGCTGGATGCTTACAGAAAAAAGACATTTCTTTTGGAGGTTCAAGTTTTGGAGGTTCAAGGGCATGGTGCCATCACTGGCTTGGCTCTAGGAAGGACCTTATGGCATTATGGTAGGAGCAAGTACAAGAGGGAGAGATGACAGACATGGTGGGACAGGAAGCAGAGAGGTGGTGGGGCCAGTCTTGCTCTTTATAACAACCTGGAGATCAGCATTAATCCCTTCCAAGGTCAGGCCCCTAGCGACCTAATCATTCTCGATAAACCCTGCCTCTTAAAAGTTCCACTACCTCCCAACATTGCCATACAAGGCACCATGGCTCCAATGTATAATTCTTGGAAGATACACTCAAACAATATCTGAACCATAGCATGCATACAATTTTTTAGAAGTTTATAAAAGAAAATCACTTTGCCAATGTAATCATTTCTACTCCTTAGTATGGATTTCCCCTCAATTCCCTAATGTGATTATCCTATCCCTAATGGGTTCCCTAGTGTCTAATGGGTAGTCCACACTCCTGGGCTAGGGATTAAACCCTCCAAGTGTGCCTTCCACTCAGGTTTCATTCTTATCCCCTGGCCCTTCCCAGAGCACAACGTGAACTCCCCAGCAAGCTGGCTCCTGTCTGCTTCCTGGTTTTCTGCCCATAGTCAACTCAAAGTCACGTCCCACAGCATTGACATTCTCTGTGCCTCCAAGGTCCCCCGCTATTCACAAATGCTCGATGAATGGATAGAGAAAGGAACCCCTCACTCGGTGCTCTTTTCTAACAAAAGAATCTCATCACTCAGGAACCTTCCATGAGTAACCACCATGGGTCTCCTAGCTGATTATAAACAGCCTGCCATCTCTGAATGTTTCATCCACCATGGCAGCACCTGTGCTCTTCAAGTTTATACTTTCTTTGTTTTGGGCACTGCTTAAAATTGAACCCAGGGTCCTCATACTGAGCTGCATCCCCAGGCCTATTAATCCCTTCCAAGGCCAGCTCCCTCATGACCTAATCACTCTCAATAAGCCCCACCTCTTAAAGGTTCCACTACCTTCCAGTATGGCCATACTGGGGACCCCACCTCCAATGTATAATTCTTGGAAGACACACTCAGTTGTCACTAAGTTGCCCAGCTGAGCTTGAACTCATGATCCTCTTGCTTCAGCCTCCGAGAATGCTTGGATTAGAGTCGTCTACCACCACCCTTGACTAATCTTATACTGATGGCTTCTATTCTCTAGTTATTGGACTATCTAATTTCCAAAATATGTCTAAAAGAGAAGATTATGGGCCTGTTTTGTTACTCTGGAATTTTTAATCAGTTGCCAGATTATCTGCATATCTATAATTTTTCTTCTCCTTGAGGGTCAGTTTCACTTTATCCTTGACCACAGAGTACTTGACTTCTGGTGGTTTTTGCTGTTAATTTCACATTTACTGTACGGTCATAAAGCAATACTGTGTCCTCTTTTTCTTGTATGTATGAAGCTCAGCTGCAGGAGTGTTTTGTGGGTTTTTCAGCTCTAATGAAATTCCACGCATCCCCTTGAAACTGGGGCCCAGGGGGAAGCTCTCATGCAGGCCTGAGACTTAGCTAGAGAGGAGAAAACATGGGTTTGTGTCTGTGCTGGTGTTTCTTACTCCAGCATTCCGGGGTGCGGATTGTCGTTCATGCCCACCCATAGGATACACAGAAGTTGAGTTCAATGCTATCTTTGTTACCAGCCTAGAAACCTGAAGAGCAGGTCCACAGAGAGCTGGTCCTACCTCGGCCCGTGGAACAGCACACTGTCACTCGGGGGAATCATACACATTGCTGCTCGACAATGCACCTTGAACAATAGAAATATACAGCAGCTTTGCAAACTCCAAAGTAGGCAAAAGCTGGATGTGATGCTTAACCTTCAGCTTGGAACAAATCCTCTGGGGAGCAGAGAATTCCCTGCATCATCACAAAAAGCTTCTTGTTAAGGCGAAGCTTTGTACCACTAGCAGAGGCCAGCCCTGAGGACTGCAGAGGTACCAGGACTGCAGAGGTGGCTCTGTGGTGGGAGAGGCTGAGGCCTTTGAAACCAGATAAAACCACTGTGGTGGCCCCCATGAGGGATGGTGGCATCGGAGACCCCATGCCTGCAGGTCCAGGTCCTTTCCTCGGGGTCCCTGCTCTGGGAGGCTGTCACAGGCACTCACTGTCTCTTTCAAAGCTTTCATGGGCGCTTTTAGATTTGCTTTCAAGATATTCACCTGGTGTGTGTTTTTATTGTATATATTTAAGTTGTACAACTTGATGGTTTCATTGGTTGCATTTTTATTATTCCTTTGCTTTGTGGAATTTCTTTTTATTTTTCCTTTTTTTGGTTTTTTTGTTTGTTGGTTTGTTTTCTTGGACCACATGAAGTATAACAAGAAAGAGAAAGAAAATTTCTAATATACTTTGGATCTCATCTCCCTTTAACAAATAGACCAACAAGTCCTGTGATGTCGACCCGCAAGCTACAGGCTGGAGACCCAGGAAGGCCAGGGATGTGAGTCAGTTTGAGTGCAGAGGCCCAGGAACTAGGAGTGCTGCTAGCAAGGGCAGGAGAACATGGATGTTTCAGCTCAAGGACGGAAAAAGGAAGACAGAATATGAATTCACTCCTCTGCTTTTTTGTTCCCTCTGGGTCCCCAAATGGGTGAAGGCAAATCTTTCTTACTCGATCTAGTGATTCAAATACTAATTTCTTCTGGAAATGACTTCGAAGACACACTCAGAAATAATGTTTTGCCAGCGATCTGGGCATGTCTTGTCCCAGCCAAACTAACACATGAAATTGATCCTCCCAACTTCGCATTTCCTGTATTCAGTTGAGAGGAAAGAGGACTCCATCAGCCAACTTGCACTGGGCCGAGTCATCCACACGAGGGCACTCTCCTTCAAAAGAGAGGCTTTGGGGGAAGACAGTTAAAACAACTACACGCCACCTATTGCTGCTATACGTGGGTTTCAGAGCAGCAGGGTAGATGTCAAGTCGGAGGTGCTGTCCTGGACAAAGCATCAGCCAATGGCTGTGCAGGAAAGAGGCAGCTGCCGGCTAAGGGCAAAGCCAGGTCCTAACCCTCTCAAGTGCAAGATGAGGGGCAAGCGCTGGGACTCTGATTTCTAGAGCCCTTTGTGTTTGTCCTCAGCCTGGCACCCCGGGCTGGACTCTGTGTAGCTGGTTATTTCTGGACCAGGATTGAACTTCCTCTACTGCCACCTCCATTCCCGTTTCCTGTTTTTCATGAACTGCCTGCCTCGTTCCTAAATTCTTGGAAATAACTGTTAATTTGTCTGCAGTCATGTCTATAGGGCTATGCCTTCATTTATTTTTTCTTTTACAAAGCAGGGGTAGCTATTCTATTTGCAGAAATCAGTGAGACTCTGTTGCTGTATTCTTTTTACAATAATTAAATACATAACTAGGTAAAATAAGCATACATTATATCCCAATGAATGCTACTATTGTTTTTATCTGAAATACAATCTAAACATATGGGTCTCCAGAGCCACTCTAGTATCTGTGGCGCTGTCCTCCCAAGGAGACTCATCTGGTCACATGGTGTTCCCACCACATGATGACAAAGCAGCGCCTGCGGACTGCCGCCGTGTCAGCAGAGACCCAGAGGAGGTGAGCGGCCAGCTCTCAAAAGAGGACCACAGATGCCCTTGGTGACAAAGTTCAGAGTCGGCAAAGACCGCCTATCTTAGTTATATTTCTCATGGCTAAGACAAAATACCTGACACCCAAAGTTAAAGGAGGAGAGGTTCATTTGGCTCACACTTTGTTTGTAGAGGTTTTAGTCCATAGTTGGCTGGCTCCAAGTCAGCGTGGCCTGGCAGAGGGGCATCACAGAGGAGAAACAGTTCACGGTGGGCAGAAGGTAGCAAAGTGGCAAAGTAGCAAATGACAACAGCAGCCCTCTTTCTGTCCTTTTTATAGTCTATCCAAGCTACCTGCACTTAGAGCAAGTACCACGCACACCCAAGTGGGGCGCCTATAATCCTAGCATTGCACCATGAATCAATCCCAGCATCACACCCTTAATCTCAGCATCACACACCTTAGATCCAGCCACCTCCAGAAGCTCCACCTCTGACTGCATGAGGCCTTGAGGGGGCTGTCTAGACCCAGCCATCCCATGGCCCCTGGAGGAACTAAGGGAGGAAAGTCACATGCAGATGACTTGCGGAAGACAATGCTTTCGCTGTGCAAAAGTCCAAGCGTGCAACCATCATAGCAGTCAGGAGAGGGGGAGCACAACCAGGTGAACTTGTTGCTGATTGGCCCACACCAGTCAGGTGAACCAGAGGATTAGTGAGAGGTGCCTGGGCTGTCAAGTTCCTGCTCCCTACAGTAGCGCTCTACATGTGAAAAACGATACAGATTCTGCTTCCCTTTCACTTTGCAAATCTTAAGCGTGGATGTGTTTGGCTCTTGTCTGCGCTGGCTGATGAGACCCAAAGAAATAGGTACAAGGAGTCCATGGAACGTGCCTGCTCTCTGTGAACCCCTGCCCCCTGTCTTAGAGGCTTTGCTTGGGCAGATGGAGGGCAGCTCGACTTCTTGAGAGGTAAGGGAAAGGGCTAGGAAAGGGGAACAAGGAACAAACCCCTGTCATTCAATCAGTTCACTGGCTGTTTCTTGCTAGAAGCTGAGAATAAAGGAATGCAAAAGAGATATCCTGCCCTCAGGAGTGTAAGGAGCAAATGGATGATTCCAGGTCCCATGAAAGAGCTGGGTTGGGGCATCCTGCTGTCTCACCCAGGTCTCGCCTTAGGGACAACTATTACTGCAGCTGAGAGATGCTGATGGCAGTCGCCACTCCGGTCTAAGATGTAAGGAGATGCCTCATGCCATGAGGATGGTGACTATAAAAATTAGAAAATAGCAAGGCTTAGCAAGGCTGATGAAAAGTTGGAACACTTGTACACTGTTGGTGGGAGTATAGAATGGTGCAGCTGCTGCGGAAAATAGTATTCTGGTTCCTCAAAAAAATTAACAACAGAATTAACATATGATCCACTCATCCTACCTCTGAGTTTTTACCAACAGAAATTGGAAACAGGAATTTGAATAGTGATTTGTACATTCATATTCACAGCAGCATTATTCACAACAGCCAAAAGATAGAAGCCACACACATGTCCAACAATGGATAAGTGGATGAACCAAATATGATCTATACACAAAATGGAATATTAGTCTTAAAAAGAAAGAAAATTCTAACACATGCTACACCATGGGCAAACTTCGAGAACATAGTGCTGAGTGAAATAAGCCAGGGAGAAAAAGGCAAATACTGCATGATATTGCCTCTGTGAGGTTCCTAGTGCAAAACTTATGGAGCCAGAAAGTTGAATAGAAAATGGGGAATTGTCCATTGAGTACAGAGATTCAGTCGGGAACAGGAAAACAGTTCTGGAAATAGGTGGTGGTGATGGCTGTGTGATGACGTGAATTTACTTAATGCCGTTGAACCGTACACTTAAAACGATTACAATGCTAAATGTCATGTTATGTATTTTTACCAGAAGTTTTGAAAAATGTAAGGAGAGATGTTGAAGCTACTAAGAAGGGCGTTTATGAACGATATTTAACACACATAAGATCACAAGACAGCGCCGGCTGATACTCCCTGATAAACTGGAGCAGCTGGGAGAAGCACCTTCCCTTTTCAGCTGTCTGAAGTTTCCTTGACTTCGGGCCTAGGTATTATTTTGTCCTATATGTTTCATTTCGTCCCACAGTCATCTGTAGTTCTGCCAGTTCAGCACCAGAGGCCATGCGGTGGCCATGGAGACAGCCCGGCCCTTCCCAAGGAGGGAGCCGTGTGGGCGGGGGGCTTCTGGTGGGGACCGGAAACATCCCTCAACTTGCAAGTTCAGAACTTCCTTTGGGCAGTGGGTGACCATCTGTGGACACTTCCACCCCAAACATCATCCGCGGTGGCTTCGTGGCAATGTTGGAGATTGCTGGAAGCAATTACAGTAAAATTTTATAGCAATATTTATCTTGTTGCTTTACAGTAGCCCCCAGGGCCCTGTTCCCAGCAGAGCCTTCCAGAACCTGTGAGTGAACTTGCAGAGAGAGCAAGCAAAGGCCTGGGCCCCTACAGCCCAAGTGGGTTGACGTGGGGTTCACATACAGGGTTCCAGGGCCACCATGTCCAAGCTCCAGGCGGCGAGGGTTTCGGGCGTCACAGTGGCTAACTGTGAGCAAATCAGCTTCCTCCACCCAGAGCTGAGCAAACTGATGAATCAGTTAATTCTGTACAACCGGAGCTTGCGGTCTCACAACGTCAAGGAATGAACACGAACCAGAACTCTTTCTGAAATAGTTTTTATTAGAAAAAAGTATCTTTGTTTCTCCAGGAGGGGAATCCAAAAAATGGGATTTCCCCATGGCCCCTCAGGCAAGAATTTTTTTTTTTTTTGATGCCGGGGATCGAACTCAGGACCTTGCACTTGCGAGCCAGGTGGCAGAGCCACTGAGCTAAATCCCCAGCCCTGTCCAGAACTTTTTATGGATAAGCAGAGCACGGGAACCGCTCAGTTGTTTAGTGGCCACCCATGAGAGGTGGCACTGTGGATTTGGAACGACGGATGGGAACTCAAACTCTCTAACCCAGTTTACTCAGCAGGTAGTACGTGCTTATCTATGTGGCTAGTCACCCAACCGTATCTCAGGCCCTTCCCCTAGCTAGCTGCCTTACTCGTAAGTTAACTAAATAAACGTTTTTTTCAAGTAAGACTCTGATTAGCTCCACTGAGGCTGAGAGACAAAAAAAGTCAGGATTCACTCAGAGTCACAGACAGAGTGAGTGAAGGAGATGAGATTTCAACCCAGGCAGGCAGGCAGGTCCTGGAGCCTGAAGACTTCACCACGGAGCAGCTTGGGCTCTGGTGACTGGAGACGTCAACAGCAACAACAAATACTGAAGTTGTGAAACAATGTTATCTGAAAGTATCAAAATCAAGAAGGTGCTGAAGGGGGGGGACCAGACGTTGGACAGGAAGTCACTGCCAGGTGGGGGTCTTGCCTGCGCCTGCAGGGGGTGGGGAGAGGAAGGTGTCTTTACCCAGACCCCTCGACTCACCCTGACCCCCCTCTTCCTGTTTCTTTCTGTCCCTGTGACCTGAGGCTTCCACTTCCACTTCCCTGTTTTTGTTTGATGTGCTCTTGCCTGTAATGATAACCATAACCAGGACTGTCGAGGACAGAAGTTCCCTCTGCCTGGTATACTTGCTACATTGTTTATCTACCTTTCCATGGCGTCTCAGTCCTCACCCCTTGAAAGTCACACAGAGGCTCACAGGTGAGGTGGTTTGAATATGTCCCCCATGTCATGTGTTTCGAGAATTAGCCCTTTGTGCAGAATGACTCCTTACAGCAGCAGTATTGAGAGATGGAGGAACTTTCGTTTATTTGGTACTGGGGATCGAACTTGGGACCTTGCATTTGTGAGGCAGGCAGTGGAACCACTGAGCTAAATCCCAGCCCTGTGATGGAGGAACTTTAAGAGCTGATGAGGTCAAGAGGGATTAATGCAATTATCATGGGACTGGGTCAGCCACCTCAAGGGTGGGTCCACCCCTTTGTGCTTTTCCTCTTTTGCACACACCTGCTTGCCCTTCTGCTTTCTACCATGAGTTGAAATAGCGTGAGGCTCTCACCAGAATCCAAGCAGATGCTCACACCATGCTCATGGACTTCCAGCTTCCAGAACTGTGAACCAGAACAAACCTTTGTTCTCTATAAATCATGCAGTCTTGGATATTCTATTATGGCAACAGAACATGGATTAAGACAATATGATAACCATTCTCTCATTTAGAAACTAGATATTAAATACCTTTTCTAGCTTGTATAGTACAGAAAAATCATAATAATTTATCTTTTTTCTATCTCTCAATAAAGAATACACACACACTATTATATATATGTGTGTGTGTGTGTGTGTGTGTGTGTGTATTCCAGAAAACATTTAATCTGGCTCTTAATCAAACATGAGGTGGGCCAGGGATTTAGCTCAGTGGCGCTGCCACCTGCCTTGCAAGCACAAGGTCCTGAGTTCGATCCCCAGTACCAAAAACAAACAAACAAACGTGAGGTGATATAAGCAAACACTGACTTGAGCTTGGGCTATGTTTAGGACAGTGTGTTTCCACCTCATCAGAGTTGTGTCTCCACAAAATGTTAGATTTTGAATAAATACTACTCTGTTTCTAGCCGACAGAGCACATGATTCTCCTGTAGTTAAGTGATATTATTTTGGAGAAGAATATAAGCCATAATTATAGAATTTTTTAAAATCTATATTTATATAGATTTATATTAAAGGAAAAAAACAAATATCAGAGCAGAGCTGCCTTACTTGTCATTGTTTTGAATGATTATATAGTCACAGAAATTGTAAGAATAGTACATAAAGTTTCCTGCACCTTGCTTAGCTTCCTCCAATGGAGATATCTTTTACAACAGTAGTGCAATATCAAAAACAAGAATTAACACTGAGACATTACTGTTAATTCCACTATAGACTGCATTGTTTTTATCTTTTTTAACATGCACTTGTGTGTATGTGTAATTTTATACAGTTTTACCCAGTGTAAAGACTAGTATAAGGCCACAGCCCAGATACAAACCCTTCTACCCTTCAGCTTTAGTTTTGATCTGAATTGTCCCCAAAGGTCTATATCCTAAAGGCCTCGTCCCAGGGTGGCACTACTGGGAGGTGGGAGGCACTTTAAGAGGTGGGACCTAGCAGGAGGTCTTTAGATCATCGAGGGCGTGGCCTCAAGGGGATCACAGGACCCTGGTCCCCTCCTCCCTGGCTTCCGCTTCCCAGTCGTGAGGTGCTGCCATGGTGTGCTGCCTGGCTCAAAGCAGCAGGCCCAACATAACATATCATGGGCAGAGCCCTCCAAACTGTGAGCCAGAATAACCCTGTTCTTTCTGTAAATCGATTACCTCAAGTTTATGTTATATTGACAGAACACACTTTTCATCACCACTGAAGAACTTCCTTATATTCCCATGATATGGCCTCTGTACCCTGGAAACTACTAACCTGTTATCCATTTGTATAGTTGTTTTGTTTTGAGGATATTTAAATGCACTCTTTCAGTGAGAACCCATTTGAGATGGGCTATTTTTCCTAAGCCGAATGTCCTTAAGATATATATTGTGTGTATCAATAGTTTATTATTTAGTAGTATTCCATTTTCACATGTACCAGAATTTGTTCAACAGTTCACCCTTTGAAGAACATTCACATTCACACTGTTTCTCCTTTTAATTATTATGAATAAAGCTGCTATGAGCATTCGTGTACAAGCTTTTGTGTAAACATAAATTTTCATTCCACTGCTGGGTTATGTAGTTAATATAGTCTAGTCTTTTAAAGAAGCTGCCAAACTAACTTCCAGGGTGACTGTACCATTTCTACATTTCCACCAGCTATCCTACTTACAGAATTACAGTGATTTTCTTCTACATATCATACAAATGAGTCATGCTTTTAAAAAGTCCACTCTGCCAATCTCTCTTTCAACTGCTGTATTTAGACCATTTGTGTTGAAAGTAATTATTAATGCATTAGGGCTTAAGTCCTTTGGTTCTTATTCCTCTACATTCCTTTGCTTGCTTTCCTGTGGATTACTTGAATTATTTTTAGCATTCCATTTTGATTTATTTATATTGTTTTGAGTATATTTCCTTGCATAATTTTGTCAGTGGTTTCTCTAGGTACCCTAAACACATAACACATCACGATCTACTGGCATTAGCACCACAAGTGACACATAGAGACTTTACTTCCATTTATTGTCCTTTTCCCTCTCCAGATGTTAAATGTAATTTTCAGGTATTTCTCCTATATACATTATCACATGAGATGGCTTTATCATTTTTACTTCAACCATCAGAGTTTTTAAAACATAAAAAGAATGACAGTCTGTTACATTACTGATACCTTTGTTTTTGCTTTATTTTGAAGTTCTTTTCCTCTTTCTATTATCATTTCCTTCTGCTTTCATTTTCTGTTTCTTTAACCATTCTTTAAAAGAATTCTGATGCTAGCAAATTCCTTTCCTTTGTCTGTGAATGTCTTTATCCTTTAATAATGAAAGATGTTTTCACTGAAGATATAGACTCTAAGGCTCATAGATTTTTCAGACCTTGAATCCTGCTGTGCTATTTCCTCCTGGTCTCCATGGTAAATTCAGACATTCAAATCATGATTCCTCTGTAGGTCATCATTTCTATTTGCTTTCCATTTAGTTTTTTGAAGTGTAGGGGGGTTCCCTTTCTTTTTTTAGTTTTCAGAAGTTTGGGTATCTGAGTGTGGATTTCTTTGGTTTCATTCTATTTGGGGTTCATATAGCTTCTTGAGTCTATAAGTTTATGACTTTCCCCAAATATGGGGACTTTCCCCAAATATGGGGACTTTCCAGCCATTGTTTCTTTACGTACTTTTTCAGCTTCACACACTTTCTCCTGTCCTGGAATGCTAATGACAGGAGTGCTAGTTCTTCTGTCATGGTGCTTCAGGTTCTGGGGCTCTGTTTATTTTCCCCAGTCTATTTTCTCTGTTATTTAGAATGAATGATTTTTATTTGTCTATTCATTAATTCTGTTCTGTCATCTCTAATCTACTATTGAGTTCTTCCAGTCAATTTTTAAATTTCAGTCCCTGTATTTGTTAGTTCTATAATTTCTATTTAGATTTCTTTTTCTTTTAGACCTTCTATTTCTTTGCTGAGATTTTCTATTTTTAAAAATTTTGTTTCAGGACTGTTTGTGATTGGTTGTGCAAGCTTCTTTGTCAAGCCTGCTTCTGAGCCTTCTTAAGGTATACACACTTGTCTCACAGCCTTATCTGTTCATTACTGTTTCTCATTCTAGTTGTTATTTTATTGGTTCTTCGTATGGTGAGCAGTCGTCATATCTTGGGTATTTTGGGTGTTGTGTTACAGTGTGGCATCTTATTCAAAGCAGTCTCCCAGTTTAGATGCAAGATGCAGGTACTGGCCTACTTTTGCAGGTTGTGTTTCCAATGACCACTTAGTACTCAGAGTCCTTGCCGTGCTATCATGACCTGGATGTTTGCGTGCTTCTCGGAGGCCCCTCTGAACATCTGGTGGTTTCATGTGTATATGTGTGCATGTGTGAAATCTATGATGGTTCAGTTCAAACCTTGTGACACACTGAATCTTGTCAGTCTTATGTTTGAGTTGACCAATAGTCTGCTCCAAACTTTCTATGAAGGTTTAAGAAATCATTGTCCAGCTCCTTCCTCCCTGTCTAGCTGGGGATGTGGATGGACGTGCAAACTCCCTACTCCACCTCTGCTGACCTGGTGCCAGAGAGCAAGGACAGTGCAGCCACGGTTGACCTGTGGCTGACAGGTAGGAGTGGGAGTCTGTGTTCCCCACCTGGCCTCTGCTGCTGGGCCTGATGCTGCTGGGCAGGGGACAGGATTTTAGATTTGGACCTCACTGAGGCTGTGCTGGTGGGAGGGTGGCATTCAGCTGAGGGTAAAGTGGGCATTGCCAACAAGGATTTCTAGCTGTGGCCTTCTCATTCCCGTCCTTTTGTTAGAGGAAGGTGCTGTCCTTTGAGCTTTGTTATCTAAGTGTGATGGTGGTTCTGAGTTACATCTCTCCAGCCCCAGTCCAGAAATCTGTCTCATTCACAGTGCAGATGTGCTGGGGCGGTGAGGTAGGTTGCAGAGAAACTGAAGAAAACACCCAGAGATGGGCTGTGGGAGATGAGGTCTGTTAAAGTCTCAACAGGAAAGGATAGAGTTAAGTGAGACTGACTGGCAAAAAAAGACAGAGTGCAAATGATGCAGGAGGTGGGGCGCAGCAGTGCTGGCTGGACAAGTGGGCAAGGTGTGTCCATTTCAAGCTCCAGGGCAGAGCCAGGTGATTCTCAGGACCCCCCATGTGGAACTTCTCTCGGGCTCCCACGAGATGAGGGTGGCATAGAAGGGAGGAGAGGCCAGGAGGAGCCTGCTATCATGACTCTTCGTGGTAGCCCACCCTGGCTTTCCCAGCCCCAGGGAGTGCTTTTATTTTTGCTCTTTTTCTCTTTTCCTCTTTTGTCTGGCCCAAGTTCATTTTGTGGAGCCAGTTTTTCCCCTACCCCCTCACCCCCCACCTTTGAAATAAACCTTTGGCATGGTTTTGGCTTGGCTTGTCCAAGTCTTTGTTCACCTGGAATACTTGGAGATGGCGAGCCATTTTTAAATACCAGACAAGGTATTTAAACTGCCAGACAACACAGAGGAGGCAGGCTGGACAGCAAAGGTGCCAGAGGTACGTGGAATGGCCAGGGAGACAGGCTGGACTAGTTAATTGCCAGAAAATCTGGGAGCAGCAACCCAGGCAGGAAATCGCCAGACAGGACTCAGTGTCCAGTGGCGGCCAGCTGGACTATAGCTCTCTACCCTGCTCTGTCTCACACGCAAGGAGATGAGCTTTAGAGAGTAAATGGCAGAGCAGTGCCATCGCTGGCTCTCTTTGTTCCATAGTGTGACCCGCATTCTGAGGAAGAGCTGATTTAGCATACTGGCAGGAAGGCAGTTTCTACAAATAGCACTGGTTTGTCCAGTTCTCGGTGTCCCTCAGATAATGCTTATCTGGACACTCTCGTCCCTGTCTGCTTTCAATGTCCTCCTGGCTTGGCAAGCATCTTGGGAACACTTCAGGGACATTTTGGGGACTTAGTGCTAAAAGCCCCAGTTTTCCTCAGGGACGACGCAATAACTAAGATCAGGAAAGGTCTAAGATCAGTTCCAGAAGGAACTCACCACCACATCGGTCCCCACGTTCTAGCTCCCTATCAGTTGCCTTCCTTGTTCTATCCTTGAATTATTCCCAGAACCTTTAGTTGTATTAGCAAACCAGAGCTGAGGGACATGAGTCTGCACAAACTTGGCCACAACCAGAATCTGGTTCCGTTTTTATGCTAGATGTGTGTCCACTTTCGCTTTGGAGCTAGACAACTCCTAGCTCCTCCCACCTGGATATTGAAGTAAACCAATGTTTCTCTTATTTCCAAATACAAAAAATGTTTGGTAACATGTTTACTAAAATGTGATGAAGAATCAGGTTAACAGGGAAAATTTTGCCTCAGTTGAAAGAAAGTATATTGCCACTTCCCAGCGAGAGAAATACTTATGCATTTATTGCAGTCATTGAAAGAAAGTTTTCTTTGTCTTATTTCCTAACAAATATTAATCACCAGAAAGTCCAGAGGCAGCAGGGCAGCCAGGAAATCTCCAGAGAGAACTCGAAGTGTCCAGGGGTGGCTAGCTGGACTACAGCACCCCACAGTATTGAAATGAAATGTTAGGGCTCTCCGAAACTCAGGTTCCTCTGTGGGTGCCTCATCTTGAGTCACTGTCCCTTAGCTATGACAGATGACACTGCTGCAATGACCTTCAAGTGTTTTCTATTAGCCAGACTGCCCATCACAAATCCACCATCTAGGGTCCCACCCTCACAGAGGGACAGGCCCAGGACCCAAGCCTTCCTCACAGAGGGATGAAAGAGGAGAGGAAAGGAGGTAGAGATGAGACTCATCCAACCTCATAGTTTGACTCTGTGTACTATTTTTTCCATAATCACCTCATATATAGATACAGTGCATTTTCCAGTTGTCAGTCACGCCAAGAGCTCAGCTTTGGTCAACCTGTGTACAAAAACTAGTTCACACACAGACATGACTTACTTGTCCTTATATTTAAAAGGCTCCCAGCCCCCTGCCCCTGTCCATTCAGCAACGGGGAGCTAAGTGTGCAGATATAACTTGGGCCCAGTGCCTTTTATGTCAGCTCTCTCTGTCCACAGGCTCTCGCAGCACGTCTCAGAAGCAAGCTACAAAGGTGACCTGCAATTTCTCCACTTATCTGGATGCTTCTTCTGCTGCCCCTACCTGTTGCTTCTATTTCAGGTTTCTCTCCTGGGCTCTGCCTGTCTTGCAAGGGAACAAGTGATGTGGATGGCATTGCAGGGAGGCCTGGCCCTCTCCATCTGGCCATCTGGCCGCCCTGAAATATTCTGCATAAAGATGTGAATTTGCAGGTCTCACCTGGTTTGCTAAAGACTCCTGATTCAGGTGCAGGGGCAGAAATGACAAGCATTAGCATTAGGGGTGCATTCAGCTTGAGTGAACTCTAATTGTTGGAGGTATTTAACTCCAAGCATCTATGAGAGTAAGTTTTCCAGAAAACTCCCTTCAGGCACCTGCCAGGACAGAGAATGGACCCACCAACTGTCAGCCCTCTCTGGGCTAAGATGACATGGTATTTCGGGCCCCACTGGACCTCACACAGGCCAAGGAAGCACATATACCAGCTTTCCAAGGGCCTTGAGGCTTGAGGGGAGGGGAGGAGGTGGAAGAAATATCGATCCTAACCTGAGAGAAAGGTCAACATTGTGTTATATTATGTATCTGTAAGTTGGGTAGGGGTTGGGGATTGAACCCAGGCCCTTGCACATGCTAAGCAGAGCTCTTCCTCAGCCCCTATAAGGTATATTTTAAGTCAAATAACCAACTGTAATTTGGCTTATATATAGTAATACAAAGTTGCCTTTGATGTGGAAATGGGGACATGCTAACGTATTTGACAGGGCAAGGTGGGTAGGGCTTTCAGCATTTCAGAATGGCCCAACTGAACCAGGAAAGCAGGGACAAAATGGAGGGAAAAGGTCGGTTGCAATCAGCTTGGGCACCACTTACAATCAGAAAGCTCAGAGGGAGATGTGTTAATGTCTGCACACGCGGCAATGTTGCTGAATGAAGTGAGAGTTTCGGTGCTGAGCTCTGTGCCTGGGATCATACTGGGCTCTGCCAGTCACAGGGTTGGTACTTCCACTCCCAGCCACACCATGCTGTGCACAGCCATCGCCTCTCACACCCCAAGCATGAGGTCTTCAGGTGCCCCTTCATGTGCACCAGATGCAAATGCCCACTGCGGAGGGGGAGAAGACCCTGAGGGCCAGTACACAGGAGGATTGGCCCATTTGCTAACCAAGTTGATGGACCATCCTTGCCCAGTAGGCTAAAGGGGAAGAACAGTCACTATTCAGTGCTGGGTCATGTCTGGCACTAGGCTGTCCCCTGTTCCTCCCACAGCAGGCCAGGACCCCTTCTCAGGACAGATGTGGATAGGCCTCTCCCAGCACTACCATGACACAGTCCTGAAACATGTCCCTTACAGCTCCCCAGCCATGTTTGGGTCATCCATGAGGCCATCCAAACCATGAGTGTCCCCAAAAGGATCATGTTTTGAAGGCTTGGTCCCCAGTATGTGGTGGAATCTTTAAGAGGTGGCACCTAGGAGAGGGTAATTCAGGTCACTGTGGGTATGCAGGGAAAGGGAATGTTGAATGGCAGCCCCTTGCCTCCCTTTGCTTCCTGGTCACCATGCTCACTGTCATGTTATACTCCTTTGCCTCAGACTCAAAACAAAATAGCCAGGAGACCATGGACTAGAACCTCTGAAACCATGAACCTTTCCTCCTGAGATACATTGTCTCAGGTATTTTGTCACAGTGGTGGGAAGCTGACTAACACAGGGTCTGTGAACCTGGGATCCCCAGCCTCATTCATGATGTGCTCAGGAGGCCCGGAGGACCCAGGGGATCTTGGAAGTGCTGCAGGAGTGTACTGTGCCCTTTCATTCTCCCACCAAGGAGCAGCAGGTGAGAAGGCTGTTCTGGGAGATGGAGTCAAAGCAAACCCATGAAGTCCACAGAAGCACACCACATGCAGCCTCCCACTGTGTGTGGGGTCACGCTGTGCTACCCCTGCTGAATCTGGTCATCTGGTCATCTGGTTCTGACCACTTGAACCTTCCTTGGCCAAGCCCTTGGGAGGATGTGAGCCCACAGCACGGTAAGGAAGAAGAGATGTCTGCCCCCAACAAGTGTGATGGATGGGCTTTGATTTTAGACTGGCTCCTTCCCTATAAAATCTGGAGCAAGCTGCCACTGCTGATGCAAGGGAAAGATTTGCCTAAAATATTGGCTGCTGTCATGGATCCTGGGACCTCTTGGGCCAGGTGCCTTCTGCACTGTGATGAGGTAAGGCTGTTCTGGAAGAAAGATGTCTCCAGGACATAAATCTGTTTGACACCAGACATCTACCTCCCATTGTGAGCCAGGCCCCATGGTGTAGGAGCCAGAGATACAGACATGAAGAAAGGAGAGCTGATCTTTTCTTCAGGGAGGGAAAGGAGCAGAAACTCCGCCTGGGGTGACAGCAAACGCCTCACTGCAGCCAGTTACAAGCTCAAACCTGTGCTGGCAATTCTCACCTCACTACAGCTCTATGCACTGATGAGAAAGCAATCTTGTCACATGTGGTAATTCAGCTGATTCACTCCCTTCTCTCTCCCACAGTGGATGAAGTGTGTTTCTCTACTGCACGGATGCTGCTTTGGCCAGTGGGTCAGGAGCAAAGCCCTTGGACATGCGTGTGTGTGCAGAGCAGCGAGGCTCATGGGCTCTGACACTCACCAGCAAAACAAGTTCCAGGTGCTGCCAGCCTGAGCCGGGTGAGAGACCGTGCAGCACCTCCAAGCCCACCCTGCAGCCTGGAGCCCAGCCCAGGCCCTGTGGAGCTGTGTGCTCAGAATAGAAGTTCATTGCCACAAGCCACTGAAAATTCAAAATTGCTCTTGTACAGCATTATCGGTCCCACAATCCAATGTGAGACCTAGGACTTTTGAAGTAGGATGCTGATATGATGCTTCTGCCGCCACCTCAGAATTATTTTGAAACAACCCTAGTGCTGCACAATTATCTTTCTTTTTCACACCTTTACTCTGTGAATCCTGTAGTTTTATTTTTAAAATTTCTACACCCTCCACATAGACTCATCCCTCTGCATCTGTGGTCCAGGAGATGGGTATCCAGCTCTGCAGATGCTGAAGTCCTTCATGTAAAATGGAAAAGTCTCCATGGAATCTATGCACAGCCTCTCATATACATCACCTCTAGATGACTTCTAATACCTAATACAATGTAAGTGCTAAGTCAGTAGTTTTTATACTGTATTGATTAGGAGATCATGACAAGAAAAAAGTCTACATGTTCAGGACAGATGCAATTTTTAAAAATGGCTTTGATCCAAGTTTGCTTGAATGCACAGATGTGAGACCCATGGTACAGAATTCAAGCTTAATATACAATTTATGCCTCTAGAGATGAGACTGAAATGTTCCACCTGGTACCGTGTGATTTTTGACTTGAGAGATTCCAACAGGCTTATGTTTCACCTTAAATATTTCTATGTTTTCCACAATAAATAATTATTTTATAATAATGTAGATTTGATTTTTGAACAGATAAAATTTAACATAAACATTGTAAACATAAAGTTTACTTCCTCGGAAACTTTGCTCACTCTGTCAAAAGTATGAGCCAGAAAGATGAATTAATCCTGGCACACTGCTCTGGCCAGAATTCTGAACAAAGGATTTTCAAGCATGTTTGGCTTCTTATGCTTAGGAATGGATGGGAGAAAAATGTGTCCTTGAGAAAGTCCGACCCTGATTAAACATTATTACGCTCTGATACAGTGCCAGCCGGTCATTTCAAACATCTCCACATTTACACAGCAGGCGGTTTCAGGGACTACTTTGCTGATTTCTCATTTGTGAGGGTATCATAACAGAAAGATGAGCATTGGGGTCCATCTACTTCTGGTGAGTACCTCGACAGTGAGCGGCAGAGCAGCAAGCAAATCTTCCTTGCTTCATTTCTCAGAAATACACAGGTCACCCACTCTCTCTTCCCAAGTAGAAAGTAGAGTCAGATTGAACTCATGCCATCTCGTCCATGATAAGTCTCTCCGGAGTTGTGGGGTTGCAATGGACTTAGAGCCCGGCCAAATCACTGACTGTCCTTCCTGGGCTACACCATACTGTAATCCTCAGAAGAGCAATAAAGTAGAAATATCCACAGCAAAGGACAGGGAATACTGTGCACTGTAAGACCCTGTGGTGTCCGGGAGCGTCCTTCAGGGTTTGTCAAGGTATGAGACAAGAGATCTTCTATGGCAGCAAGAGTCTACAGGTGTGGGAGGAGTCAGGAAGTGAAGGTCAAAAGAAGTTGAGCAATCGGAGGAGTCTCCAGCCAGCCAATCTGAGAAGTCAAGCGTGTCCCACTGCCAAGGTTGCTCCATGAGGGAGAACGAGGCATCTGGCCACAGAAGGTACTCCTTCTCTAGGCTTCTGATCGAGCATGTCGAGATGGCCTGAGACTGCTGCTGAGAAGCAGGGCCAGCGGTGGAGACCAGATGGACACAGAGTGGAAGTGAACAAGGACAGATGGGAAGCTGTGGGATACCCGTGTGTGTGTCCGGTACTGCACTAAACATGTTGCCCTCCTGAGAATAACGGCTGCTGCCTGTTGACCAGAACTGGCCCAGCCCTGGCCTTCACAGAAGACAGAGTCCTGTCAGTTTCCACCATGGGAGGCAGACTCTGCAAGCGAAGAGGTGAGGCTACCGGCCAGGCAGCCAAGAATGCCTGGTACAGAACCAGATCTCCCAAGTAAGGGCCTCTCAACATCAGCACCACCGGCACTTTGGGCTGGACGATTCCTTACTCTGGGAAACTGTCCAGGACATCACCACATGCCCAGCAGCATCCCTGGCCTCCACTCACAGATACCAGGAGCCCAACACCAAGGAGCAATAACCAGCAACATCTCCAGGCACACCAGGTGTCCACTGGGTGGAGGCAGACAAAATCACCCCAGGAGAGAACACTGATTCACCTTCTCCCTTGATGGACTACTTTGTTTTTTGATTCTCTTTTTTCTAGCCCTTTGGCCCTTCCTTCCTTCCACCTCCCATTTCTTGTTCTCCTTTCCATCTGGAAAAGGTCTCCCTACTTCCTATATCTATCCTAAATTTCACTGTTTGTTTATATTTTGGATTTCTCATATATGAGGAAGCATGTGATATTTAAATGTGTGTGTTTATTTCATTTAACATTATGTTCTCACAGCTCATTCTTTTACCTACAAATGTCTATTCTTCTTTATGCCAGAGTAGTACTCCATTGCCTTCAATTCTTGATTAGCATAACCATGACAAACTGGCTTAGGATATAAAAGCTTTTTCCCTTGTCTGTCAAAGAGCCAGTCAGTGATTTTCCTCTCTAATGTCTTGTTTAGCAAGTAAATAAATCCAGCAAATAAAACTTTCCATCACCATGGTGGTCATCACCTTTCCGTTAACAATCCTGAAAATTCCACTAAGTTCGCCTTGGAAATTCTCCTGTCTGAAGCAGAAGACGCCTGCTATGGGGAGTGAGTGTTCAGGGGTCCCCGAGTCCATGGCCAAGAGTTACGCTGCTCTTTGTGGGAGTTTCCGTAGCGAAAGACCTTTCTTGCTTGCTGAGTGGTAATCTGAGTCCTCATCTGCAGTTTGCAGTGCACAGCACACAGTATGAGACATTTTTTGTTATACTGAGGGTCGTTGGTTGAGTTTTCAACCTTGATTTGTAATCTGTATCAACTGTGCACTGAAGGAAATGTTTGTTACTGAGCCTGAGAACAAGTATCTGATCCAAACTCTGTCTGCAGAGACCCGGACCTGAATTTCCACCTGTTCTCTTCACTGCCTGTGTCGTATGGAAACACTTGTCAGTCGTAGAGACTAATGCTGGCCAGAAATACTGGACGACTGGGTTTCTATATGCAAATGAATGAAGTTGGGCTCCTATTTCACACCACATATAAAACTGAAGTAAAAATGGATTCAAGACCTAAAGAGATGAGCTAAAACTATACAGCTCCTAGAAGAACACATAGACTTATGTTGTCATGAACTTGGATTAGGCAATGTTTTCTTAGAAATGACACCCAAAGCACAAGCATGAAAAGTAAAAGTAGATAAATGGGGCTTCACCAAAACTGAAAGTTTTGTGCTTCAAAGGACATCATCCAGAAAGTGAAAAGAAAACCACAGAATAAGGGTAGATATTTACAAATTCAACATCAATTCCATAATAAAAAGACCAATAACACAATTAAAAAGTAAGTAAAGGATTAGAGTAGTCATTTCTTCCCGGAAAATACACAAACCAGTCCACAAGCACCAAACTCATCATCATTAGCCCTGGAGGACATGCAAGTCAAAATGACAATGAGGCCACACTTCCTATCCAGCAGGATGTCTAGGCTCAAAAACATAAATAATAACAAGTGTCAGAAAGGATGTGAAGGAATTATAACCCCATACATTAATGATGAGAATGTAAAATAATGTGGCTACCTTGCAGAACAATCTGGAAATTCCTCCAGTGGTTACCATATGCCCTGTAATCCCACTCCTCTGAGGATACCCAAGACAAATGAGAACATGGCTATGCCAAAGCTTGTACAGGAATGTTCCCAGAATGATTATTCGTAGCCCAAAAATGGAAACAACCCAAAATCTGCCAACTGATGAGTAGGCAAATAAAAAGTGGTAAACATTTTCTTACACTATTACTTGTCAAAAAGAATAAATGAAACACCAATACACACTGTAACATCAGTGAACCCTGAAAAGTATATGCATAGTGAAAGAAACCACCAGAAAAGATCATATATTATAAGATTTTAGTTATGAAGTATCCAGAATCAGCAAATCTTAAGACAGAAAGCACAACAGCTGTGCCTAGGCTAGAGGAAGGGCATGAATACTGGCTGAAAGCTACAGTTTCTTTTTAGGGCAGTACAGATGTGCTACCATGGGTTATAGTAATAGCTGCACAACTCTAGGAGTATGTACGAAAAGCCCTTTGTGCACTTTGATAGGTAGATTGTCTACCATATAAATTGTATCTTAATAAAACTATTTTTTTAAAAAAAGAGTCAGATGTAGACAGGGAAGTAAACTACCAAAGAGCTCTAACTGACTTGGTCACGATGGTGCTGAGTCCCCACATTGCTAAATCAGTCAGAAGAAATCGGGATCATTGGGAAGTTGAAAAGGACCTGCAAAATGTAGCAGGGTATTGTCAGAGAAGCCTTTAGGAGAAAGCGTATGGAAAAAAAAAAAAGCCACGGCCTCCGGTTTAGACAGCACACCCCAAGACTTAACTACATTAGACACGTGAGCATTCTATTTCTCAGTCTACTGAGAATCAAGTTTTAAATGGGGAGGAACTGAGGCAGATACTGAACACTAGGGGACTTGGGAAACATGTATCCAATGCCAAAAACAAGACTATTTTGAGAATAAAAGGTAAAATTTCTTTCCAAAACATGCCAGGGAGCCAGACATCAGAGTACTTACTTATCAATAAAGCACAAACATTTAAAACAACAACAATGACAAATCTTTGCATTATCACCCAAGTCACCACACTTACGGTAGTCTGTTGTGGTGGAAAACCAGTCATTTTCTGGTTATTATCTCAATAGCCAGACTGACGACAATTGTATCATTGACATAATTATCATCTTCATGAAAGTCCTGATCACTTTTTAGGACATGCTCAATGTTTTACTTATGTTGGGGACTAGAATAAGATGTGAAGGCTCCACTTTGGGGGGTTTATCTAAGTGTGACATCTGTGGGATTTTGCCCAACAGTCATAGGTCCTGTTGGAAGCTGGACAAAATGTCAGGTTTGTGCTTTCAAGTCTTGTCTTGCAAGCAAAATTCTGGCTGTAAGCAAAAGAGCTCCCACTGACATAACCTCAAAGGCCTTCAGAGTGCTCAGTTGTCCTCTGTTCCCCCCTTCAGAAAAAGAGAAATCATCTATTGTATTAGTTTTCTACTGATGCCTAACAAATTACTACTGTCAACCTAAATAACAGAGAAAGATTCTCCAAAGATTAAGAATTTATTGGTAAGCCGGGGATTTAGCTCAGTGGTTCCACCGCCTGCCTCAAGCACAAGGTCCCGAGTTCGATCCCTGGTACCAAAAAAAAAGTGTTTATTGGTGAGTAGCATTGCAAGAGAATATGCATGACATAGTAAACTATGTGTGTATTCAAGGAAGTTGAGGCAAAGGTGAGTTTTTAAAGGCAAAATGAGGATTGTATACATTTTTAGAGCCAATTATCCTTAGCAAGGATAAAAATAGCAAGAGTGGCATCAGTCCAAAGTTGGACAAGCAGTTACCAAACAATGTCCCCGGAGAGGTGTTTTCTGTGTAAGTTGTAGTGGTCTCTGTGGAAGACTGTGTGTGTGGTTCTGACAATGTCTTGCGACAGTTGTTATCAGGCATACATGCATGTGATTCCCTCCTTCACAATCTCCTGGCTTTACTTATTTATGGTTTTGTTAGGGTTTGACACAAGTGACTCCATTTTGATTCTGACGAACAGATTGAATCTGACACTCGTTTTAGTCTGCTAGATGATGTCCTGCTCATTATTTTATTTACCACTTACAAACCACTTGGAAAAGGGTGTCAGTTTGTATAAGACTGAAGAACCATTCCTAAAGTTATTCCTAGGTTTCCATTCGTACCTCATCCTGATGCCATTCTATCTCCAGTTCCTCTCACAGGTAAAAAGTTGCTGCAGTAAGACCTTTCTCAGACTTCATTAACACCTCTGTAAATAAAGACAGTTGACATTTTCCCTTTATTTGGGATAACTAGCAATATGTTTTTGCAGATATGACTCAGAGGCAGGTTTAAGCACTGATTTGATTGGTAGATATTGTGTGCATGCATGGCAATATAACAATGTACCCCATAAACATGTACAATTATTTTAAGTTTGTAATATTTAAGGAGATGGAAAAATGTAGCCACATGTGGCTGTGGCTAACATATTTAATAATGGGGATATACATATTTCTATTATTCTATAAAGTTCCTTGGTTAATGTGGCCTACAATTGTACCGTTCCTACTTGGGTAACTTATTTAAACAAAATAAAGATGACCTGTTAAAAATAAAAGAAAATTGCATAATACTCCAACAGATTACCCTTCACTCAATTTTAGAAGACTTCTCCTCATATTTATCTCTCCTGGAATGCTCTTGAGAAAATGCAATCTACCTCTTAAAGAAACAAGTGGCTAAAAATGATAGAACCTCAAAGGGAAAATTACCATTTAGCCCAGAGCATATTCTATTCAAAAATAAGGAACAAGCCAGTGTTATGGACAGTGACTATACTCAGGGACTATAGTCCCGGCTACTTAGGAGGCTGAGGCAGGAAAGCCCAGGACTGTACAGCAGCAGCTATAGAAGCGAGTGTCTCTGAGGAAGACCTAGTTGATGGTCTCCTCAGAAATGTGGAGCAATCGTTCCTTTTAAATGATCAAAGTCATTACCATTGAGGTTATGCATGATTATATAAAATTGATTAGAAGATAACCTACTGCCCAAAGAGGAGCCAGTCTAAGTGGTGGAGCCAATGGCCTTTACAATAGCCGTGTCAAAAGGTGCATGTGCACAGGCACGCACACACAGGCACGCACGCATGGAGGTATCATGCCTCCGGCATTGTACCTGACTCAACAATGTTGTGACACGGGGAACAACTGACCTCGGCAAGAAGGCCTAAAAAACGGGATGAAGAATAGACTCGATGACCCCAAAAGATGCATTCACATTAAAAGTTTAAAAACTAGTAGGAGCAATAATTCACAAGGTTAAGGGACTCCACTGATAGATCATGAAACAAAATAAATGCGCTTTTCTCCTTTGTAAGTTATTCGTGATGAGGGAAATGAAAGAAAATGAATAGATTTTTTATATAAAATCTGTTTCAGACAAAGTATTCAGCTACAGATTCAGAAAATAGAAAACACTCACTAACATCACGCTATTCTGTTTATTTCAAAGGTCTCTAATTACTTGGTTACACCAAAAAAACTGGGGTAAATCTTGATCAAAATGTACAGCATTGCCTCCACCATGAGTAAGAGTTTGTGGGGAAATGTCTCCTTAGAAACTAGAGATGTGGATAGTTTATGGCACGTCTGTAGTATCATAACCAGGAAAAGAAAAAACAAACTATGAGGGTGAGACATCGGTCTGAGCCACATCCCCAAGGACTCTTACTAAGCACATAAGATGTTGCCGAAGTCATGAGATGATGAATGCATGTTCAGGACGCTTGTAAATTCTCGACATGGTGAAACCCTCCCAAGCAGAAAAGCCATTTCAGTAATCAGTTTTTAAACTGCTAGGCAATGTACTTCCCTGTGGAGAAGCCACCCTTGCTCCCTATTATTACAGGTGTACATAGACTAGAACAAAAGTCTTCTTGCCCCTATTTTCCAATTTCCAGGAAAAGTAGAGGTACAAATGTAACTATAAAACTTAAATTGCTTATGTTCTCTGCAATGCTTGTATATCTCTACTGAGGATTTCACTGCTAGTAGCCATTGTTCAGCCCCCTCTGGATCTCTTAGATTGAAACCTCATGAATTAATAACTCAAACCTGACTTAGTGCTCATCACTGACCTGACTCTGATTCAGGCAGACCCAGCTAACTACCTTGAAAGAGAAACTTTAAAAAACATTCCTCCATGGGTAGAGATTAGATTTTCAAAAATTATCCCTTCAAAACCTCTTCCGTCCTGCAATGTGGATGTAAGTGTTCTGGAAAAGGCACTGATTGGAAATTCTCTCTGGAGAATGCTGCGAAGATTCGGAGAAGGCTCATCTCAGATACCATGCAAAACTACAGTGAATGTGTGCTTGGACTGGTTTACCCCCTATGCAAAAAAGGCCAAAGATATTGATGTACTCACTGGGGACAAACAGATGTCCATATTATTGAACATCTGCTACGGCTTAAATCTAACATGTCCCCCAAAAGTCTTTGTTCCCCAAAAGTTCAAAGGTGGGCCCTGGTCAGAAGAGGCAGGTCACTGGGGATGTATTTTCCCCTCTCTCTGCTTCCTGGCCACCATGGGGTGAGCAGTTTTCCTCCACCACGCCCTTCGACCGGGATATTTCTGCCTTGGAGCCAGCCAGCCATAGACACACCTCCCCCTACCCTGAGCCAAAGTGAGCCTCTTCACCTTTAAGTTGTGGGTGTTGTATATTTTCCCCCAGCCACAGAAAAATGACTACCACATTCTCTTAAACTAAGCTTCAAAAGACCTCTTGCTGATGAGAAAACAAAAACAGTTGAGCCCCTTTGGAAAACAGTGTGTCAGTTCTTTGAAAGTTGGACACGTATCCTATGCGGCCCGGTCACTTTACTTCAAGCGTTACCCCACGAAATGAAAACCTATCTCCGTACAAAAACCTGTCCATAAATGTTTAAAGCAGGTTTATGCGTGATCATAAAACTCTGGGAACAGGCCAAACATCCTTCAGAACATCAGAACCAAATTGTGGTGACCACTATTCAGCAAGATGCAAGGATGAACTGCTGATCCAACAATGGCATGAATGCCTTGTGCTAAATAGAAAAGCTAGATTGAAAAGCCACATTGAATTCTGGAATAGACAAAGCTATAAGAAAATAGAGCAAACCAGGGGTTATCAGTGGCTCAGAATTAGGGGTGCTGTCTTAAAGAAAGGGTACAGGGGAATCTTTAGGGGTGACAGAATCGTTGTGTGTCTTGATGGTGTGGGAGGTGCTAACAATGGTTACACACAGGATGAAACAGAACTGTACACTAATAAGACTTTTACAGCATGTTAACCACACCTCATTAAATATGAACTAAATCAATAAAACAAAAAAAATCTACTTGATATGGCCCCCAAAACTGATCTGAATCTGATCTGGATCTGAAAGCTTAATAATTTTCTTATCCTTTCAGATTAACCTTTCATCCCTGAATAAGGTAGGACCCTGAGAAAGGATTGTAAAAGAACAATTTCATAATTATTAGCAACACTTGGCTGGGATTTATCAAACCTGAACGCTGTTTCAACCAGCCAAAGCTGATAAATGATAAACTTTGAGCAATGTACTGGCAAAGATGATAAAAAACTAAGACTTTGAGCAACACCAATTTACCAGATCCTCATTGGTGTTAACTGGAAACTCTTTCCCAACTGAAGAATAATGACACACCTTCACGCAACCAGTTTACAGATGTGTGGACCCATCCTGCCCGTCCAGGGGCCAAGCTGAAATTTGCAATAGACAAAACCACAATGAATCTCCCTTTCTGGTACTTAAAATCTCTGACTTCTTTTCCTTGGAGGAACTACCCAGTGAATAAATGCAGTGCTCTGTCAGTCACTAAGTGACCCTTCTCTTCCCTTTAGCACCACACACAGATAACAGCATCCCCAGACAATCACTACTCAGGTCAAGAAATAGAACTAGAGCCCCAGAAGTACATAATTCCTTTTCTCCTTCCCAAAGGAAGTCAGTGTCATACTTCCGATACCTTAGATTAGTTTTGCCTCTTTTGGAACTTTATATAAATAGAATCTTATAATTTTATGCCTCAAAATTATATTTGTGGGACTCACCCAAGATATTGCATGAATAACTAATTGTAAAGTACATCATCTTTATTGCTGTATGATATTCCATTGCATGAATATACCACTATATTTATCCATCTACTATTGAAAGTCATTTGGATTGGTTTTTATTTGAACTATTATTTTTTATTTGAACTATAATGCTGATTTCTATGTATATATATATGATTTCATATATCTTTCAGATTTTGAACAATGTGACTATATTACTTCTTCAAAACTGAATCAAAATTTTAAAGTAATAAAAAATTCAGTGAGTATTTCTTTGGATTTCTTCTTGACAAATAGCAGTACAAACTATACACTCTTGTGTATAGTTTTAATGTAGTCTTTTATTTTTCCCTTTGAAATTAGAATCCAATAACTATAATTGTTCTAAAGCATTAATTATATTTACATGAGCTGAGAGTGTGGTTTTAAATATAGCATTTTTTGCTGATTTGTAAAGAATTCTTTATTTAATGAAAATTAGCATTAGCAAACAAGGCCAAAGGTGCCCTTCAGTGCTTTGAGAAAAGAAATTAAAGATCCATTTGGAAGATTGCAGAGAATTGTATTCTTTGAGAAGATGAAACTTTATATCATAAAATTCAGCCACCCTCACTGTGTTTAATTTAGCAAACTTATCTCTGAGATTATTCTTTAAAATCTGGGTATAAACAGCAAAGAGGCATATATTGGGTTGCACATTATGATTCAGTAGAATATTCAGAGCCACACATGTATACATACATTTATAATTATGGAAACTGCAACACACAGAAATCATAAAACCACTAATGGCTTACGATCCCCGTTTCACTATTAATGGTTCCTCTGAGGGTCGTTATGTGAAAAGTGTCATCCGTGGAGTAACAGTTCTTGTCCATTTGAATGCAACTGTAATTCAGTGACACACGCTGACCTGTAGAATACCAGTGTTTTCCACGTCCTTATCTGAGTGGTCAGAACCAGGTGCTCACAAAGCTGCTCTGCGGTGCATTGCTACAGGCAAATCAGGGGTCTGATAAAAGAGCAAATAGGTCCCCTAAAAAGTGTCAGAGCTTTGATTTTGCTGCCACCATCTTACTGTGCATGCTTTTCAAAAATCAGCTCTGTGAGCGTTTTCCCCTAATAAAACTTTTTGCATAAAATACACCCCACCATCATACTCTGGGACGTCCTCTGGACTGGGCCGCATGGTCTTTCTTCCAAGCACTGCTGTCCTGATAGAATTGGGCGCAGCCACCTGGCTCCAGAGGCATGTCCCTGCCTCCAGGGGTACACGTGGATTTCCCAGCATGGTGGGCACTCTCCGCCTGCCTTCTGCTGCCCATGCCATCCAGTCCTGAGTCTGGGCCAGCTATCCCCAGCCCTGTGCCCAGTCCGGGGGAGCTCTCTACTGCGGCTGGGCACTTGGGCTGCATTGAAGCTGCTCTGGGCCTCAGTTTCCCTGTTCACCAAACACATGCTCTGCAAGCTGCAGAAGGAAATAGGGAGAGCCTTGAAAGAGACACGTTTCTAAGGGTCATTTTTAGTAACAGCACTGGAGGAAAGCACAGCCTCATTTTGCCGATTGATGCCTCTTGACATGTAAGTATATTAAAAAGCAGAACGATCATTAAATATGAAATCTTTTGTACTGTTAAAATTAATTGCCAAGTTTTCTCAGCACTGTGAGCCTTCCCTTCGGTAACGTGACTGTGAGCAGGGACAGCCGTGTTGACGTGCATGTGACTGTTCCGCATCTCAGATGTGGAGGGTGCTTTGCTAGGCTGCAGAGAGCTGTGGCCCCAGCTAATACACTTTCTTCATCTGTCAAACTTTCCTGGTCTCTCTAAACTTCACTGCGTCAATCCACAGCTGCTGTCTAGCAGTGGCCCTGGCCAACACTTGAGCTTGGTTTTCAACTGGGCTGTGCTTCTTCTCTCCAGTGGAAAGAGATTATTTTTCTTCCAACTCCCAGAGGACTTTCTAGCCTCCCTGCTGCACCTTCTGTTGCTTGGAGCCCATGATCCATGCTTTTAACTCCAGCAGAGAGAGGCTGTTGATCACTGAACCCTTCTCTTCCTTCTCACCCTGTGCCCTTTCAGCTGAGTGAGGGCCGTAAGCCATTTCCAGCCTGACCCTTTTAAAATCACCAACGTGGCTGTTTCCTGTTCTCTCCACAGGCTTGGGCTTGTTTCCTCTATCAGGGAGACCAGGAAGCCAAATTTTTGAAGCCGTGGTGCCATTGTGGACCAAGGTCTTTGAATGACGGAGGAGAAGGGCCCCTACCTTAGACATGAGCCCACCCACTGACCAGACCCACACTGTACTGCGGGACCCTCTGAAGTCCCTAAAATGTTTGCATTTGGAAGGTTATAGCAGCCTACACTGCCTGGATCCTTAGCCGATCTCTCTCCTTTGCCAACAGTTGGTGCTCCCATGGCTCTCTGTGCCTTATACTCACCTGCCCAAACCTGGCCCCAAAACACTGACCTTCTGCTTTTTCTGTTTCTGGGCTGGGACTCTTGAGCACTATAAGACAGGAGTCTCAAAGTCAAACACCCCCTCTTCCATGGTATTTCAAATCTGGTTTTCTGAAGGCCCTGAGACTCTCTCCCACTGTAAGGGAAAAGGTGCCATCGTGACTGGGAGCGTGTTCCAAGCTCCAGGCCTCTGTTCTCACCTCCCAAGCCTCCTCCAATCCAGAGGGTCCTGGGCAGCCCCCTGCCGGGCGCTGGCTCCCAGCCGCTCCAGGGATACTGGCCTGCATCGTGCCCTCTCTCCTGCCTCTGTATGAGGAGCTTTCTATAAGCAGAAGCAAGTTGATGGTGAGAGAGGGAGAGAGGGAGGGAGGGAGAGAGGGAGGG
>NW_004624768.1:2808012-2859818 GCF_000247695.1 Heterocephalus glaber
GAGAGAGAGGGAGAGAGAGAGGGAGGGAGGGAGGGAGGGGGGGGGAGAGGGAGAGAAAATCAAAATGTATGCAGAGAAGCTTTAATGCCCCCAAACACGGCTTGCGCAGTTACCAGTGCTTGCAGTGGCCAAAATGCAGATCTTGCTCAGCTCTGACGTTCTTTGTCTCTTCTCACCGTTTGTGCTCCTCTAACTGAAATGGCTCCCTGGAAAGTGGCGGCCAGGTTTTTCACTGTGGGGCGCCCACAGCATCAACTGCAGCCTCTTGTGTCCTTGTTGGGGTTCACGGAGCTCCCCCGGGAACACTTACAGCCCTCCAACTCCCACCTCCCAGCGGAAAACCGGGCTGTGTCTAAAACCTGTCGCGGAAATCCTGCTTCCTGAACAGCTCGCCCGCTGCCACCACCCAGCTGTTCCCATGCAGGCTGCACAGGGGGAAGCCCGAGCCCCAGTCTTAGACTCATGATTTTTTTTTCCTTTTTGCTTCTGTGGCTGAGCACATTCAGAGGACCCATTCTGAATGTTCGTGTGTTTAAGAGCTGGCCTATCTGCACTATGCAAAGCATAGGTATGTACATTTAAGGAGCGCAAGAAACCTGTGCTAATCATCACCTTTTGGGAAAAAACAGAGGTTGTTTAGACACTTGAATATCTAATCAGTATTGCAAACATAACCCGCGCAAATCTAAGTCCTTACCACCGCTTGCTCCCTGTCCCTCGACAGCCAACCCATCAGCAGTTTCATCAGCACAACCTCCCAGAGCTCCCAGTTCAGCCCACTCTGGCCCAGACTGACTCTGGGCAGCTCGCTGGCCTCTGAAGGGGCCACCCTGTTTCTACTGTTGTCACTCCAGTTCTGCTTCCCATGGAAAAGCTAGGTGATTCTAATCAAGCTGTGCCTGTTTTAAAATGGTCTCTATTGCTTATGGGATCAAACCTGAAGGCCTCACTGGGCCCACGTGGTGAGCCAGGTGCAACCTTAACATTGCCCCTCAGGCAAGGTCCTGGCCCAGAATGTTTGCACCTGCCACATCCTCTTCCTGGAAATAAGCTCCTGATGCCTGTCTCAGTTGCCCGGGGCTGCCTTCACCACACACTGGGTAGCTTTAAACAGCTGGCACTCGGTGTCTCACGGAGTCAGAAACCCAAGGCCAGGGTCTGCAGGACCACGCTGTCTGTCAAAGCTGGAGAAGAAGCTGCTCTGTGTATTCCTGCTAGCACTGGTGTTGCCATCCACCCTCAGGCTCCTTGGCTGACAGATGCATCGTCCTACTTACTTTCTGTGGCCATTGTCGCCTGGCATCCTCCCTGCATATCCACATCTCTGTCCTCCTACAAGGAGAACTCCTCTGAGCCATTCTAGATTAGCGCCCAACCTTGTCTTCACTTGGCTACACCTGTCTCCTATCTCCAAGTCAAGTCACATTCTCAGGTTCTGGGAATTAGGACTTCAACACGTCTTTTGGGGGAGGGGGGACACAAATCACCTCCTAACAGCATCCTATAAATGTTGAATTCTTATTTGTTCTATCACTTAAGCCCATTTTTCCTCATGATGACATTTTTCACGATCTGAAAATAAGCATTCTGCTCTCCCAAAAGACAATGGGAGCTGCCCAAACTAGAATCCTCCACCCATTCCCCTTAAAACTGTACAGATGAGCAAGGAGAGGAAAGAGAACTGACCACTGGTCTCGTGGAGACAATGTCAGCAAGAATAGCTGAAACATAAGGGGCCAGCAGGAGCAAGAGTGCACAACAGCAATGCACAACAGAAGAAAGGGTGTCATTGATCAAAGAAAGTGCCCTTCGCTCTAGCAACAGAAGAGGGAGCAATTGATCAGCCACACAGAGCCCCTGCCTCCATTGCAGGGTCTGCAGTCGCCAGTCCAGGGAAATGCAACAATAGACAAAAACAAGAGCAAAGGAGAAAATCAGAACCAAAACTTTGAGCTGGTGAAGCTGCTTTGGAAAACAGTTTAGCAATTCCTTAAAAAAACTAAATGGAATTATCATTATCCGGCTCTTCCCTTTTGGGTAGATCCAAGACAAATGAAAGCATACGTCCATACAAAAACATGTCCAGAACATGCAGGGCAGTACTATTCTTAACGGCCAGAAGGTAGAACCCCTGAACGCCCATCAACTGGTGATTGATCAAGTTATGGTTTACCCACAGGTCAGAAGGTATAAATAGGAATGAAATACTGATTCATACCACAGCAGAGATTAACTTTGAAAACACATGCTACGTGAAAGAAGCCAGTTGCAAAGGACCTCAATTTCCAGAACAAGGGAACCCATGGAGATGAGAAGTGAGTCCATGCTCCCTGGGGGCTGGGCTGCAGGGGCAATGAGGTAGGTGTTTACTTAGGGGAGGGATTTGGGTGCTCTGCGGTTAAATAAGGCTGGGGTTTGCACACCCCCCACCGGCTGGTAGGCCCGAAAAGTTCATGAATTCTTTCTCAGTTTATGAAAAAAAAATTGAAAGGAAAAACAAAAAAAGAACTCTGAGGTAGATGAAGATGCACGGAAAACAAATGGAGCTGCTGTACAAGTACTGTGGGTTATTGCCACCCAGTTCCCCCACAGCCTGCTTTCCCTGGCTTTTTATTTTGTTTTGGTTTTTTTGGTACCTAGGATTGAACTCAGGACTTTGTGCTTGCAAAGCAGGTGGCAGAACCACTGAGCTAAATCCCCGGCCCCTTCCCTGGCTTTTTAACAAAGCCGTTTTCTGGACATGTTCCAGGGAAAAGAGGGCCAAGTTATAATTTCTGTAATAGATGAAAGTTTATGGGGCCGGGGATTTAGCTCAGTGGTTCCACCGCCTGCCTCGCAAGTGGAAAGTCCCGAGTTTGATCCCCGGTACCAAAAAACAAAACAAAAACAGAAATAGATGAAAGTTTATTTAACGACTCACTCAAAAGCATACTCACAAATGCACACTCATGCACGCCTTCTCGCACAACTACTACACATATTATGAACTCTTACATACACATGCTTTCACATACTATAATGGCTCACACGCACACACTCTTGCTGTCGCTGCATACACACATTTGCATACTCAAGCTCCACCCACAGGTGGGACCCCACTGCTTTTTAGCGGGGCTGGAAGTCTGGTTAGGCCCCCTCCAGACCCCCAGGAGGTGGGTGCAGCTCGGGTACTTTGGGTTAGGACCACTACAGGAGGAAAGAACGCACCTGACCTAACTCCTGGTCCTGACAGATGTGCTCAGCACATCCAAGGCTTAGCCAGGTCACCTTTGACCACCCTCGGCTCCTCCAGGAAGGGATGGACACTGCCCACTGCCCCCTTTGTAGGACAGAGGCCAGGAGGGGCCCGTGGCAGGTTTTCCAGCAGCCTCCTTAGAAAAGGCTCAGGGAGAGGAGATTGAATTACTCCCCCAAGTGCATCTTATTTTTTAATGATGCGCTAATTTCAATTACCCATGTCATCCCTGGCCCTATTACCCTAAGTAATGAAGCACTGGCTGTACCTGAAAGCGGCTGTCAGGAATGGCCAGGGGCCCATCCCGGCGTGCGCTGACCTGTCAAGCATGGTGACTGCACTTACTTACAAATGACACTCGGGCCCATCCGCCGCTAGCTCACTGCATTCATCCCTGGAGTCAGAGCTTCAAGACGCCAGCCGCTCCGCAGCATGGCAGCTCAGCTGTCAAGATACTGAAGCTGATTGCTTCTTGTATTTGTGATCAACGCGATTGACATGCAGATTGTGAATATCTTATTTTGAAGCAATTTTAATCTAGGTTAAATGTAGCTTGTCAGATTCACCTGCGAGGCAGGAGCCACAGTGGGAGCCAGGGGCTGAGTGGAGAGGACAGCAGTGTGTTTGGCAGGCAGGGGAGAGGAGACTTAAGTAGCAGAGAAAGGTGCTTGAGCCAAAAACTTGAGGCCAAACCTCCAGAGCGAAAACCTACCTAGAAGTGGGGAGGTGGAGGCACACATGAGGGCTTGGCCTGAGGGAGCTCAGAAATGTGGGTCCAGTGTTGCTGACCAGGGGTTGGCTTGTTGTAGGAAAAGCTGGGGTCCCTCAGGTGGAGTGGGTGACTGAGTCTCAAAAAGATTCCAGTCTTTGGGGGACCCAGTATCTGTGCTCCCAGGGCAGCCTTGGAAATGGAACGAGGTTTTGATTTATAATGGCGCCACTTAGGAGGTTGCTGGACTGGGATTTGCTTGTCCAAGGCACTGTCATTAACTCCTGTAATGAAAAAGGCCACGCTGCATTATTACACCCTGGAGCAGATTTGTGGAGCCTGAGGTTTATGCATCCAGAGGGCTCTCTTTAAGAAAAAGAACACAACGTTGTGGCACAAGTTAGGCTCTTGAGAGAGGCCCATGGAAAAGGCGGAGAAGTGAGCCGTCTTCTCATCCTGGGCAAGGCGGCACCTCGGCTGCCCAAGGCCTCATGCCGTGGAAGGCTGAGATGTGAAGCCCTGGGATGCAATGAGAAATACAGGCAGCAGCCTCCTCGGTCTGCGATTTGTATTCAGTGGTTTCAGGTA
This sequence comes from Heterocephalus glaber, assembly GCF_000247695.1. The sequence continues at coordinate 2,812,545 of NW_004624768.1, forward strand.
CCCAGGGTCAATCTTGGATAAGGAGGAGGGAAAAAGGACTCAATAAGACATTCTGAGAAAGACAGCACATTCACCTAGCTTTATTACAGTGTATTGTCATAAGTATTCTACCTTATTATTACTCATCACTGAGAATATTTCACTGTGTCCAGTTTATAAGTTCACCTTCATCACAGTTATGTATGCAGGGAGAGCATTATATGGCATTCCTTCTCTCTGCGGTTCTGGGTGAGAGGAGAATCCGGGTGTTTGCTGTGTGCTAATCAGACAGCCATGGCTGGCAGGCCCTGACAGCTTCAGGACAGGGGCTGGGTACAGGGAGATGAGGGCAGAATGGAGGGATGGGACTCCTAGCCCACCTGCTGCCTTCTGAGGAAGGGAGAGGGTCCAGATAGTTCATCACTGGTGGCCAATGAATTGGTAGATCGTGCCTGTGTAATGAAACCTCCATCAGTAACCGTAAACAATGGGGCTTGGGTTGGCAGACACAGCCAGGGCCAGCAGGGAGGCACACCCCAGCTCCTCCGGGATGGGAGCTCCTGGGGCCCTTCCAGACCAATGTACTTCGTTATCTGGGTGTCTGTTGGTACCCACTGTGATACACTAGCAGTGGTAGGTAGTGTTCTCTTGAGTTTTGTGTGCAGGTACAGAAAATTGAGGAATTATGTATGGAATTATGTTGTAGGAACTCCCGGCTTTGTAGCCAACTCAGAAAGAAGTGTGACTGCCTAAGTACCTAGGGCTTGCAGTTGGTGTCTGACGCCAACTTTGGGTCATCAGTGTCAGCATGGAATTGAAGTGTCGGACACCCTATTGGTGTTGAGGAACGGAGTGGGGTGGGGTTTCCCACACACACACTAGCTGAGAGAAGTGCTGTATGTCAGAAAGTTCGACTTCAGTCATTTCTTCATGGTGAGGACATTAAATCTTCTATTCTGAGACACACAGTGCATTATTATCAGTGAAACACAGAGGAAATATGGAAATATTATACCTCCCCGCATGTTAGATGTCTGATACGCTGAGATGGCGTTCTCTAAAGTTAAGAATGAATTCTAGGAACGATGGAAGCTAAGAGCAGGAAAACATTTGAGAAGACAGCTCCTGAGAGGCAGGGAGGCCCTGATGGGGTGGCCAAAGACCCTGCTGTACAGGGGAAGCTTTCGAACAAACCCACATGGATGCAATGCGGGATTCAGCTATGATCAACCAATCAGGTTACAAGTACAGTCCCTTAGGTAATAGCATCCAGTGAGGAAATAAGTCACATAACAACTGTGACTGGAAAGAACAAAGACTTTCTTAGGAAGCCATGGGTCCAGAGGTCCTGAGATTCTGGTCACCCGCTGAGGCAGCTGATGTCTATGTCGACTTCATTATGCCCTGTGTTTATCATCTTTATCTTGAGGCTGGTCTCCAACAGATACATCTCCAGCCACTGTTGTAATGTGTTTTTACCTTTTGTGCTGACTCCCACAAGGGTCCAGCCCTATCTGACTATATATAATGTTTTTATCTAACTTAGCTGTCTATAAGATATCCATCCTACTATGCCATAAAACATAATTATTCTTCCTAACTGCAACAATAATTATGTGTTAATTAAAAAAAAACACACAATTCAAGTCCAGTTTTTATTTCTCAGCGGGGTGGCTTATCTTCTTTGCTGGTCTGGTCCAACACTTCCTTTTCATCTAGGTTCCACTGGGCCTCTGTTAGGGAGCTCAATCTTTTAATGTGGAAGTTGGCTGCAGAACTGAGCTCACGCACTCTGCTGGAGCCTCTCTGGGATCCTCATGGGTTCTTCTTGGCTGTAGTCCAGCCAGCCTCTCCCCCACTGCAGGGTGCAGCACTGGCTGTGGGCACAGCTGGCTGCCACGGCTTCTCAGAGCTGGGAGGAGACCGCCCGCCGTGAGCGTTCTCCTCCAAGGGCCCCCAGGGCCCCCACATGGCATCTACAGTTTCTAATTTTAAGGTCTGCTTTTCTGAGGAAATCAGTCATCGGATTTCTGGAAGGACCCCTGACCGCCCTCCAAGGTTAGGAGGGTTCTAGGTGGAAAGTAAAGAACACCATGTTGTTCTCTACTCCCCTCTAAATCATAGCAAAGGTGGGAAGTGGCCAGACCGCTGGGTGCATGGACACTGAGGGGCCACACATGGCCCACGGATGCCACTCTGTGTAGAGAGCCGTAGCAGGGATGCTGTGTCTCTGAAGGCAGAGTTTGAGATGCGAGGCCTGTGTGTCCCCACGTCCCATCCTATCACCCTGTGTTCTTGCAGGTGCAGAGTGCACTGCCTTCTCCCTCCCTTTCCCTGCAGGGTCAGGTAAAAGTGTCACTTGGGAAATGGCTCACTCCTCCCCAGCCCACAGAGCAGGCCTCAGACGAAGGAGGCTCCCTCAGGCAACAGGGAGCCTCACAGAACAGAACGGAGGAGCCTCAAGTGGGAGCAGTTACTCCACGGTGGGCAACAAACCCCTCCCGCACAGTGGGAATAACTGCCCTGTGATGGAACCGAGGCTGTGCCCCTAGAGCAAGTTCTCCTCAAGATGGGAACACAATTGCCCCCTCGAGCGATGATGGCTTCCCCAGACCCACACCTGAGGTAACACAACCGCACCACTGCCAGACCAGCCCCCGCCTTTGCTCTCCTTTTCTCTAAAATCCCAAAGCTTGAGTCAGCCCCTTCAAGACAGATCTTGAACCCCTGTACCTGTTCTTCACCCTGCCCTGCTGCTTGTCGCCTTGGTTGGCATTTTGGGACAGGTGGTCTGCCTCACCTGTTCTGACCCCCAGAGCTGGGGCTTCGGCTCACACTCCAGTAACACCAGGGCTCCAGGCTGCCTGGAAGCCTGAGTGTCAGCTCTTGGGTGTAAGCAGGGTGCTTGCTGAAGGAGAAACCACCACTGGGGGCTGTGCCTTGGCCAGGCCTGTGACCCTGGAGACCAGGAAGCCCAGCCTCACCCCACCCAGCCGGCACAGCAAGGCCCTGCACTCTGTCATATGGCTGTCTCAGCACACAATGTAATCAGATTTTTCTTTCTTCTAAATCCCTGTGAGATCAATTTCCTTGAGGGATTAAGAATTTCCAGGCATGGACAGGAGACTAAAGGAAAGGAAACTTTTTCATCTTAGCGCATAAATATATGCAAACCTTTGAAACAAACAAATAAACAAATGGCAGAAAAAGAGAGGAGGAGCCCCAGGGGGAGGTGGGAGGTGTGGAAGGAAGGAGAGGTGGAGGGAAGAGAGGGACCCCAGGCCCTGGAAGAGCACTCTTTACCGCCCGCGTTCCCCTCCCTCCTGCCCCCCTGGGTGGCCCCTCAGGTGGCCTCCAGCCCTTCCTGGGCCCCATCCTCAGGTCCCAGCTCCTCTGGGTCCCCCAGCTCCCCCGCTCCAGCCCAGGACCCCTGTGCCAATGGGCCCGGGGAGACCGCAGTCTTGCCTCTTCCCTGGGGCTCCCCTGCTTCCCTGACCCTCTTCTTCCTTGACCCCCTTGGCTCTAGCACAGTGGCCCCTCTCCCACCCTCCTCTGTCCCCCGATGGCGGGTCCTCGGGGCTCCAGGTGGATCTCCAGAGGCCCTACACAGTGGTAGCTTCACCCTGGGCTCCTCTTCCTCTGATGGACCCACCTCCACCCACCCCCAGAAGCCTGGATGTCCCCTCTTTGGCTCCTCCCCTAGTGTCACCTCATCTTCACCGCTGGCCTCCTTCTGCAGGTGAGCCCTCCCTGGGCATGGCGGCTGTGTTGGGTGGCTCCAGCAGGGACATGGCAGCAGTGGGTTCCTACCCAACGTGATATCCCTGGGCGTGGCTGGGCGCCCCCGCCCCTGGTTGCTGCAGACTGGCAGCTGGGCCACTGACCCCACAGGGCACATATGGAGCGGACCCCAGTCTGGTCGTGCTGTCCCCACTGCATGTGCTTTGCCATGTCACACTTTCCCAGATGGTGCTTGGTGGTTACATTCATTCTCCTAGAGGTGGATTTTTAAATACATCAAGGTCCGGGACATAGCTCAGTGGTCCACTCAGCATGCACAAGGCCTGGGATTGGATCCCCAGCATTGCCAAATAAGTAAAGCAAATACTAAGGAGTTAGGTAAAAATCAAACAAAAAATGTCTTTCTGAATTCAAGGAGGATGGTCATCAAGTGCACAGGAACCATCGACTCTTGCTGACTGGGATGCCTGTGCCTACCTCAGGTCGGAGCTGTGATGGCCCAGACATGACAGGCCCAGTCTCCAGGGATTGGAGAATGAGAGACCAGGGAGCCTTCTTGCAGCAGACAAGTGAGATCCAGGAGGTGCAAAGGCGGCAGCGATAGGAGCCAGGAGGCTTGGACTGCAGCCTGCACTACAGAAGGCTGCAGTGGTGTGTCCTCGGGGAGCCCAGAAGCAATGGCCCGGCCTCTTCTCGAGCTGTTCCAGGGAGAGGCCTGAGGGGAAGTAGGGGAGAAGGGGCAGAGAAGGCTTGGTCTCCAACCCGGTATAACTGAGGGAAGGTGGAGCCTTTAGGAGGTGGGGCCTAGTGGGAAGGGAGGCCACTGCACGTGCCCTCGAAGGGGATGTTGGGGCCTAGGCCTCCCTGCTCTCTCTCCCTTCGCTTCCTGGCCCTTGTGAGGTCAACAGCCTCCTCCATGGTGTGCACTTCCGCTATAACGTGCTGCCTCGACACAGGCCCAAAGGCAATGGAGCCGAGACCACAGACTGAAAGCTTTAACGGTATGAGCCAAAATGAACCATTTCTCCTCTTAAGATGATCACCTCAGGTACAGCATTTTACCACAGTGATAGAAAGCTGACTAACACAGGGAGGGCAAAGAGAAGGAGGAAGCAGGGGAGGGATGGGAGGAGAAGGGGAGAGGAGGGGTGAGACGGAGGGTCGGAGCTGGCCCTCTTGGCCCAGTAGGGGTGTCCATGGATGTTCTGGCCGGGACCAAACCAAAGCAGCGAGAGACGATGCTATGCTCTGGCCACCCTTCAGCATCACTGGCGCCACCTTTTCTGCTACTGGAGGAGTTGACCGTTGCAGAAAGACAGCCTGTTGGGCCCCAGCACCCGTTTCACAAATGCTCTCCTGGATTTGTTTCCATGTCCACCCAGCGGTCACCATGCTTTGCTTCGCCTTCCAGGAAGCCTTACTCTCCAGAAGGGTATCCCATACCCCTGGGTTATTTTTTGCTAATAAAAAGGTTGCTTTCCTCAGGCCCTAGAAGGCCCAGAATAGCTGTACAGTTGCCCCAGGAGCTTTGGTTTGATTGCCAGGGTGTGCACAAAATTGCTACGTGGGAATGAGGATGTGCAAGCGGAACCCCACATTAGAGTGGAAGCCTGGGCGAGTCACCAGACTCCGAGAGGTTTGGAGGAGAAAGTCCCAGTAATTAACATCCACCATGGCCCTCTGCTAGGGGCCAGAACATCAAGGAGGCCAAACAGGCCCATTCCAGGTTGCCAATGTGTTTTTTGGCTCTTGCCTGCAAGGGGACAAAAGAAAAATGCCGAGAGGTTTATCAGAACACCCTCTGCAAGCTCAGTGTAATTGCAGCGCCCCGAGTGTCACAAGAGCACCTCCAAAGACCAAGCTGAATGACTCCTTGTTATGCCAAGGTTGGATGAAGCCTAGCAACGTGATTGGCAGAAGGATGCAACCGCATAGGAATAGGCTGGAGGGACCCAGCAGGGCCTTTTCCACTCTCCCTGGCTCCCTGTGCAACATTCTCACCTCCCAGGACCAGGACCCCTCTGGAACAGGGCTCCGGTGACCTCTAATCACAAAGGTAGATTGGGGAATTTCTTTCCTGCCAACGCTTGCACAGAAAGGCAGCCCAAAGCGATGGCAGTGGTCTCAGGGCTCATGGCTGGCTTTGTGGGAAGGGTGCTGGTTTGCAGGATCTGCTTGGGAAAGAGGAATTCCAGTGTCTGCAACTTGCCTGAAAGACGAGAGGCAGGAGGAGGTCAGAGACAGTTTCTGAGGCCTTCACTTTGGGCTGTCATTTTCTGAGCTGCTACAATTTCCAACTTCCAGAACAGCACTGGAATTGTGGAGTAAGTACCAAGTTTTGGGGATTTTCTCTTGCCACCCTAATTACGAGGCTCAGGAGAACAGGAGCCACTGCCATCTTTACAGTGTTCATCATCCTGCTGCAACAGGGGGAATAAGTAATTTCAGCATAAAATGTAGAACTGTCATGAAGTTTAAAATTGCAGGAAGGTGACAAGAATTATAATGTTTTCGAAAAGGCTCATCCAGGAGTCGCAGCCAGGAAGGGGCTGACCACCATGTTGGTCACCCAGCTCAGATGGCCTGGCCTGAGGCCATCCCTTTTATTTTCCATCTTCTTTTTTTGAACATTATATAAGATTAAGAAAGTAGGAAAGTATGGAGAAAGCCTCACTGAAATAAGTCATCATTCAAGAATTATCAGTTGAGTGGGCAGAATTTTTGTCAACTTGCTTGATGTGCAGGGAGGGAAGTTCCTCCTGCCTTCTAGAGCTTTTCCTCCTAACAGCTTCTCCCTCCTGAGCTTTTCCTTAAGGTGCTACCAATACTACCCTGGGTCATTCCAGAAACAACCCACCTGGGCCTGCCTCAAGGGGTCTAGGCTCGGGTCCAGTGATGAATGTCCAGGCAGCAGGAGGAAATGAACGGTCCCATCAATACAACAAAAGCAAATAGGAAACACCCTTGCCAAGTTACAATCTGACAATCATCCTAAACGTGCATTTGGGCTCTGAGAACTTGTGCGTCCTTCCTTGCACTTAAAAGCTAAAGACATTTAGGTTCTAACAAGTTCTTCGTGCAGAGGGTGGAGAAGGGAGGGAGGCCCAAGTCCGGGTCTTCTCAGTGCTGCAGGAAACAAGGCGGTCAGCGCTTTATGTGGCAGGATGGCTCAGAGCCTCCCTGCCCATGGCCAGCAAAACTAGTTTCCCTAGGGGCTGCAGAGCTGGCACTGGCTCAGTGTAACAGGCGCTCTCACCAAGGCTAGCTGGCCTCCTGCGACTCTCCCCAAACGCCACAGTATGACTGCATGGCCCCGAAGTTTGGGGCCCCAGCCCTCAGACAGCTGCAATGCATGGGGTCAAGCTTCCTGGTGGCAAGGAGTTGCCTTCCACCCTGTGTAAGCTGGCAGAGCCCTGGCCCTGGCATCGTGGCAGGTGTAGCTCACACACAGCATGGGGAGACGCTGGCACAGGTCTGAGGGTTTCCCAAGGTGAGTTTCACTTGGTCAAGGGTCACCAGGAAGCAAAACGACAGCTGACATTGCAAGCTGCCCTTGAAGGCTGAAGCTTCAAGTCCGTGGTGTCCGGGAAGAACTTGCAGGTGTGCTTCTCTGCGGGGTCTTCCCCACAGCTGACTGACATTTTCTGGATACGGGCACACACACCACCACTCAGTGCTGCGGTGCCCCACAGCATGGCCCGGGCGGGGGTGCAGGGACATGGGGGTGGGGACAGCAGGGTGTGTCAGGACTGAACCTCACTTCTTGCTCTCAAGTGAAGGTGTTAACAGGGAGGGAAGAGGAGGGATGGCGCGGGAGGCTTGCTCTGGGCTAGACTTGGGAGTGCGTCACGCCACACGGATGGGCGGTGTGGGTCACCAAGCCCCCAAGAGCCAGAGGGATGAGGAGGGTCTCACTCACCGGAGCCACCACTGGTGACTGCTGGGTAGCTGACTGAAAGGCAGCACAAGAGAAAGCCCAGAGCCCTCAACACAGCCATCTGGCTGTAGAGACGCTGAATGTGACCCTGGGGAGTCTGAGTGTTCTCTCCTGTCCTCAGGCAAAATGGAGCCGGATCACTTCTTCCATGCAATCAAGATGGTTTAGGAGAAACTGGTGTGAAAGCAAGACCGCACTTGGGAGGAGTCGGGAGCTGCGTGGGAGCGGCTCCCCTGGCAGAGGCGGCGGCTGGGTTTCAGGAAGCTCTCAAAGTAATGGTCACATCTCTGTCAAGCCGCCTTGCCCGGAGGCACTGGTCTGTCCCTGGCTTTGCTCTCAACTCCTGACCAGAAGGTCATGGCCTCCAACTTTCAAGAAAATCCCTGAAGCTTCTTCTAAAAGGAGGCCCCAGAGCTGCAGGAGGAGCTTGTCTGCTTGTTTGTGGAGTGGCCTCCTGGTTGATCTCCATACACACCCAGGGCACAGGCTGGGGGAGGCCCAGCAGCACTGTGGCTGCCGGGGAACCTCCGTGCTTCCGCATGCACAGGGCACTGCGGATGACAGTGCTAGCCCAGCCCCAGGGCGACAGTCAGGGAGCAGGCCTGCCCTCAACACTCGCCTGTGCTCGCCAACCACACCTCACCACCACTGCCTGAAGTAGGTACCGTCACCGTGGTTTCTGCCATACTACAGATGGGGCAGCCAAGGCAGGCAGGAGCGCTTGTCCCTGAGCATGCAGTGTGTGACGGGAGAGGGGAGGTGGGCTTTGCACTCACTGCCCTGCTCCGTGTTCCAAGGCTTGGGCCGCACTGGCTGGGAAGCCCCTCTGCGTCCCCTGGTAATGTCCGTCCCACGGGCCCCAAGCCCTCTGTGAGGAGGGAGAACGGGGTACCCTTCCAGCTGGTGGGAGCCCAGGCAAGGGTGCCAGCCAGCCTAGCGCACCTTCCTGAGGGCACCCTGACATGAGGCAGAGGGGAGCTGTCCTCGCAGCCACTGAGGGACTGTGCCAGGCTGGGAGTGCTTCCACACGCTTCCACTACGGGAAACAGGCTGGTGAGGTCCAGGCCCCGCCATCGTCTGCAGCGAGGGCTGAGGCAGCAGCTCCTGGAAGCTGTGGTTCGCCTCAGTGGTCTGCATGCCCTGCTGAGCATCACCTGTGTGTGTAAGTGTGCAGCCCAGGAGCACCTGGCCGTCCCCGGGCAGGCCCTGGCGTCGTCACCACTGCCTTGGAGACGGGGGTCACTGCAGAAACAGGCCTCAATGAGACCACGTGAGAAAAGCCACCAAATGACCACCTTTAATAAATATGTCCAAAGACCTAAAGGAGTTAGTCATGAGAACAATGACATTATATATACACTGTCAATAAAGACACAGATGTTATATAGTTAAAAACTCAAATGGAAATTCTGGGGTGAAAATTACAATAACTGAAATGAAAAATTTACTAGAGAGGGTCAACAGATTTGACCTGGCATAAAAATCAGCAAACTTGAAAGTAGATTAGTAAAAATCATCCAATCTGTAGAAAGAAAAAAATAAACTGAAAAACAGACCTGAATCTGGGGTACAGGTACATCAAGCTATGTGTTATGCGGGGTCCCACAGGAGAAGCGAGAAGAGGGGAGAAGAAATCTGTGACCAAATAATGGCAAACAACTCCCCCCAATTTGATGAAAGGCATTAATTTACAGCGACAAAGCACAACAAACTCCATAGATTATAGTCACACATCTGCAAGACAAAACTTCAACACAGCCACAAATAAATCTAATCAAATAGAAAGGAAAAAGTGTATTTGTATTTAACAGCTGACTTCTCCTCAACAACCATGAAGAGGGCATTTAAGTGACATATACTCAAAATGCTCAAAGACAAACATCTGCCAAGCAAGGATTCTACAACTAGGCAAACAACCTTCAAAAATAAAGACCAAGTAAAGAAATTTTGAGATAATGTTTGAGAAAACTCACTCCAAGTAAAATATGCCTTACATAGTAAAGAGTCTTTTGGGCTAAAACCAAATGACAACAAGAAAGCTAGCTCAGTGGTAGTATGTGTGAGGTCTGGGGTTCATTCCCCACCACCACCAAAACCAAAACCAAACCACCTAAAAGCATTGAAAACGAAAATTACATAGGTAACCTAAGTCTGTCTTAACATGTTCTTCTGTAAAGACAATTCTTTAAAATTCTATTTATAAAATTCCTGGGAGGCTGAGACAGGAGGATTGCAAGTTCAACCCCAGCTTGGACAACTTGATGTCTTTAGCAAAATCCTGTTTCAAAAATAAAAAAGGGCTGGCGATGTAGCTCAGTACAAAAGCCTTGAGTTCTAATTCCCAGTACCACAAAACAAAACAAAACACAAAACAAATCAAATCAAAACAAAACACACCAACCACAAGAAAAACACTCTCACTTGGCCTACAGCATATAAAACTGTAACACATGGCAATAACACAAAGAAGAGTGAAGCAGAACACAGGGACAATTGCTATATTTTGCTGGATTTAATAAGTACTAATCGGCAGTAGACTATAATAAGATTCATAGTATAATCTCCAGAGCAACAATCACAAGAAATAAAGGAATTCAAAGTATACTAGGAAATATTTATTTTACATGAAAGGGCAATCAAGGAGAAAAAGAACAAAAAACCCCTAAAAGATGTAATACAGAAACAGCAGGCAGAAATTAAACTTTAATAATTAAGTGTCAGTCAACCACTCCACAGGCAGATACTGACTGATGAAGTCACAAAACTTGATCAAACTATATGCACTGCATGAGACATACTTTAGATTCAAAGACAGATTGAAAGCCAAAGAACAGAAGATATACCACACAGTGACCATAAGAAAGCTTGAAAGCCTATAGCAATATAAAAGTAGATTTTAATACAAAAAAGTATTACTAGAGATAAAGGAGGACATTTCATAACTGTTTAATAAGAAGGAATTATAAACACGTACTCCTAACAACAGCATTCCAAAAAACATAAAACCTGACAGAAATGAAGGGAGAAACAGGCAATTCAACAGTGGCTGGGGTCTTCAATGTCCCACCCTGAATAAGTAAGAATATAGAAGGCCTGAGCGACATCATCAAACAACTCACCTACCCTGCATGTATGGAAAACCACCCGACACAGAACATCCAGTCTCAGTAACTCACGAGCACGGTCCAGATACACCTAAGTGCTAGGCCATACAACATCTTCAAAAAGGTTAAGATGATTCAGATCACGAAAGCATGTTTTCTGATCAGAGATGAATTAAAATCAATAGCAAAAAGAGATCTGGAAAAGACCCATCCAAATATTCGGAAAATTAAAAAATCACTTCTGAATAACTCAGGTTAAGAAATCCCAAGGAAAATTAGAAAATATTCTGAACTAAATGAAAATACAACACAACATACCTAAATTTATGGAATGCAGCTAAAGCAGTGTCTTGAGGGAATTTATAGCTTTAAAATGTCTGCATGAGAAAGGAGAATTTCAAGTCAATGACTTTCAGATCAAAAACTTTCAAAATCGAGGAAAACAATTCAAACCAGAAAAAAATTAAAGACTAGAGAACACACAATGAAAAAGAGAACCAATAAACCAAAACAAAATCAATGAACATTTCATGGGGTTAAGTGTATGTTGTTAATGCAAGAGGATTGCAGCCTGTCTGCACCTTATGATCAAATGGTTCAGGAAAAACTGTTAGGAACTGTGTGTGTGTTCCTGCAGTTAAGGCCTCGTTCCCAGGGGCTGTATTTGGACACAGGGTCTCTAGGGAGGAAGTGGAGGTTGAGTGAGGTGCTAAGCGCGGGCGCCCTTGGGGACACGGCAGGACCAGCATCCCTAAGCAGCAGCAGCAGGTGCTCCTCTATCCGTGTGCTGTGTCGTCTTGTCCTCCTGCTGGGAAGACAGGTGTTTCAGGACTCACCCTGGGAGCTTCCTTAGGAAGTCTGTGGGTTTTGGACCGTCATAAATGGGCATGTTAACGGTTGCTGGAACTGCAGACCAACTCCCCAGGGATCCGTAACAGCACTGACCTATACTTACTAGACTGTTCTATTAAAAACAAAACAAAAAACCCCACTTGTTCACCAGGAGCAGTAGTGCACCTAGGAACCCCAGGGGCTGCTGTATTCCCACACATGTTCTCTTCTAAGTAACAGTCTGCTAAGAAATTCAATTTTCCTTTAAGCCACTTTGTTTCAAATGTTTCTGAAACCCCACAGCTTCCTAGCAGAATGTGATTTCTGCCCGGTTGGTACGAAGACTGAACTACACTTTGTCCTTTCCACCTGACTCCCCTATCCTCAGGTTGTCCTTATGTGTCACTGAAGACACTCATGCTTAAAGGTGCTCTGGAAAACCTCATATCTTGAAAAAAAAAAAAAAAAAAAAAAAGTCTGTGAAAACCAAGCCTAGCACAGGAAACCACACCTCTGCACCCAACTCCAAGTGACTTTTTCAAGTGCAAAGGTCAGTTCATGTGTGTGTGTGAGCGTGTACCTGCACCTCTTGGGTGGGTCAGGATGTACACACCTTCCCTGGCTGGCACTGTTCCAGCAGGCAAAAAACTGGGTTTAACAAAAATCAATTTGTATTCTTTATAGGCAGGCGCAGTTTCCTCCTGCCTGTAGCTGGAACACAACTCACTCAGGACAGCCCACCCAGCAGACCTGTCAGCATGAGGAAGGCTCGCCACAATGTCAGACCTCACTGCTGAGCATCTTTCGCAACAACTTCTTGCAAACGAAGCCTGATCCCGAGGGCCCACCTGTAACCTGGAGGAACCGAGCTTAGGCTGCACGTTGAAGGGTATTTGTAAAGCCTTGTCTAGGAAATGGAATGGAACACAGTTAAAAGTATTATCCATGTTAGTTTTGAAATTAGAAATTCTCCAAGTTTGTTATATATCTTCTTTGTGAATCCCCAAGAAACTAGCATTTTTACACCTTAATAGTTCCTTTGCTACCGAGTGGTTTGAAAGGAAGGCACACTAAGTAAAATAAGCCAGTTAAAACAAGAAGCAACTAGGACTCAGGCATGTCGCTACCTGTAATTCCAGTACTTGGGGGGCTGAAGCAGGACTGAGAGTTCAAGACCACCGTGGATCTGTTTACAATAAGGACATGAATGACAGAACAGACCAGTGATGGCAAATTTTTTAGAGCCTTCCACGATACAAATAACCCTCTGAGGCACACCTGCCACAGATTGGCACCTCTGGAACGCATTAAATGAAACTCAACGTGTTTCACCTGTGTATAAGATCAACTAAAAACGGATCACACAAACACATGTAAAATCTAAAAAAAACTCCAGAAGAGGGCTAGGGATTTAGCTCAGTGACACAGTGCCCGCCTCACAAGCACAAGGGTCCTGAGTTCGATCTCTGGTACGAAAAAAAAAAAAAAAAACCTCCAGAAGAAAACTTGAGAAAAATCTTTGTGTCATGGGTTAGGAAAAGTTCTCTTAGATAAAACTACAAAAGAATCAATGAAACAGGGCTGGGGAATTAGCTCAGTGGTACCACAGCTGCCTCCTATGTGCAAGGTCCTCAGTTTGATTCCAGGTACCAGAAACAAACAGCCAAAAAAAAAAAATCAATGAAACAATGAACCGATAAAGCGGACTTCATCAAGATTAACAACTCCTACTCTTTGAAAGACATTATTAAGAAAAACTGACTGAAAGACTGAAAGAAAATATTTGCAAATTATGTATTACTCAATGAATTTGCACCAGAATGTATGAAGCGCTCAAGCAAACCAACATTTAACAATGAAAAAGATCTTAACACTTTATCAAAAGATGTACTGATGGCAAATAATGGCTCGATGGCTCAACATCGGGAGTATCAGAGAGATGCAAACCAAAACCACAGAGACAGCCTATCGGAATGGCCAAGATAAACATCTGGAGAAGAGGTCAGCAGTTTCATACAAGGTTAAACCCCCACGTGGTCAAGTGAGATGAAAACTTATGTTCATAAAAAGACCTGGAACTCTCAGGGATAAAACAGGATGCGGATTCTGAGCCACCATAAATGCATCTCTAAGACATCTCCCCACAAAGGAAGCCAACAATCCAAGGCTACACGGTGCATGACTTCATTTCCACAAAGGTAAACTGCAGGGACAGAAAAAGGAGCCCTGATGACCAAGGCCTGGCAAAGGGATGGAGTACTGTAGAAAAGGGTGGGGAGCACTCGGGGGTGACCGGCAGGGAGGGTGTGAGCAAACTATTCTGATATTAATTGTGCTAAGGTGATGACAGTGTATGTGTATAAAAATTCAAAGAACTGTACATTTAAAAAAGGGTAACTTACTGTATATAAATTGTATTTTAATAAAAAAATAAAATCCACAAAGCTTCATAAAGATGCTAAAACTCTACGACAACCACCTAAATGTCGAAAGAAGTGGGGCCCTAATGAACACATGAACATGCACGCGCGGAGGGGAAGAACAGAGAGCCTCTCCAGCCAGCCTGCTTCTCCCCAACCCCACACTCCACGCTCGCAGCAGCAGCTCTCGGACCGCACCGCCCACCCTGCGGGGCAGCACCAGATCTGAGGCGGCAGCAGGTGACTCAGGTTGCATGAAACTAGAAACAGTGGGCAAGGACACCAAACCAGTAATTTATTTTAAAAAGTTTTATTCTGCAGATTTAGAAATTTGAGATTTTTAATAACTGCAAAAGAAATTCAGTAACACCTAATGATTAACAGGATGTAGTGGTGTATTATCTAAACAGAAATCGTGCTGATGTGCCATAATAAATTGTCTATTAGTAAAAAAATACACTTTAGGCCACAGCATTGTATCACAAATTACATTAGGGATACGTTGCAAGAATTTAATCAAACTAGAGAATTCTGAGTAACTGTATCTTTTAAATGCAGCACTTAAAAATGTAACAACTCTGTGCATTCTTTTTCTTAAAAAAATGACCTTGTGTGTCATAGAAATGCTGCTTTATTGCTGCAGAGGTCAAAGTTCAAGGCTCAAGAGGTACAGGAGAGAATACAAAGGTAGCCTTTAGAAACTTGGTTTTGTTTATGTATAAAAAGGTAAAGTTTATAAAAGTTAATTTACAAACCAAGAACAAAAACGGTATGCACGCAATTATTTACAAGCATCCTTAAAACATCAAAGTTTTCAAATGCATAGCCAAAAAGAACAGAAAACTACCACTGCCCCTTGTCAAAATAAAAAATAAAAATAAAGGGAAAGAAAGAAATAGGAGGAATGGAAGGAAAAGAAATCCGTACATCACTATTATTTTCTTCTGGGTGATCACACATTTCTGAAACCACCACATCTGCAATTTACTCAATCTTTTTTCATGATACGGTATCTGATGTACACAAAAGCCATAAAAAGTTAGTAACACACAGCGAGAATGAGCTAAGAATTAAAAATACGGGGGTAAGGCATTCCTGCTGGTTAGTGTCTGTGGTGATATGGTTAATTTATAGATTCAAAGAGGCCATGGAACCAGTCTCACATGCTTTGGTGTCCTTCCCTAAGAAAAATGTGTTTTCATATACAATGAGCAATTGTCTTCATTTGACACCCCCCCCCAAAGTTATAAATTCCCCTGCTGTACATTTCTGTTAAAACCACTATACTGGTTATATATTCCAGGTGCATTTAAAAAAGTGTGCATATTGCCTCATGCATAATAAAATAAAATAAAATAAAAAGTGGATGCTAGGTCAGGGCCATTATAAAGTTTGAAACAGTGTACTTTGGAAAGAACAGAACTCAAATGCACCCCCATTTACTGGCTGGTATTTTAACGGAAATTGGTTTGAGAAGCAGTCACCATAAAAAAGTACAAAAATCATTACAAAGCAAAGTATCTTTGCACCTCTAGCCAATACCAACAGTTCTTCAATCATAAACATGCAGTTTGTAGCATGTTTTCTGATCATGGTGCAGAGGCATGCTCACTAATCTTCTTCACCAGTGCCAACAAAGGCTTAATACTAACACACTGCAGTTATCAATTCTAAGAGAAGTATAATACTTGATAGAGTGGTTCCATTTAGATTTAGTAAGTTCAATCCGGCTTCACATTATTTAATCAAGTTCCTGTATTTGAAGAATTAAAAGTGGTCAATCAGGACAGAAACACAGTTTGCTCCAACAAGATAATTTGGATCTCCAGGAAGACACTTGTTTTGCCAGGTTTTAGGATCACCTAGGAGAGAAAAAAAAACTTGATGTCATTTTCAGTTGGCTAAACCATTATTCATGGTGCTTCACAATTATGGGACAAATATGCAGACATTTATTCAGATAATAATTTTCTTCTATTTCTTCAACATACTAAGCTGTTTGAAATGTGTCTTTATTACATTACCAGGTTCACTGGGCTTTTCCAAAAAAATGTTTAAGATTTAGGGCAACCATATGCCTAGGACATAATTATGAGTAACATCTTCCTTTCACTTTCAAAAGTTTGGACAATAATTATGAGATCACCGGTTAGAGCTGAAAGTGAGAGCAAATGTGTCGTATTCAACTGAGACCTCAAAAGCTCTGCAGTAGCTAGTTCCTAAAGATCTTCCTCCTCACCAGCCAAGCCAAACCCGACCCACCCTAACCCAGACAGACACCAGAACTGCTGACCCTGACTCTGGCTGCACCACAGAATCACCTGCAGAGCTTCCAACACTCATGAACTCTGTAGGTCTGAGGCAGGGCTTGGGTACGTGAGTTTTTAACAGACTCCTCGTGTTTCAAGACCTGCAGCTAGTATGAAGAGCCCCGGCAATGAGTACTAAATGTGAAGCAAAGTCGGGACAACTGTTATGTGTGTGTGGTATCCAAGAAAGCTGAGGATCAAAACTGCTGCCTTTCGCTTCCTTATAGCAACAGCTCTCAGCAGGACTCTGCCCACGGGACAATAGCTGGAGACAGTTCTGCTCATCACAACTGGCCTCTGGGGGTAGACGCCAGAGAGGCCCTCAACATCCCACAGCCCACAGGACAGCCCCACAGCAAAGGGTTATCAGGCTAAAATGTCAGCAACACCAGCTGTAGACTCTCTCCACACCTAAGTGTACTGACAGTCAATAACATGTTATGATGGGATCTGTGGTTTTTAAAGAGTGACTGAATTTCACAGATACAGATGGGCATATGTATTACTACCGAGAACAAAGTGTTGAAGCAATGAGATAGTATTATGACAACCTTGGAAGTAAATGAAAAGCAACTCATTTTAAGTTCCGTGTCTCTTTCTGAGACGCTAGCTTTTGTTTGGATTAAGTCAGTAGCTGTCAAGATCTACAATGACAATTTGAACAAACTTTTACAGTAGCAATGCTTCTAAAGTCATGCAGAATTACATAAAGGTACATTTATTTTCTGGGGGAGTATGTTTAAATTTACAGAAAAAAGTATGTTGGTTTAATACAACTCTTCTATCACAAAAACACTGGAAATAACAAATGTGGGAATCAATTATAACTCACGTAAATATCTGTAAGAAGATGACTTATAAGCAAGTAACTACAGTAGACAGTTATTTTTCTAGAAAATGGGGTGTATGCACACCCACACACACAAAATTGTTTTTCTTCTGGGTAAAATATGCTACTATAATTTTTATTCCACAAACCTCTATACTGTACCAAACTGAAATTGAGTGATGTTCACCTGATTTATCAAAACGTTTGGACGTTTTAAATTCATATTTTTCTACATCACATTTTCTTAAAGTGATCTACACCAATACTAAAGACAGTTCCAATTGGTAGCTGACTTAAATCACCCAAGAAGTGAGAAATGTGAAAGTGTAATGGAAGCTTTGAAATTATGATCTTAAGAGAAAGACATTATTGGTAAAAAGTGCACAACAGAAGTTTTTAAGCATTTCACACTGAAAATCCACAGCTGAGTATGCTCACAGCAGAAGACCTCTGAAGTTTCTCCGGTGTACATATTTTGTAGATCAATGAAGAATAATAGCCAAAAATGAAATAATTACACAAAGGGTAAAATCATTGTAATAGTAAGATAAAAATGCAAATATGTATAGGACAATAACAGATCTGTCACATCCTGAAAATTATGACACAATAATTTGTCAATTTTTGGCCAAACCATCACTGTTTTGGTAGCAGAGATCGAACTCGGGTGCTTGCGCTTGCGAGGCAGGCGGTGGCACCACTGAGCTAGATTCCGGGCAATCATTTTTTTTTAATGAGGCAGAAACTTCTCTAGCTCTCCATCTTTCATCTACTATACATGTATCACGAAGCAATCGGAAAACACTGGTGATACCTATAAGGCCACCAGCACAGAGGTAAAAATCTACTGAAATAGCACAGGGAGCAACATCAGGCCAGGTATTAATCAATGACAGGACCCAGAGCCCCAGAGCACAGAGTGAAGACAGCATACCCGACGCGGAGTCGGATGATTTTAGAGCAAAAGACCAACCGTCAGGAGTCATGGACGCACAGTGTGGCAGGCGCAGCTCCACCGGCTTCAGGAACTTGAGGCCGTGGGGCCCACACATCACCAGAGGGCTCAGCAGAGTTTCACCTGGAGTCAGGGGAGAGTGGAGGGGAGTAAGTCTCCTCTAGACACACAGGTCTCCTCGCCCGCCCTCTTACTTTTGCTGTCAGCGCTCTACTGCAGTACTAATTATAATGGAAACCACAAATAGCACTTAAAATTTTCTAGTAGCCATGTTAGAAAATAAAAAGAAACAGTTGCCGTCAATTTCAATATTTCATCTATCAGAAACATTATTTACCATGTAACTAATATACTGAACCTATAAAAAACAGTATTTTACATTTCTTTCAATTCATAATGGCCACAAATCTAAGTGCTAAATAGCCACATACAGCTAGTGGCTACTGCACTTCACCAGGCATAAAACATTCAAACGTACTTTTTACAAATGTTACTTGTATCTTCCATTTAACAATGTTTGCCACAGCCTTGGTTGAAGGGATTTACATAGGGCCAACAGTCAGTCTTACTGGTTTTTAAGACAAGACATCCTCAAATTAGAGAATCAGATGTTAGTATTCTGGCAAAATGTAAAAAAGTGAGATAAAATAATGTGTCTATGGAAGCAAAGGACTACTAAACAATGCGAAAAGAAGTCCTGTATCATCCCAATGGATCCAGGAAGACTGCAGATAACAGCAACCCTAGTTCTTCTGGAAGGTCAGAAACATACTGTGCTGTCCTGTCAGTTACTCTGCAGGGAGGTTATTACCACTGGTCTCCAGGACGTGAGACAGCTCCTATCCCAAGAGGGTGACCTTCTGCAGTCAGGTGACAGGTAGGATAAAGCCTTTTTGAAAGATGGAAGGGCTGAGTCAAAGACAAATTTGATTACTTCGGCCAAGGCTGCCTAGCAGTCGTGTAGGGAAGGGGCATGCCCAGAGACCTGTTACTTGCCGTCACTTTTTATTTCACACTAAAAGGCAAAACACATTACAGGGAAGGTCTCTGAGGTGCCACTGCAGACCCCTACATATGTCTGTGCCACCACTCACAGCTCATACGGGAGACCCTTCCTGAGGGAACGGACAAGCTGTGGTTGGCCTAGAGCAGTGATGGTGAACCTTTTGAAGCTTTCAATGACAACAAAGTCTGC
Organism: Heterocephalus glaber; assembly: GCF_000247695.1. The sequence continues at coordinate 2,831,845 of NW_004624768.1, forward strand.
TGTGGCACACGTACCAGAGGTTCACCACCACTGGCCTAGAGTAAAGGCAGAAGACAGGCTGCTAGATTATTCTGACTGGGCACTGTACGTGCTGAAGTGTGGACAGGGCAACCCTTAAATTACTAAAAGCAGAAGAAAAATAAACATATTTACCTTTCTCTTTGTCCAAAGGTGGGAGGATGCTGTTGTCTCGACAGACCTTGAAATAGATTTCCTGCTCAACTCCTTCAGGAATGGCTCCTTGTGGGATAATTATACTGACACCAGTTTCTATGGAACTCAATACTCCACCATTGCTGTTAAATATGCCCCGGGCGGTGGCCACCACAGTATGACCATCCTCATCTTCATCCTCTTCCACAGCTGAAGGACTGAGAGTTCAAGAATAGCTAATGAGTAAATTCATTATAATACACAGTAATTTTTCTTTTATTATTATCATAATAAGTAGTTTCTTTTATTTCTCCATATAATCAAGAGTTATTTTAACTTTTAGTGAATGATTTTATCACAGGGATAACAGAGCATATTACTCTTGGAGAAATCAATCACATTACCGGAAACGGTTAGTCAACTTATCTTCATTACTGATTTTGCAATATGAATGTACAAAACCTGGTACCTTGCTCACCCAACTACTGTGGGTTTTAAGAAGCACATTTTAAAATCCATGAACCAGGGGCAGGGATTTAGCTCAGTGGTTCCGCCTCCTGCCTCGCAAGCACAAGGTCCCAAGTTCGAACCCCGGTACCAAAACCAAACAAATAAAATCCGTGAACTGGGTACTTTAAAGCTCATGTTCATAATTTAATTGGTAGCATATTACAACTACAGGCATCTTAGACTTCGGGAGTAGTTTCAAGCCAGGACTTACAGATGAGCAGAAAAATGGACCATGCACGACTGTGTGTGTGTCACAAATGGTTTATGACACCACCCCGAGGAGCAGAGCCCTTTGCCTGAAGCAGTACCTCCACCAGCCCCTCCACAGCAACAGCCCCATCTGATTACTCATAAAGTGCACGGAGACAGAAAGGCAGCAGACTGAAAGGACCATCCCTTCTCTTGGGAAGCAGTCTGTAGCTGGCCCTCCTGGCTCTGGGTTCTGGCTGCAAGTGCTTCTGCTTCATGGCTAGCTTGAAACACAAGTGTATTTAGGAGACTGCGTTGCTAAGTGAGGTGAGTCTGGTCAGGTATTAAATAATAAGAAAAGAGTATCTCAAGTGAGGGTTCAGGTGGGCTCGCTTTGTCTCATTTGGGCCAACTACCTCACTACTAGTACTGTTTTTTCACAGCCCTTCTGAGCTCATTACATTTCTATTTCTTTTCAGTGTCCTTGTTGAACAAAGCATACATGAAGAGCAGAGACACTTCTATCTCTGAGGTATTCGTCTTCCAAGGGGCTCATCTCATCCTGGCTGTGTTGTGACCCTGCTCTGTCACTCACCTCAGTTCTTGGTAACTCAAGGACAATGATAAGATTCACTGACCCATGCCTATTAACTAACTAATTTTGTACTTCCTGGAGATCTTTCTACAATCAAGTGTATCCAACCCATATAGCCCTTGAGCCACATGCTGCCCTGGACAGCTAGTAATGCTTCCTCAGTTTGTAGACTTTTTTTTAACACTCTAACTTTTAGTAATATTTGTCATGACTCAGTTGTGCAGTGCTCCAGCACAAACTGCACAGGTGCCCACAGAACACTTTGGGGAGTGAGCTGCACAGAAACCTGTGTGCATCAGTCATTACACATGCTTGTGTGGCTTGGCAAATGCAGCAATTACAGTTAACAGTATTTCAATCTGTCTATCCGTGTGTGCCTGTGAAGACAGGCATTTACTGTTATTAAGAAGACATGTAAGTTTTCTTATGTAACCACTAAATTTAAGGTTGTTTTTATTTTGTAAAATAATTTAATACGGTAAAGTATAAAAACACAAAGAAGTTTTGTTCTTTATAAATGTTAACTGTATCATACATTTTATATGCAGCCCAAGACAAATTCTTTTCACTCACTGTGGCCCAGGAAAGCCAAAAAGTTAAGACACTCATGTTGTACATAACAGCATTTACTGTGATGATACTTTCTTTTACAGATACAGTGATAAAGTTCCAAATCATACAAACTACATCAAACTCACATAATACCAATCACAGGGCCAAGGAAGTACATTACCTTACTGGAATAGCTTTAGGCACTGTGCTGATATTATTTACTTGATACTTTGGTTTATCTGCATGGATGGAGAAAGTTTCAACTCCACTGTCAAACTCAGGAGGCTGTGCTGAACTGTGTGTTTTCATAAGAGTTTTTGGAGAAGCGGGGGCTTTTGAAGACAAGTCAGGTTTATTATGTACAGTTTCACTTGGCAGAAGGTTGTGATTGAATTTTGGACTTTCAAACTTGCGTTCAAACGGTCGAGCAGAACTTGTATACGGTTTTGGTGTGAACCGGTTGTACGCTGGAGTGACCGTTTTCTGAGTCTGCTCAGCTCCATTAACTGGGGCTTTATCTGGGAAACTTTTCTGGGGATAGAAAGTAGTCTGAGCAGTATCTTCTCGGTTCGGTGGTCTGAAAATTGCTGGCTTACTCTGAGATGGAGGTGGGTCTGGTTTTGACACTAAAGAATTCTGAAAATCCAACGATGCTGAATTACCTGAAAAACAAATATAAGCGTTTTAAAAACTTCTTTAAACAGTCCCCGTGCTGCGCCTCCTGGTTTAACTTATCCTAATCTGGCGGCACAGAATCCTGGGGTGGCTCTTGAGCCCCGAGGACTGTGTCTGACGCCGAGGGACATAGATGGTGTTACTAGTGCACCTTTGCTGCCTCAGATTCAGGTCAGACTGTAAGGATCTCGGCCTCCAGAGACTGCTCCCTGAGTAACCCCTCTCCAATACTCATCACAAATCAGAAAGACAGATGTGACCATATTAAAAATTTCAGTACTGAAAAGTCACCAGAATTAAAGTTTTTTTGAAAAGCTGCATACTGGGAAAACGTATTTACAAAACGTATAACTGATAAAGGATCAGTGCCTCCAACCTATGAAGAGCACCTAATATCTGTAATAACAACTTAAACAAAATGCAGAAAAATGAGCAAAAACAGGAATGAAAACTAGAATGGCAACTTACTGTACAGTAAGATAATCCATACCTCATCACTAGGAGAATGTAAACAAAACAAAAACAGCATTATCATACCCATAAGAACAGCAAGACTGCAAAGTCTGATAATGCCAAGAGCAGGAGAGGATATGGAACAATAAGAATACCCACACATTATTGCTGGAAGCAGTGTAAAATAGTAATGTGAATTCTATGAAATTAAGGAAAAAAATATAACAGTCCTTGACAAACTCTGAGAAAATGGAAATGTCCTACATCTCTTTTACTAATTAGCAAAACCTTGATACCAAACCTAGATAAGACTATTACAAGAAAATTATTAATCCAAATTCTTCATGAGCATAATGTTACCACGTTAAGAGAAATAAAGGACAAACATTGTATGATCTTAATACATAAAAAACATTTGTCAAAATGCTCTCGGCCAACTATAAACAGCAGGAACTTCCTAAACATGATAAAACAGCATCTACAAAACAACCTATAGCTATCATAAAGGTGAATCATTCAATCCTTTCTCCCTAATATGGGGAACTTGCAAAAGATGTTTGTGTTTAACATTTCTACTCAGCATTTCACTGGACATCCTAGCAGATACAATAAAGCAAAGAAAAAGAAAAACAGGCACAAAGATGGAAAAGTAAGAATTAAAACTGTCTTTCTCTGCACATGTGATAGTGGGTGAAGAAAATCTTACTGAAAGTACTATTAATTCAGAACTACAACTTGTGTAGTTGAAGACACAGCTTGGAATTTATGTAAACTCCTATGTAAATCATAGGTAATGTCTGTCAACAGAAAATGGATAAATTGTGTTATATTCCTTGGGTAACATATTATATGGTTATTCAAATTAATAACTGAAATTTCATCATAGCATGTAACTGCAAAAGGCAAGGTGCTATGTGAGACTTCATGGCTTTCTTATGTCCATGTGTGCAGACGGACTATAATGTTTACAATCTACTCTTCAAGCACTGAATGTAGACGTACTGTGAACAAACACTACTTCCATAAGATCTGGAGACTGACACAAAATTAAGCTGTGCAAGAAAAGATTAAGACAAGCATTAGACTGGCTTGTTCAGTATAATGGTCACAGTCATAAAAACAGGAGACACATTTTCAACAAAATCCTGTTTTCACTGCAGCCCAAGGGTTTCAAGTACGTAGTTTTTTTATACAGAAACCAACTAGCTTCAACATTCCATGAACTGAAATCCACACGCATTATTATGCCCCAGGGATACCACTGACCCCCGAACCCCCTACCTTCCCCATGTACTCCTCTGGAGTGCGTGTGGACAGAAGAGCTGCTGACAGGCTGAGCTGGCTGGGGGTGCTGCGAGGGCAGTGGAGGAGGAGGGGGTGTGGCCTGGACTGGGTCATAGCGTTTTTCACCAAATGATCTATCCCCAGCATCAGCTTCAGGTTTTCCCCTATTTAAAAAATGGAAAAAATATCAACACTTGTAAACAAACTATTTACAAAACAAGTTTTCATTCCTCCAACAATTTCTACATTTAAAACAAAATCTAGAAATTTCACAGTTTATCATGACTATGGGTAGCTACACTACCAAAATGTACAAACAAATTCAACCATTCAGCAGCACAAGTAATGTCAAGACAGCACAGATACTTTAAGAATGTTAGTAAAACATCCAGAAGATAGCAACCAAAAGGCGGATGATATTTTGGGTATACTTTTTAAAAACTGTAGTATTTCAACAGTAAGGGTTGGCAGGTTTGAGGAAGTCTTGTAAATACTGTATTCTGAAAAATACGTCTTGGCACAAGTCTTCCTTAGACCCACTTCTGATTTTGTTCCTAAGGTACAAAAGGCCTTGGCACACTTAGGACAATCATAAAAAATGATGTTATAGACCAGAGGCTGGCAAATTTTTTCAGTGAAGGACCAGATTAAGTGAATGTTTTTGGCTTTTTAGGCCACACAGCCTCTGTATAATTCTTCAACTTTGACATTTAAAAAGCCAGATAGTAAGTCAATGAAAGGGCAACAGGGGTGGTACAGTGACACTAAAAAACTGGCCATCTTTTACTTTAAAATCTGCCCTTGATTTACCGTATCTTTTTTCGTTTTGTTCAGACTGCTAGAGTAGCAGATATCCTTTATTTTTTACAAGGCTCATTTAAGTCAAATTATGCCATGTATCTTTTTTTCAAATTGCCAATTGTTAATATTTAACACACAAAACTCAAACAAAAGAAATCTTCTAAATAACCCATAATTGCAACATTGCCACCTAAACCTTACTGCAGAGTGCCAAAGCTACAATGGCTTTATGTGCACAAACCATAACATACACATTTAGAATGCACGTTTATTTTTTCATAGAAGACTTTTGCAGAAGAAATCTAGTCTTATGATTAGATTTAAAACTATGCTGTTATCTTGTTTTCATACATTTAGACTAAGCATTTGAAGATGACGTTAAGATCTTTCTAAGTGCACATAAGGCCAATGACACAGTGAGGGACACCTCATGTAACAGCCTCACATTAATGCCAGTCTTACCACTTGACGTTCCTTTTCAAGTAGTCATAGCTAGTGTAAGAGCCAAGAAATCTAGGTGATGGCAAAGCAAGCGCAATAGAAAAATGAAAGAAAATGGTCAATCTAACTAAGTAAATCTACAGCACATGGAACGCAAATGTCATTTCAAAATATCAACCAACATCCACCACATCAGCATAATTTGTTTCATAAATAAAAATATCACTCACTGTTAGCCAAGGAAACTACCATTATATTAAGATACAGTAACTCAGTTAGACCCTCCCCGCCTGCCCAGCCCCACATAGTTTAGTTGTTGCCAGGCAGAGCTAGGTGCTTGGGCTTCACTCTTCACATTCTGCTGCAGCTCCTCAGGTGAGGAAAGGAATGAACTAGGTCGGAGGCACTGCTCAGTGACAAAGCACCTGCACAGCGGGTGCCAGGCCCAGGGCTTGATCCCAGCACCAAAAAACCAAAAACAAAACAAAAGGAACCAAATCAAGGAGCAGTAACTAGGAAGAGTGAGCAGGTTCTTTGAGACAGGGTCTTGATACGTAGAGTTCAAACTGGCCTGAAACTCATGGTGATCCTCCTGCCTCAGCCTTTTGACTGCTGAGATTACAGGCATGTCCCACCACACCCAGTACAGCAGGTTCTGAGTAAGAATGAAATGTCTCAGTAAAAGAAAAAAGCTCAGTAAAGGAAATTCTCAAAGACACAGAAAAAAGTGATTTAACACAACAGCTACTAATTCCCTTAGGGTAATGAAGAATCAGCAAATGGAAACATAACATCTTTGAAACATGTCTATGATGAGCACATGTTCCTTCCTAGCAAGAGTGCATCCATTTCCAGCTTAGGCCTGTAGAGCGTGGCCTTATTTGCAAAGCTGCACTGCTTGACTCACAGCCCATCTCATCTAGTAATGCCAATGGCACCAAACAACCTGCCTCTGATCTCTTAAATTTAGTTCTTAAAAAGCCAAAGTGATGCTACCCGTGTCATTCAAAGGCAATATAATCTTATAAAAACTACAATCTGTAACAATGGCTCCTCCCAGCGCTGCTCATGAACAGGAGGGTGGTTGATATACCTAGTACACGTGACCTGTGTTGAGTTCCATTCACTCAACAAGTACTGTATACTAGGCAGTGTTCTAGACCCTGTTAAAAAGTTATCTATCACAAGCTATTAGGTCTTCTTTCCAGAAAGGCAAAGTAACACAAAATCCAAATGCCTTTCCTTCAAATCATTACAAAACTTTTTACTTTTTAGATCTCACTGTATTCCTTTAAGGTTGTACACTATCAAGTATGTAAAAGGACAAATAAAATGCCTCTTCAAACTACACTGTGGGCCTTCTTTTAATATATTTAATGTGTACATAACAGTGTAAAAATGATTTCCACAGGATATACCCATCTATCTCACCAAAAGTGAGCTCACCTGAGTCTTGTGCTAGGGGAGTTATAAGGTGTAAGACACTAGCTGTACTTAACACAACATCTGCTGCAGCACTCAAAGTTTGCATATATATGTCTCAAACTGCTTTCTTCTGCAGATATAAGGATTTAAATAGATAACAATAGAGATAACAATACAAAAATTTTTTTTGAGTGTTTTTGGTATCGGAGATCAAACTCGGGTCCTTGTGCTTGCGAGTCAGGCGGCAGAACCACTGAGCTAAATCCCTGGCCCAACAGAAAAATGTTTTAAGTCTTCACTTCAAATGATGTTTCCGAAAAAAAAAAACCAGGTAATTAAAATCAAGTTCTTAATATTACAAACAACAAATGATAGGTTCAGACAAAGCCAAGCATCCAAATGAGTGAAAACCTAGGTGTTTTTAATCTCAGACACTAAACTGTTATGTGATGGCTTCTGATGTTAACCTGGCTAGGATGAACTGTGTCGCGTTACTGGAACACTCATTTAGGTGCTGCTGAGAAGGGGCTGTTCAGATACAATGCCTCTCATCTGCTTTTAGGTTGACCAGAAGTGAGACAATGTGGTTGGGCCTGACATCATCAGGCAAAGACCCACAGGCCTTCCCTCAGCTCAGAGAATTTCCAGCAGCTCTGCATCTTTCCTTCAGAACACCTTCTCACTGCTTTCACTTGCTTAGACAGCACTCATGATTGTACAAATGAACTCTCTGAGACAAACTCACACCTATTTGTGTTAGTATGGGTTTTGCTTTGTGGAGGTATGAACCTGCTAGTGCCTCTATCAGTCAGTGCTCAGGCAGAGAAAAGTACCAGCAGAAGATATAGCACAAGAAGAGAGCACATCAACACAAAACTCAAGAGAATGGAGGGGCACAGACAGCGAAAACAAGGCCAGAATCAAGAAGCAAGGTGCAGTCCCAGTTCTGCCCTGCCATTTCCCCTCATCTTGGTTCCCTTATGTATAAAACTGGACCAGAAATCTCTGAAGTCCTTTAAATTACACCAATAAACGACAAGTTTCCTACTTTAAAACCCTCATCTTTGTTTTTATATTTAAAAGACAATCACAGACAATAAGGAAAAGAATCATCATCAAATGTGTGTGCACAAGGGGGGAGCCTTTGATAATCACCTAGAAATCAAGATCTTGGTTTACTCTCTCTTCCACCAAAGCTACTTATTTTTACACATTTTCTAACATAAAAAATCTTTACAGTTTAAGAACAAAAACCAAATGCACATCTAGCACTAGAAACTATGTATAATATGGAATCACTAGAACCTAAAGAATCATGGATTAAATGTGTTCCCTTTAAAAATATATTGAACTTGACGACTGATTCTGCTTTATGTAACTGAGCCTTTATATTTCATGTCACTTTTACACAGAGCAGGCCATAGATGAAATAACTTACTTTGCAGAATAACTAGAAAAACTTGGTTGGTTCTGAGAATGAACTGGTTTGGTGGGCTCTGAGAGATGGCTGGCAGGAATGTGTGCAGGAGGCTTGTCAAAGCTTCTTCGGTCAAAGTATGAGAGCTGTTTTCGGTAATACTCTTCATCTTCCTCTGGATCATAATGATTTGAACGAACAATATCTTCAGGTGGCTTTGGCTGAGGTTTTTGAGGCTCAGGAATTCTGATAGGCAATGAGTGACAAGTGAAACAACTCTCACAAAGAAAACAGAGTAAATCTTATCTCGACTTCCGCACCGACTGCTGCGACCACTCAGGCTCCAAGCAGGCAAGCATCCAAATAGCTACTGGAAACCGCACCCCTCAGGGGGACACTGAGGCAGCCTGCTCAGGCTCAGGAGCCCTTCACGGCAGTTCAGTAAGTTCAGTTATCTGCCTGAGGGGTCTCATGGAAGGTTGGAAGCAGTTAATCAGGGAAAAGGAGGGCAATGTAACCAAGACAGTGGTGAACTGCTCAGAGTCTACCTATCAGTGTCAGTAACATTAAGTGACAGACTTGAAAAACTTTAAAAAAGAAGTTTTAGAAGAACTTTAATCCAGTCTCATGAACAAACAGCCTATTTGTTCAAAATTCCAGTAGGTACAGAAAACACACAGGGAAGAAAGTCATTAAACAAATTAATATGCTGGAGAGCAGTTCCGTCCTATTGCAAGTGCAAACGTACACGCAATAAATAAAGCGTGTCAGATACATGAGCGTAACGTGAACACAGTCTTGTCACTCAGCAGGCTGTAACTGTGGTTAAGAGTACAGAGTGAGGAGTGGCGAGCCAGGTTTCTCTCTAGCTCCAACTCCTCCTACGTGCTGCTTGGGTCCTCTCAGTCTTAGCACCTCTCTTCAAAATATGTCTTGTTGATGTGGCTATTGCCACAATGGCAAAAACATTACGTACGTTCACTAAATGGTTAATTTTAATGACTTAAATCAATCTGAGTGTGTTTCTGCACCCTAAAAATGGTGAGTTCACCTATCTGCAAGCAGTTTTAAAACAAAAAAATATAATGGAAATAGTAAGGCCTCAAAATTTTTAATCATTTGCTAGGAATATCTCTTTTCAAAAGATTTTACTGTAGGTATACCAATCATTTGTTATAGAAACTCTACTAAACCTCTTTATTCTGTCCTAGGACCAGTGTCTTCATTAGCAGAGCTGGTGGTTTTTATTTGAAGGAGAATAAAATCTTTTCCTTTTCACACTCCTCTACTAGAAAAGTAAAAGGCCTCTCACCAAGAGGGTAAATTCCTAGTCAATTCTACGCCACAAACACCACAAGCAAACCCACCTGTACAGAGTTTTGTCATGTTCACTGAATTGATTCTGAGGAGTGGGTTTAGGACCAGTGATGGCAGCACCTGGAGGCTTAGATGCTCCTTCTGGAGGCTGCAGAAAACAGACAGAGATGCCCAAGGGACAGAAAATTACCAAGGGGCTTCATTTTGGGGGGAGGAGAGAGCTGAGCTGTACTCTGAACTGCTCTTCACCCACTGTGCCCACGGATCGAGGACAGGAAAGGCATGAGGAGTATTTACCTTGAAGCTGGTGGGGTCGTTCACATCCTTCTTGTTCTCCAAAGAGGCGGACCTTTTGTTTTCAAACATTTTAACTCTGGTCAGCACAGACTGTGGTTTCATTGCTGGATCCTCCTCTTCCTCAGTCAGAGTTGGGGGTGGAGGCAGTGGTTTGGTAGCTGGAGGCAGAACTTCTGGCTTATGCTGAGAGGAGGGTACCAGAGGAGGGACAACTGCAGCACCATGCAGAGGCTCATAATGGCCTGCTTTGGAGGTGAACCCTTGTGGCGGTACTTGCTCATAACTCCGTGGACACTGGTCAAAATACTGCTTGGGTTCAGATGACTTGGGTCCTGCCGAAGGAAAAGGCTGTGCTTCTGGTCTGCATCTGGTCTGCACGCCATACCCAGAAGTTAGCTGCTCCTCATGTCGTAGGGTAGAGGTTCTAGGTGGTTGTTCATAGCGTGGTCTATTATCATAAGGGAGAGAAGCTGGCTCTTCAAAATGTGGGAAATACCCTCGCTCTGAAGACTCTTCAGGATGCTGCCTGGAGTCAATGTCTCGAGAGTGCTGATTATCAAAAGGAGGCCGAGGCTGGTAGGACTGTTTGTCATCATAATATGACCACTGTTCTTCATACGTAGGGATTCGATCTTCATAGCGTAGGCGATGGTCATAGTTCCGAGAAAACTGGTCTGTATAGCCTGAGGAATCATACCTGTATGTGGGCTGCTCGAGGTCTCTGCTGGGTTGTTTCTCTACATATGAAAGTTGGGGTTCATAGGTCAGATTTGGCTCTCTTTCTGGCCTCTGCCCTGGGTGGCCAACAGCTGGTTGTTTTAAAACATGATTTTGTCTCATTTCTTCAGGATATGGATCCTTTCTATATACCTGTATAAAAAGATTCATGTGTAAGGACAAGACTTATCTTTAATTCTAGTCTGTTTTACTAGACTATGACTAATATTAAACTATGATTTTAATATATGAAAATAATGTGTTCTACCATTTATTACCAGGACAGACAAGATTAGTGAAGAAAGCCGCTTTAAATGAAAGCTCAAAATTTATAGTGCAGTTAGAGGCTTTTATGTTTTAGCATGTTCTAAATGAAAAGTGAGTTAAAGATAATTATTGAATTTAGTAGAAATTAATGCACGGTCCTATTGATTCCACTTGTTTTGACACTGAAAATTAAAATCATAAGGAAAATCTATGGACACCAGAATTTATAGAAGCATAGAAATGTTTATGATGGATCTCAACTACCTATTAAGGGATTCTGGAAAAAATAAAAACCAAAAATAAAATTAAAATATTAAGCACAAATCTTAATAAAGAGGCCTGTTCTCAAATAATCAGTATACTGGAAGCCATGCAAACTACAAAACTGAAATGATTTGTACTGATTTAGCACTGAAGTGTTTGAGCCCACAGTAAAAAAGCAAAAGGAAAACTTAAAAGGGCAAAGCAAAAATGATCATGTGCTAGATTGATGAAGAGCAACAAAGTGGTGCAACACTGCGGCACAGATACCTTTGCTGGATCTACATGCGACGACAATGATGGCTCTTGGTCTCTTAGCATTATGTGAGCTGCCTCAGCTTGTGGTGAGTGAGAGGCGGAAGGAGCTGGGGCAGGCTCCTCCAGTCTGACATTAGTTAAAGTTACATTATGATTAACTGTAGAGGTTGATGATGCTGGGTTTGTTTCAGGCGAAAAGTAAGGGACTGGAGATGAGGCTTCTGCTTTCTGTGAAGTGTTTAAAATATTTTAAATAGAGTGTTTCTATTTACTGCTACCTTCCCACTTCAATTTATAGTGATTGGCAGACATACATTTTTAAGTATGCTGAGTTAACAATGTTACACTATGACCTCATGTAAACTTTATTTCTGAAAAATCCAGTAAATTGTTGTGTAAGACGAACACACAAAATTTAAAGTCCTTGGTACTCTCAAACTGAAATTAAAGATTCGCCTTAATCTGAAGAAAGGACAAAATATATTCTTTAACGCAATCACCACATTCTAAAATTTAATAATGCACCTCTAACTGCAAAACGTTGAATGCTTGCTGCTTACCTGTTGAGAGGCTGTCTTAAATCCAGGGGAGTCTATTCTATGAATAGGCTGTGGCTGAGCCTGTGGTGAGTAAGGAGGATATGTTTGGTTTTCATGATGCATCCCAGAGGAGTCCTCTCTTACGGGCTCAGAGGACCGTGTAATGGCAGACTCCGGGGGAGTCCCAACCTCATCATTAAGAGTTTCATCTAGTTCTTGATCAGTGTAGGCCCCGCCTTCTGTATCTGTGTCTTCATAGTCAGAAGTGTGTCTACTGTCCGTGCTATACATTGAGTATTCACTACCTGGGGCTGACAGGTAGGATAGACGATCATCATGCAAATCAAGGTCATCACTTGTAGCACCATCCGCCTGGGTCAAATAAAAGTAAATCAAAAATTTTATTCAGTAGTTCTTTAAGAGATGGCCTTTATTTTACAAGGGAGATTGAAAGGATATTTTTCTTTGGAAAAATCATTATCGTTTTCTTGAAAATTCTGGTGAGGAACTGTCAAGAAGACTGTATAAGCACACATGCAGACACACATAGCATTCTGTGAGATCTGAAGGGCCTGGAAGAAAGCAGCACTGCTTGGCCAGCCAGGATGAGCTGGACTCCGGGGGCCCTGCCCCAGAAGACAGTGAAGGAATCTGGCACGACTCACGTTTATAAAATCTAGTCACTAGCTTTTCAGCCCAAAGCAAGGTGAAGAAGGAGAATACTACCAAACCATTCCACACAAACAAGGACACACTAACAGAACAGTGCACATGAGAATCACTAGGAAACAAACCCCACAGCTCAAGCTGAGTAAGATGTAATTCATTTACACTTAGAGAACAACTTTTAAAAAGTTATATTTGGCTCTGAAAGCTTTTATGAAGTGCAACAGAAAATGACTGCTTAAATGGTGATTTGCCTCATTCAATTAAAATTATTTTTACTGTTTTTCACAGAAGCAATATCAAGTGGATGAAAAGGGAGAAATGCAGTTATGCTTCTCTTGTGCAAGTAATTAAGGACTGAGTTAATTTCTAATTGTCTATACTGGGTGGCTTCTGAGCAGATCAGAAAGACAGAGAAGTATGAGGGAACAGGAGCTATGGAACCGAAATCAACACGTCACAGGACACTAATTTGACACCAATCTCCAGATTAAACAGAACAGTCCCTGAAGATCTTCTCTGGACACTGCCCAGTTAGGCATGAGAGCTGAAGGGTCTGGAATCTCAAAATCAGAAAGTCTTTCTTCCATTTCAGCATGGACTGCACGGCCTACATAAGACTGGTTCTTCAGGAAGATGCACTGCTATGACTAGCAGGCCTGGTGTGAATCTGCAGGGCTGCTGTGCCAAGAACATGGTCTTGGGAACCGAGCTGCCTGAGTGGAGCCTTCCAAGAAGTTCTATGCTTGGCTCTGTAAGAGCCTGACTCCGAACACTGGCTTCCCAAAAAAGAAAGACTAGCGTATGCCAGGCCTCTCCATGTGCCCCCTCCCCCATCAGAGCATCTGCCAGGCTAAGCAGAGAAAGAATCCCATGGCTCTGCCCTGTTAGAGCCAAATCTCTCTGACTGAGGTCTCATTGGCTTCTAAGTGCTGTAATGGATGCTGAAGAAGAGAATTCTTGTTACCAACTCTAATTTTTAACTTGCTAGAGAACTGTTTAAGACATGGGGAGAGTAACTTAGAAGCCACCAACCCATCTAGCTTCTGCACCTGGTTTGAAATGGAGAAGTGAGCACAAACTAAGGTTATTTTGCATAAAGAAAGAGTGTATCTGTATGTTAAGAAAACCTCAAGATGACATTTCTTGATATACAAGGAACATACAAGCATGTCAGATCCTGCAAAAAGAAACTCTCTTCCTACAAATTAGGTCAAACAGAAAAGTCTGTCAAATTAAATGCTTTTACTTTACTAATTATTTATTCTAATAAAATATACTTGAATGGAATGAGAAGAGAAATCAAGCTTGATTTACGTTGTAACAACTCTTTCTGATTTACAAAATGCAGCAACCTATCCTAATAATAAATGACCTATTTTTCCTCAAATAAAAAGCCTGGGGAGTTGTTATACCCTTGTTTTAAAACCAGGCAGCCAGGAATTTAGCTCAGTGGTTCCGCCACATGTCTCACAAGCACAAGGACCGGAGTTCAATCCCCAGTACAAAAAAAAAAAAAAAACCCAGGCAAAACGGTACACAATAGTATCAAAAAGAAATTACAAAAAGATTTGTGAATAAAAAAAAAAAAAACAACTTTCAGGTAGACATGTATACTTTGTACATTTTGGGAAAGATTAATCACTTTGCTATTAACATTCTACCTGACAAAGGATACTAACAAAATTGTGTAGTTTACAGAAGACAGTATGAAGAATACAATCATTTTTTATCAATGCCACAAAAAATTAGTATGGTGCTCTAAAGTGGTGTAGTGTTGTTCCCCACCATGATTATCCTTTCCAAGTGCCCCAGCTGACATGTAAGTTATTCAAAATAGTCTTCTCTCTTCTGCATGGTCCATACTGGTACATGATGAGAAAAATCATGGTTTCTGATCCTTTACTATCCATGAGAACAGTGACACTACCTCTAGATGTAAACATTTAACATCTCTTCTTGCACAGGCCTTGTTTCCGGATAAAGGGCACACAGTCCCAAGCATGCAGCATGCACTGCCATAGCATCTGTATCAACAGCCAGGCAAAGAAAAGTAGGGGCCATGCAGGGGCAAAACACAACAAAAACCAAACCAACAAGGAAATACAAAAAGCAAAACAAACAAACAAACAAAAAATCAGCGCTATTCTCAATCTACCCTAACAACCAAATCCTGTATTTATAACACACCATAATGATCTGAGGAAGATAAAAGACATTAAAAACAAAGGTTCCTTCAACAGTGTACTTTGAGAAAACAATTCACTCTGCAAAAATAAAATAAGTAAATAAACACACCTTTCCCATCAAAGATTGCTATAAAACCAGGCTGACAAGAGAAAGTGGATATTTGGGTTGGCTGGCTATTTGGGTGTACTGTATATAAAATCAAAATACAAAGCCAGAGAAAAATCTATTGCTTTGTTCAGTATTTCACAATATGCTGTTAAGAATGTTAGGAAAACAAATTCTTTTTTTTTTTGGTACCAGGGATTGAACTTGGGTCCTTCCACTTGCGCAGCAGGCAGCAAAACCACTCAGCTAAATCCCTGGCCCAGAAAAACAAATTCTTAAGGTAAAGCTATGAGGAAATACCTAAAATAGACTTTTTTACTTACAAGACTTCTCAGTGCCTTTCACATGCTCATGGCAACCATGACAGGGGTGAATGCTGGCTGTGTTTCCACCTTCTACTCTCCCTCAGAGCAATTGGGGCCTGACTGATTTACTAAGGACAGGAAACACTTAGACCTTCCAAATCCCCGAATTTTCAGAGGAGCAAACTGCAGCCAGGTTCAAAGTTGTCTTTCCTTGGTCAGACGGGCAGAGTCAGAATTATTTTTCATTATAATGTGAGAATTCTTTAAGAGAGAATCCCACTGGAGTGGTAATTCAACAGGGTGAGGAAGTATAAAAATCTCTTACCACTGAATATAACTTTTATAAATCCTATGTACAAATAATAAAAGCTAACTTTTCCAGTTACTCTAACAGCTTAATCCAGTAGGAAAATAATGGTAACTCAAAAGGCATTTTTGACTAGTTATATAATTTGTTGAATGGATCAAAAAAAAATTAGAAACTTTCTTACCTTTCCCTCAGAAACCCATACCAGCTGGTTCTGTTGTTGTTGAATTGCTTCTTTCAGTGCACCATACCAACCATCATTCATTGAATTTAAGTTAATTGTAGCTGAAAATAAATGAGTGTGTAATCCACGGTTAGAACACCGTCAAGAGTCAAACTCATTCAACACTTCCTATCATTATTAAAAAGATGGTACTCAAAGATAAAACATTTGAAATTTCTATTTGAGTATTGCATTTTCTTTCTCCTGTTAATATAATAGAAAGCTATCCTAGCAAAGGTAATACATGTATCTGAACATGTGGTACCGAAATAATGTTGCCTAGATACTTCAAACTGAAAGAAAGCCTCATCTACTTACTTGTAAAAAGATGGTGATTATTTTTACGAAGCTTGTGAGATCGTTCATACAGTTTCCTAGCACTTTTCCGAGATTCTGGACATAATCTCATTCTCATTGTTTTCACACCTTGCTTAGAATCTGGGTTAAGGAATACAACAATTGGGTACCATTGGGCATAATTAAGACGATCAACAGCATTTGGTGTTACATCTAATAAAGCATGTTTGTCCTGGAGACAAAGAAAAACATACACAAAGATATATGAGACATCATTAACCAAAAATCATCTTCAGCAAAAGCCACAGCCCCTACTACACTTCAGTCATAACAGACCTTTGTGTTCTAGTATGACTCAGGAGCACATGTTTAAAACACTTGTAATCAGGTTAATTCAACACAATTTCTACCCTGATTTAAACTTTACAAAATTTTTTAATCAGCATAAAGAATTTAGCCCCAATATGTGTAGGCTGAAAGTATTATGTGTGCTCAGTGAGATATGTGTAATGATTTAACATTCTAGATACTATCATATAAGCACACATTGAATTGTACTGATGTTATACAGGCTGTTAATTGCACCTGAACACCATATGCATTTTTTTGTTTGATTTTTGGAGACAGGGTCTCACTATTTGGTTCAGGTTGGCCTATGAACTCTCTATGTAGCCCAGGATGGCTTTAGACTCACAAGGATCCTCCTGCCTCAGCCTCCCAAGTGCTGGGATTACAGACATGCACCACCAAGCCTGGCCAGACACTTGCCTGTAGTAACGAAGAATCATCTTTTGATACTTGTAATAATTATTTCCTTAAAACTGATAATAATTAATGCCTTTTAATCAGGGCTTAATTTTCTTATAGAATATCACAAATAATCTTAGGAAAACTACCTTCCACCTCTGAATTAATCTGATCCTTTCCCACTCAAAAACAAAAGCATTATAGGGTACAATGAAATAGGTCCCTTTTTAATAACTTACTTGATCTATTATTTGCTTTATTGTATGAAGGCGAATAATGCCAGAGCTACGTTGGTCAGTTCCAGCATCACGTGGTTCACTTTCTATTCACAAAGTCAGGACAAAGACAAAACATCATATTTCCATTAGTTAGAACAAAATGTCTCAATTACTGTGCACTACAGATATGCTGGCCTGTTCAGCAGGTATCCCACCCTCTAAAGAGCCCCTTCATCCCTGGCTGAGAAATAGAACCATCTCCAGGCAGGACCAGAAGTACGAAGTGGGCACGGCATCCACTCCCTGACACCCAGCTCTGCTAAGAACCACTGGGTCAGAAGAGAGGCAGGCAAGTAAGATGCTTGCTTTGGATAAAAAATTAAAGGAGTGTCCCCACAGAGCCTCAGTAATCAAGACAATATTTTGATATAGTATTTTCAAAAATAAATCAATATTACTGCAAAATTCCATAATGAACATATTAAGATATTAAACAGAATCAATTTGTACGTTGAACTTGAGTAATAAGTAATTTAATACTGCCACCTAGTCAAGAGAAATTATCAAATATGCCAATTCCTCCATAGGAAAATGTGATGAAGATTTCAAAAATGATACTATTGATGAGTTTCACCTATTAAAATCAGGAAAGTAAAATTATAATAAACCATGTTTAGTATAAATATTTAAACTTAATGTTTATACTTTATTCCAGTATTTTCCCAACTACTTTAATGTCCTGGAAAAAATCAGTTACAAAAATACTGATAAACACATACACCAGAATGCATATTTTCTCTTTTGCCTTTGGCTCATTCACATTAAGCAGGGTATCACCTCTCACCATTTTCCACACTGTGACATGCAGTGAAGATGCTACTGTTATTTGAATGGCACAAGAGATCGGCCAAGGAGGCTGCTCCTGTCCTGAGTCCTGCCCCGCCCCGCCCTGACCTGCCCAGCCAGTGTGGCTCAGGAGCTCAGTACCCAAGTAGGTCCCTGAGCCAAGAACGGCAACACTACGGCAGATGGCCTGGGGAATTCTGGTTAGAGATTTGGTTACATCAGCAGAAGGAGTACATGAAAGCTGGGAAGCTATAAATCTGTACCTGTGAGATAGTCTATGGCTTCATCTTGGCAACCTATCCTTTCCTGCTAGTGTATAATGTGCCAAATCCAGCGTGGGGCTGATTTCCAAACTGCAGGTCAATTTACATGAATTCTTCACTAACAAGGCACAGCAATGTTTGTGACTCTGGTCACAAAGGAAAGGAAGAGCTACGGTGTTTGTTTCAGATCAGAGGAAAGCAGAGATTTGGAAGGACAAGTTAGCCACCCAAGGAGCAAGGTGAGCAGTTGAGAGAGTGAGACTACAACGAGGCAAGGCTTCATGGGCAAGCAAGGCAGAATTACAATCTGTGGACACAGGAGAACTAAACGCAGAGATCAACTGGGAGTTTGGGTTGAAGAAAATACTACTCACCCTTAATTCAAGTCTCTCACTAGATTCAAAAAAGATATAACTAAGCTACCCGAACCCCTTTTAAAATAGCCTGGCTATGAAGTAAATCCAATTCGGCTGCCCTATTAAACCCTACAATTGAGCTTTGTAAGCCTTCACACTTTTTAAACTTTTTCCCAAGTTTAAAAACGCTAAATTTCATTATGAGTATGGTCACCACAAATCTCTTCAAGTGAAATGTTGTATATAAATAATTACAAAAAGATTTCTTCTGGAAAAATGAAGATGAGTGGACAAACAGAAATAATCATTTTCTAATTAGTTCAATTTTACTATCATTTGCCTGTTACAAATCTCCTGATTTTTAGAAAAACACAGTATTCTCATTTGACTTCATTACCAATCTAATGAAAAGCAATGTTTAAAAAGGGCAATGTTCTAATTCTTTGTAATTTAAAAATGTTAATCAGGGCTTCATTATACTAGTCAGAACAACAAAACATCTTAGTTCAATTCTCTGGAAAGCCTTAACAATTACACATATCCACAAGACAGAAAGTCTTCATATCCTATGGCGCATTCTTTCCCATTTTGGAAATTTTGTCTAAGAAAGTCATCATATGGGAAAAGCTTTATTCTTTATAGTCTCAAGGATTTAAATCCCTTGGGAAATAAGGGAGAATATAAACAAACAAGAAAAACATGGACAGATTTATATATCCTTCATAACAGTAAAATATAAATTTCAAACAAGCTATACAAAACAATGGTTAATCCAACCACAGACTGGTTTCAGGACAGACGGTAACATGAAAATGTTTCTATTGAAGAGAACAAGATATAAACTCTAAAAAATAAATACAATTTTGTAAAAATACACTTACAAAGGCTAGAAGAAAATATAATTAGATAAGATTTAGGGCCGTGATGATATACGTAAAAATTAATTTTCTAACTTTTCCAAATACAGTGATATTTTTGTAATTGGAAAAATGCAGTGTAAGTTTTCACATATAATTGAAAGTAAGCCAAAGTGACTATAACTAAGTTTGTGTATTTAAACTACCATAATATCCAAGCTAGTAAAACAAATAAAGGATCTGTGAGGAAAAAAGGCATTAGGCATAGAAAGCACTGCCGCCTCAGTGTTTATATTTAATACCCTACTATAAATGTCTGCAGTAACAATTGACAGCATTAATCATGCTTTATTACCCACTTTACATATCTGAGTATTTCTATCAGATTAATGTTTAAAAAGCATTGGGACTGGAGCCAATGAAAGGGCTGAGATCAAAAGTTAGTTCTGACACGCCAAGCTGGGTGTCATAAGGAAATTTCAGACTGAAGAGACTACCCTAGGGCTCCAGCTGCATGACTTCAGCATGCATATTTTAATTCTTACCTCATGCTGTCACTGTGGGGATTATACAAGATCATGTGCTAAGCAGTTTTCCTATAAAGCTACAAATTTCATAAATGGGGGTCATTCTTACTAAAAGAAATTGGTAGAAAAAGGACACTATTACTGACGTTTCCCTCCAAATTTAGAATAGGGTAAACTATAAATTACTCACAAAAAGTTTTATTTAATAAATGGGTCAGATCCACCCTTTTTGACCCCCTCAAACCCATCAAGAGTCCATCCTGAGGCTACTTACTTGCAATCTGATATATGTCTGGTTCTTCTCTTGCCAGCTTTTCTCTGGCAACATCAGCTATTGGTCCAAAGATGGTTACAGGCCTCAGGAATCCAGCTGGGAAGAAATTAAAATGAATAACAATGTAGTTTATTTTTTTGCTTTCTTAAACATATTAACATGAAACTATATCAAGTTCATCTGTAGAAAATAAGACTACCTTCTCGAAGAACAACCCTTTCATAAGCTGGAAACTTTGTCTGAACTGGCTGTGCTGATAAATCTTCTCTGCTTTTTCGAAGATTTCTCTTGGAGCTGCGAAGACCTCGGAATCTCCAGAAGTCTGCACGGTCTCCTCCTGCTGTTTTTGGAAGTGTGTACTGAACACTGGCTAATTGCTCGGCTCTGTGCAAGAAATTATAAAAAGTAAATGGAAAAAGATCCACAATGAAATGTCAAAATACAGAAGTTTATAGGTAGTTTAAATCTCAATGATTATAATAAAATAGAATGTGTAATTAAGTTATAGCTATAGTAAATATAATGAAAACTAATTCTTTATGTAATTAAAATTTGCAACGTAACTGAAATCTTCTACATCATTTACTTAATTCTATGAGAAGTATCCAAATATTCATACCTGTTCTTATTAGGGATGATGCCTCGTTCTACCTCCTTATGGTTTTTGCCAATTCGAATAGCAAGCCATGATCCCAGTTTTCCATTGTACAAAGTATCTACAACACGGAATACCTCTCCTTTGTTGAAACTCAGTCCATAGGGAGATTCTTTTTCATATTCAAAATGGGTTCGAATATAGAAAGAATCTCCTACATCTGATTCCACAATGCGACGATAAACTAAGAATGAAAACAATGACATTATCAATTCTTGATGGGTAAGAAATTAATCTGAAGAGACGACAGTATGTGAAGGCGCTGTTGATAAAAAAAAAATCACCAAAACCCGCAGTGCTTACTATGTATTAGTACCGTGTGAAGTGTTTCATCTCATGTACTCATCACCATTACCTCATGAGATGGGAATGCTTAGTGATGCCTTTGCACATGAGGAAAACGATGCAGAAAAACATGAAGTAATTTGTTGAAAGCCACACACATGTTTGCTATTTTATATTATCTGATTTAATTCATCTGTAAACACTAAAGATACTTCCATATTCTAAGTCAGTGGTTTTCAAAGGAAGGCAATCTGGCCCCTTCCCATGGAGGACAATGCTAGCAAGTAAAGAATTTTTGCTTGTTCCAAAGTGAGCTGATGAGAGTAAGGAGGTGTGCTAATGGTACTCATCTAGGGGTCAGAGGCTAGAAATGCTGCTCTACACGAGGCCTCTGACTTACAGATAAGTTCCTCTCCAGGAGAACATTTGTAAGTTGGATTTGTTTGTGGTCTGACAAAGTGAGTCTTACGCACCTCTGATACACTTCCAGGCACCCTGGGCTCTGACTGAGCAATGTACTACACTGCACACTATCACACTGCACAGTAAGCACACGGCAGCACAACAGTAACAACGTCCACAGACACATGAGCTACTTCCATGATCTGTTCCCACTTACGAATATTCGTAACGCAAGGTCCATTCACATTTGTGAAAGTTCGCAACTTGAATCTAAGTGGGGACTTACTGTACATCAGCGGGGGCAAATCTATGGTACATGTGTCGCAGCAGGCTGTTTGCTACCACTGCAAGCTCTAAAGGCTTGCCATCACTGCTTCACCTCCTACGAGGCACAGGACAGTCCCTAGCACATACAGTTATGTGGCCCAAAATACTGCCAAGGCTGAGCAAGAACATTCTAAATAACAAGTGTATTTGCTTCACTAGACAAAAGTAGGTATTTTTTTGAATACTGCTACAATTATCTGAGTGTACTGCTTAGAAAACATTGGTAGAAAATTTGGAAGCTGCCAATCTATATACTTGTATATGGGTCTGGAAGCTAATAAACTTCTGGCTTGTAAAGGGTTGGCTGGCATTTTATTTAAATTAGAAAGTCACAAAGAATGGTCCTATTGGGCTCTGCTAATGAACATAATGCAAGAATGAATGTGTGCTCCCAGGGCCGAGGATTTACCTCAGTGGTTCTGCCACCTGCCTCGCAAGGCAAGATTCGGAGTTCAATCCCCGGTACCAAAACAAAAACAAAAACAAAAAAACTATGTGCTCCTAAATGAATTAAAGTAAATAAACTCTCTATGAGATCAACAAATTCATCACTCAGCTTTGAGGGATTTAGTTTAATAAATGGAATCAAACTTGCCGGGTTGGTAGCATGTTTATACTCCCAGCACTCAGAGGCTGATGCAGGATGATGAAGAGTTCAGGGCAGCCTGAGCTACCTACACAGGGAGCTCAAGGCCAGCCCAGATCACACAGCACCACACTGTCACAAAAACGCAGAAAACAAAACAACGGGGAAAAAAAAAAAGCAACAATAACAACAAAAACCCCTGAATAAATCCCTATCTAAATCCTTAAACACAGTTTTATTTTCTGGCAGTATCTCACCATCCTTCTTTTTCTGAGCCAGTATGGTCACTTCTTCTCCTTTAGGGAGGTCAAGCAGGAAAAGAACAGCCTCTTCTCTTATGATATTTGTGAAATCTACATTGTTTACCTGTTAAAATAAGATTGCATAAAATGTCATGGTTATTTAACAATATAAAAATGGGAAATATTCTGAGTCTACCTAATTTTGAAAATATGTCTTTAAGATGAAAATTTTATTATACTTTGGAGAAAATAACGTTTTCATTTAAATTAATCAGAAACCAAGTAAATAAAGTGAAAGTAAAGATTTATTTAAAGAGTAGTCATAATGAATCCTTAAAGTTCATCTGTTGCAAAATCTAACCAATTTAGACCAAAAAGACATAATATTGTGAAATCTCTGGGTTTAAAATTTTAAATTATTAATTCTATAAATGTACAATACAACCTTATCTTCTAGTTGCTGAAAAATCAAAAGGAAATGGAATAAAAAAGAGACAGTATGTATTTTGGCATCCCTTGGACAGCAACTTTGTAACACAGGCTCCAAGTCTGCCAGTCAGTATTTACTTAAAAGAGAAGCTCCTAAGTGTCAAAATGAATGTCAAAATGTCACCAGTAATTGTGTAGGAGTCCAGGTGGGTTTTCACCTTTCCATCTTAGGTAATGGGGCAGTGGGGGGGATCCCTTTGTGACTGAATCTAAACCAGGGTTTCCTGACCTTTATGACTGCTTTTTCTTGTGAGATATGATGCATCTAAACCAGGCCAGCTTACCCTTTCGCCTGATATAAATTCCATCTTGTGCCTGAGTACATCTCTGGTAAAGAAGGTCCTAGAGGCTAGTGGACTGCTACAAAGACTATTTCCCTGGGAGAGGAATACCCAATGTTGCTTGCTGGCAGGCTGTGGCCTGAGGCAGTGTCCTGCCATTCTGAATGTTTAGATGAACTTGGAAAGACTACCTGGTAGATATCACAGGGATCTAAGACTCATTTTCTTGTAAGTTCTATTAACACCAGTGACTAAAATGAAATATCACACTGCATAATAACACACAACATTGCAGTAAGCCATAGCAAATGCAGGAATGGAAAGTGGCTAGTCTAGCACAAGCTAGACCTGGTGGATGCTTAATTGGTTTAAGAGACTGCACACAGAAGTCTGCTGTATCTGATGCTTTTTTCTAGAGATCCATGTACTTTCAAATGCTCATAATTTGACATACCCTGAGAATTTGATCGCCTTCCTCTAAACCTTCTTTGGCTGCCGGGCTGTCTTCTAGAACACCAGCTACAAATATTCCAACATCATTTCCACCAGCTAGCCGCAAACCCACACTATCTCCTTTTCTGAATTTTACCAATTTCATGCTGGGCCTGTTAAAACAGATATTTCATTTGAGACAGTTAACAGAAGATTGAAAAAGTTATAGCAAACTGCTACAGTGAAAATAATATTCAGAATGGAACAAAGAACATCATTTCTAAAATCTACCAGAACTCATTAATTTCTTAAAACAGTATTAGAATCCAAAATCAGATTTAATAGCACTTATTACATAAGAACAGCTCTGCGTAATTAATTTATAAAACTTCCTTATACAACAATGGTTTTCTAACTCTCAGAGTCTTGAAAGTGGACACAGTGTCACATGCTTGTAACCCCAGCACTTTGGGAGGCCAAGACAGGAGAAGCAAGTGTGAACCCCGTCTCGGCAACTTAGCAAGACCTTGTCTCAAAAAAAAATAAAGGGTTGTAGATGGCACTCAGTACAATTCCCGTATCAAAAACAAAGAATTAGGTATATATGTTATTTTTCCAATGGCTAAAAGAATTTCCATTTTTTTCCACCCCAATTCACAGTGTATTGTTACTGCTGGGTAACTGAAAAGTCTCATTTTATACAGGTAAGAACTGAAGCACATATTAACTAATTTCCCTAATACCAGAGAGTCAAAATCAAGCTCTATGGCTTATAGTCTCTATATTCAATAGACAGATTTTTAAACTTTGCAGATGGTGGACTCTTTAGTAGTTCAGTGAGATTACCGTGCTGCCCCTTTGAATTTTAAAACAGAAATCTCACAATCATTCAGCTTTTGTGGATTTACCCCATATTGAAACTCTGCTCCTTTTTTGTTAGAGAATAAGGAGGAACAAATGTAGGCACGTTCCCTATTACCAGAGTAGTGTTAGGACACCACTCTGTAACACCCTGAGAAAAGGACTGAAGGACACTTAGACAACAGAACAGACCCTAACAACCAACTGCCCTTTAGATTTTCCTTCTAGGTTCTCACAACTGTCGACATTCCTGACCAGGCAGACATGCTGTTTTACTCATATTCACTATTCTGAGCATGTGTAGAAAAAAATTTAAAAATCCCTTTCTTAATTCACTAATAATCAAATTATTAAAAAGCTAACAGAAAATAACTAAAAACCACAAATCAAATGAATGAATAATTAAGTTGAGGGAAGAGACATTTCTAGCCCTTTTGAACCAACTAGTTAAAAATCATCTTAGCTTACAGAACTTATAAAATACTCACCTTTGACCTGGCTTTTTTTGTTTAACCTAAACTATCACTGGCTAGACATAAAAAAGGCTATAGTTTAGATCAGATCATTCATTGCTAAAGCTGACACTGTCCTTCCTGCCTCCCTGAAACGATTCAGTGTCAGCCTTACCACTGACAGTGTCCTTTGGTTATGATGGCATCCTACTCTTTCAATAATCAAAGGGATTCTCTAATACTCCTCTACTAAAACTGTACCAAGAGCTCTTTGAAATAAATCCTCCTCCAACCTTGATCAATCTAGAGTGCCTCAAAAAGTCCAAAGCGGCTGAGTGCAGTCTGCACCACTTACTAAAATCTGACTTTCAGAGCCACCGTTAGAGGGCAGTTTCCAGCCCACACCTCCCGACCAGTGCCACATGCCGTACCTCGCTGGCATTTTTGTACTCTGACCATCTGCACTGTTATCAACTACTCGGAATTGCAAAATGCAGATACCTTTTCCCGCAAATCTACTCACTGGATTCGAATGAAATATCAAACTTTTCTTGGCTCAGCTACCAATCTTACACACATCCTCATCCTCTTTGGTACTTGGACTCAGAGAGCAGATCTCTGGAATCTTACTAAAGTTTCCTAAACCTTAAAGATGTGTAAGAGCGTTCAAGTAATTCCGAAGGAAGAAAAAATGAGAGGACTGTGACTTCTATGGACTAGGACAAATTATCGTCATTCTAATATTAAATATGTACAATTTTTAACTTGTAGGATACCTACCTATTATGGTTTAGATCTAGATGTCACCCCAAAGCCTCACTGCTCATGGGTGGGGCTTTGGGAGGTGACTGGATCATGGGTGTGATTATAGGATTAGTCCACTGTTGGGTTTATAGCTGTGTGATGCTGGAGGTGAAGCCTGGTAGGAAGAGGTGGGTCACTGTAGGTGTGGCCCGGAAGGGTGTATATATTCCTCCTATTCCCTTGATTGCTGCTGCTTCCTTCCTGCCTTCCCTGCCATGAGTTCATCCAGTCAGCTCTGGACTGAAACCTTTACAAACTGTGAGGCAGAATAAACCTTCCCTCCTTTAAGTTGCAGGTATTGCGTACTGTGCCTCAGTGCTAAGACAGTAATTAAGACACCACCTACTTCTGACACTTTTTCTCTTTCTAGCTCACAACTCAAAGCTTCCTTAGTACAGAACACGAAGGAGAAAGCTGGGCATGGGGCCACCCCCTTTAATCCCAGCACAGGGGAGGCAGAGGCAAGAGGATCACTTGGAGTTCAAGGCCAGCGTGGGCTACATGGTGAGGTCAGGGCCACCCTGAATTGTATAGCAGGACCTTGACAGAGGGAGGAGAGGGAGAGGGAAAGGGGCAGAGGGAGGGAAAAAGAATGTGAGTGACCTAGCCCAGCCCATTTTAGGAAATTTATGAATTTTCAGTTATTCATATCACGTTCCTTTTTTTGGTATGGGGATCGACTCGGGACCTGGCGCTTGTGAGGCAGGCGGCAGAACCACTGAGCTAAATCCCTGGCCCCATATCATGTCCCTTTTACCACAGAGGCAACAAAAACTAATTTGATGATCGTAAGAGTTTGAAATTTGCTTAAAATATTTATACCTCAATTCCACCAAGTATAATATACAAGATAGTAAAATGTGCAGAATATAAAAATTTACTCTTCAGTTGCTAATTAGAATCTAGAACAGCTTTTCAACCAGGGGTTACTTCCCCTCAGGTAACATTTGGCAATTTTGGTTGTCAGAACTGGGTATGTGCTACTGGCATCTAGTGGCCAGTGGTGCTGCCAAACTGTCAAAATGCCTAGGAAAACACCCCAGGATAAACAGGTATCTGCCCAAAATGTCAACAGTTCTGACATTGAGAAATATTCACTTATTAATAAAAA
This sequence comes from Heterocephalus glaber, assembly GCF_000247695.1. The sequence goes on from NW_004624768.1 coordinate 2,859,104, forward strand.
GCTCGGGCATTAAAAGCTTATGGATGTTCGGTCAACAGTGCTGAGATTAAGAATTATTTATTTATTTATTTATTTGTTTAATCTAGGATGTTAGAAAGCCTGTAGAAATACTGATGTCTGAATAGAAAACAAGATTTCTGTAATTACTGACCTAAAAACTGTAGGAGACAATGACGGGAAACACAACATCTACAAAGTTCCTCTGCTTTTCCCTAAGCTCTAAGAGACTCTATCATGAGATTGCTAAATAAAAAAATAACCCAATCACAGTATTATGTGTCATTTAAAAAAGTATATGCAATATGGTTTGCAATTAAGTTCAAACTCTAGCTAATGTTTAATAATCGACAAAGACGACAATACAACTTTAAAACTGCATTACCGAAGAATCCCATCTTCATGAGTTGAATTAGGCAGGACACCATCAGAAGGACTGACAGGTAAATCCACATCTGGTTGTCCAACTTGAGCATACACAGGTTTTGGTTCTAAGAAAAAGAAAATTCAAACTGTGCAGGATTCACTTTATAAAAATATAGTATAATAATGTAAGTCACCAATGAAATAACCAAACTAAAAATTTCACAAAATATATGTATGATTCATCAGCAAAAATAAGTTCAGATGTATAATAGATAATGTGAAATAGGAAGAAAAGGGGCAAAGGGGAAGGAAGTGGGAGGGCTAGGGGAAAGCATAGAAGGGAATGGGATTA
>NW_004624768.1:2861324-2898684 GCF_000247695.1 Heterocephalus glaber
GGGGATTCCCAGTAGGGGAATAGCTGGGTCAAATGGGACCTGTAATCCTAGTTCTTTGAGGTATCGCCATACTGATTTCCACAGTGGTTGCACCAAATCTACATTCCCAACAATGGAGAAGGGTTCCTTTCTCTCCACACCCCCGCCAGGATTTGTTATTGGTTGATTTCTTGATAACAGCCATTCTTTGTGGGGTGAGGTGGAATCTCGGTGTTGTTTTCATCTGCATCTCTCGAATGACCAGTGACGTTGAACATTTTTTCATGTATTTACTTGCTGTTTTTACTTCGTCTGAGAAATGTCTGTTCATTTCAGGCAACCACTTTTAGAACTTTACAGATTTCTAGCCTGAGTCCTTATGAAAAGATTTCCAACAAGTGATATAATTTTAGTTTTACAATGTTTGAAGCCAATCTAATGTTATAATCAATTTATTTACTGGTCCCGGGGATTAAACCCAAGGCTTGTGCTAGGCAAGCACTGTACTGCTTAATTACACCCTCACCTCTTGATGTTCCTCTTTAATGAGCAATGTTGGAGAATAACCTTATTCACTACAAGCAGTTGCTAACCAGAAATATTTTCTATCTACAAAATAAATACATTCCTGAAAGGTTACTGACTATACCAACCTCCTACCCACAAAGAAAATACTGAAAGTCATATACAGAAGAATTCACACACTGGTCAGAGCAACAGCATCTTTAAAATGTCCTACAAATCTTGACAATTAGCCTGACAGCAAATGTTTTCGGAATTTAGGATACTGTTATGCTTACCTGGAAGGGTAGGTGTTTGCTTCTCATTTTTTTCAACTGTAACTTCTTCTACTGCTCTGGGGGCGTGGTCATCTGTATGCTTTACAGGAGTTGAGACAGCCCCCGGCTTAGAAATTCTCTCTTCCTCTCTGCTCCGAAGACTGTACAGTATTAAAATTAAAAGTTAAAGATGTAAGAATGATTCTGCAAATCATTTGTGGAAAACAGCACAAAAAGAAGGCAAGACAACTTCAAAAACCTCGACAAGGATTTTTGCTCTAAGCTCTCAAACTTCTATGAAAGACAGCAGCACAGGAGGGGGCCCTGCGCACAACCCAACTGCACAGCAGCACCAAGAGCCAATACACGGGACCGTAGCAAATTACACAGCTACTGCTCAGCAAAGGCGTCATCCAACAGAGCAGAGACAATCTACAGAATGGGAAAAAGATCTGCCAGCTGCTCCTCTGACAGAGAACTAAGATCTAGAATTTACACAGAACTTAAATAAAATCCAAAAAATCCGACCCTGTCCTCCAAATAAAAGACCCAGTCAACGAGGCAACTGAAATGAAGACACTTCTCAGAAGAAGTACAAATGGGCCATAAACACACGAAAAAAATTTCAACATCTCTGGTCATCAGAGAAATGCAAATTGAAACAACATAGGGATTCCATCTTACTCCAGAAAGAATGGTTATCAAAAACATAAATGAATAAAATAACAAATGCTGGGGAGGCTGTGGGAAAACAGGCACCCTTTTACATTGTTGGTGGGAGTGTAGACTGGTATAACCAGTATGAAAATCAGTATGGAGGTGCCTCAGAAAACAAAATAGAAATTTCATTCGACCCAGCTATTCTTCCTCTAGATGTCTTCCCAAAAGAGTCAAAGACATCATACTGCAGTGATAAATGCACACTCACACTTACAGCAGCACAACTCATAATAGCTAAATCTTAGAATTGGCCTCTATGCACACCAACAGATGGATGAAGAAAATGTGGTACTTATACATATCGGAGTACTACTCTGCCATAAAAGGATAAATCTGAGTCACCTGTAGGAAAATGAATGCATTTTGAGACCACAATGTTAAACAAAAGAATCAGACACATAAGCTTAAATTTCATATAATTCTCTTAGATGAGAAATCCTCAGAATAAATAAGAAAATAAAAGACAACAGGAAACAGGGACATGCATCTTTTCCAAATGGGAAGGGGATCTATAGATGGAGGGATGGGGAGAGAATGAGGGAAGGGAAGTAAAATGTTAAGTATATGTCCCTATTCCCTAAGAAGAATGTAAACATTATGTGCTGCAAACTTGCTTTAAAAAAAAAAAAAAGAAAAGCGCTAGTATATGAAATCAAGAACAGAGATGCTTACAGTGTTGTCTGCACAGGCAAAATCCTAGAATCAAAATACTCATAATACGGAGGGTAGGTTTTGGGGGTTGCTTTGTTTGTGGTAGGGGGTGCAAACATGGAATCTTGTGCACGCTAAGCAGGCATACTAAAAATGAGTTACGTCTCCAGCTCTGGAAAGGTTTGGTTTGGTTGTTAAACAAAAGATTAAACTAGAAGGATGTTCACCCTGTATCATTAAATTGAAATAAGCCAGCTGGGGAATAAATACAGACTGGGCCTTCGTCTTTTTAATGATTAAAAAAAAACCCAAGCTCTATATATGATGCTAATGGCTTATAAGTAGAAACTGGGCATGGTAGTGCGAGCCTATATTCCCAGCTACCCTAAGGCTGAGATGGAATGATCACTTGGGCCCAGAAGTCTGAGGTCAGTGTGGGCAACATAGCAAACAAAAGAAAAAGAGCAAGAACTGTGGGTGAAATGGAGTTGTGAGTCTGACCTATGATGCTTGTTCTAAAGTGCACATTGTTTTTATAACTGAAGATGAAAACTATTAATATTCAAGTTACAATACATAGAAATGTATGCAAAGACATAAAAAGAAGTCTAATGCAAAATGTAAACATGCTGAACTTACAGAACAGTATGACACCCCTTAGGAATTTAAATTTCCCCTGTATGCCTACACAGATGAACTTTCATGAAATCAAACAGGTAACGGGGACTGTCTGGGAAAGGGGTTAGAGGGAAAAGCAAGCAAAACAGCAGCCAAGAGGAACTTTAAATTTCTCTCTATGGTTTCAATTTTTACAAGAATATGTTTATTCATTACTTATAAGGTTAAAAAAAAAAGATTTTACTGTATAAACAAAGTCCAAAGATTTTTAGTTTTTTTATTGGGTGTTATTAGCAGTCTCCTACCAAGACAAAGTTTCTTCACCCGTTTTCTTCCTGAAGTGGCAAAAAATAATAAGCATTTTTCACAGCTTCTATCTTCCTATCCATTTAACCATTGTGTACTGGTGTATTCTTCCTTTCGTTTTGGTACCTGGAATTGAATACAGGGCCTTGCGCTTGCCAGGCAGGCAGGCGCTCCACTGCTGAACTACATCCCCAGCCCCTGTAGGAGTATATTCTACTTTTAAAATATAATGAGCAGCATGTATGTAAAACAGTCTTATAAGAAAATCAAGGCTATATATTTTCTAGTTCAAACAAGAATGAGCCATTTTAAAGTCATAAAAGATGAAAAATTTTAGCCATTATTTACATAAATAAAATACCACAATTAGCAAAACATAAAGAAATACAATGAAGTTTTATATCCCAATTGTACTAACCTCCTCTAATTATAAAGGGCAATGCAAAATAGTACTGCATATCTTTTCATTAAAGATTCCAAATGATATAAATGCACAAAATGAGAATGAGATTAAAGAACTATAAAATTTAATAGCTGTATAGATTTCTATTGCTCTGTAAAATGCAGAATTTGAACTATTTTCTTAAAAAGATAAGAAACAATTCCAATTAATTTTTTTCTTATAACTAAAAAATTTCCAAAATTTAAAATGTCACCAACATTATCATCTTGGTATCTAACTTATAATCAAATGTAATATTTTAACTAAATTCTTATTAGTTGTGGAATTAAGGCTATTGCTTTGCATATCACAAACTTCTGCTAGTAATTTTATCTTTGCCTACTTTTTATACCTCACTATCATTCTACTATCATTTGATACACTTATTATAAACTTAAAAGCAATCAGTTTTTAAAAATAATATTTCACATAGATGAAAGTCATATCATTCTATTAAAGTTTTCATTCAATTAATATTTGGACACTGTTCTTTTTCATGCATTTCCATTATCTACCAAAAGGTGGAGGCATTATTCAATAATACATGAAGATGTAGAGCAGTTCTGTTTAACTGAATTATAGCAAGACATTTGTATTATTTAAAATTTTCTAAAACCCATGTTAAATAAAATGAAAATCAATGAATACATTTTAATTAACCTAATAATCTAAACTGTCTCATAATGAGTAAATCATACATGAAATATATTACATTCTTTTTCATATACTCAGTCTTCAAAATCTAATATGTATTTCACACTTCAAATACACTTCAATTTGGCCTGGCCACATTTCAAATGCTCAAAAGCCACACGTGGCTAATGACTACCACTGAGGTGACAAACCCATGGCATGCGTGCTGCAGCAGGCTGTTAGCGCTCGAAGTTCTAAAAGGTTCTCATCAATGGACTATGCATTGGGCAATGCAGATCTAGAGTTATAGTACCGTATAAAACACAATAATCTACTTTCCCAAACATATGAAATATTCCATTATACACAAATATGACTACTAAGTCAGAACAAAATTGAATTTACACACATGGAATTAGCCTAAAATCAGTGGCAATTATTGTAAGAAACATAGTCAGTCTGTAAAAAGGAATTCTACTTGATAGGCTCTGAAATAATATTTAAGTTAAAAAATACACAAAACAGTTCAGAAACCTAGGAAGAGAACAGGACAGGACTGACGCTCACCAGGGCGGACCTCCTCGCACGCTAAATCAAAGCCTTCCTCACAGAGATAAAGTCTGCTTATACCATTTCTTTAAACAGAGCTTAGATAACATTTGTAACACACAAAATTTATATAAACAAAGCTAGACTGCATGGAGCTCCCATCATGTTTTTTACAACCAGCATTTTAGTTTTAGATGTTTTAGGAATTAAAGCCTTACTACCCAAATTTGAAAAGAATTTAAAGACTTTTGTTTAGAGAATGATACAAAGAGTTTAAAAAAAGTACGTCTTGCTTCCATCTCAGCTGACCTGAGTGCAGGCCCCACGAGGCTCTATTTTAAAAGCTTCTATATAATTGGTATTACCCATGAAAATATGTAAGGTGGCTAATAAGTAAAATATTCTGAAATAATATAGTTGTTAATTTTTTAAAAAAAGAAAAAAACCTCTTCAACTTTCAAGTTAAGGTTACAGATACCAAGTCTTTAGAACGTTTAAATGAAAAAAATAGGTACCAAAAAGAACTAAGATTTAGAATTTGCTTGTAATTAAAACTAGTAGCCAAAATTTTGAGATTTTGATGAATATAACTTTTGTTTCTAAAGGGAAAGTCATGTCCAAACTGATTGATATTAGCATGGCTTCTAGGTGTGAGAAATGTGTTAAACTGTAGCTGTTCCCATGAATCATCAAAGGTGTTAAGTTATATCACTGGCTACATAGCATGGCAGTAATCCCTTTCTTGACAACATCTTTACTGTCTCAAAGTTTTTCAGAATTAATATATTAACTTGTAATACTCATTACTTATAATAAGCCAATTTTATATTTGGTGTAACACAATATTCCTTTAAAAAATCATTACAAGCTGAAAATAAAGACCAGGGCTGTATAAGTTATAAATCTAAAATTTGAAATTTATAAAGCATCAGCTTCACAGGGCTGGGGATTTAGCTCAGTGGTTTCGCTGCCTGCCTTGCAAATGCAAGAACCCAAGTTCGATCCCAGGTACCAAAAAAAAAAGAATCAGCTTCACAAATATCTAAAAACTATACTGGATGCCACACTTGCAACCACATTCATAGGTGTTACTGTTACCCTCTTGTTTTATTATTTCCATCTTAAGAGAAAGCTAAACATCTTTGTAAATACAGTTTTAACAACTATCACTATGGTTTCCGATAACTTAAAAAGCTCTCTCCTGGGTGGGTATGGCTCTTCTCTCTTCTCCTTTGCCTCTCTGGCTCCCTAAAAGAAATGCACTTCCTCTGGTCTAGTTCTAGGCCTTCTCTTCATATTCTTCTCTTAGTAATTTTAGTGACTTCTATGGCTTTAGAAAACACTTCCATGCAGATAAATTTCAAATACCTCGAGCCCTACACTATCTCTTCAGCTATTGACCTGAACCTTCATAGATCTGCTGAGCTACAACTGACAAAACTGTATATAGTTAAGATGTTCTGATATAAGTATATATTACAAAGCAATAACCATAAGCAAGTTAATTAGTGTACCCATCACCTCACAGTTACCTATTTCTGTGTATGTGATGAGAATACTTAGTATCTACTCTTAGGCAAGGCGGCACGCGCCTATAATCCCAGCCTTTAGGGGGTTGAGGCAGGAGGATCACAAGTTTGAGATCAGCCTGGGTATCTTAGCAAGACCCTATCTCAAAATAAAAAACAAAACGGACCTAGGTTCAATCTCCAGTACTGCAAACAAATCAAGCAAAAAAAAAAACAAAAGACTCCAGCTTGTTTTCAGGAGCACATTTCAAGTAACCATTATTATTAACTACAGTCACCATACCATACATTAGTTGTCTACAACTTACCTTGTAACTGAAATTCTGTAACCTTTGACTAACATGTGCCCATTTCTCCCATCCCCAAATCCCCTACTGTTTCTACCAATTCAACTTTTTCAGATTGCATGTGGTACTAGTTTTTCTGTGTCTAGCTTATTTTACTTAAATTAGCATAATGTCCTCTAGATTTATTCACATTGCTGCAAATGGGAGCACTTCCTTCTTTCTCAGGGCTGAATAATATTCCACTGTGTAGGTGCACAGAATTTTTTTTAAACCCATTTATCCACTGATGTATAGGCTGATTCTGTATCTTGGCTACTGTGAATACTGCTGCAATCAGGTTGGAGATTTTATTTCTTTTGGATATACACCCAATGTAGAACTGCTAGATAACTTAGTGGTTATATTTTTAAGTATTTGAGGAACTACTATTCTATTTTCTGAAAGGTTACACCAGTTCACTTCCTATGAACAATATATACAGGTTGCCTTTTCTCAACTGTGTCTTCAGCTCTGGAATGACCCATATTTTTTTAAGTGTCGTAGATCTCCATATGAATTATTCTTCACCATACATCACTTGATGACCTACAGAGACTTGGGAATCTCTTGAAACTGAATACAGAATGTCCCATCTAAATATTCAAGTGCATTTTTCTAGAGAGAGGGGTCATTATTTTCTTCAGACTTTCGAATGTGTGACACCAAACAAGATAAACTCAAGTCACACACTAATCACATGCAAGGGCCTTTGGCACATAAATGGCACAGAGTGTATTTGTAAAAGGAAAAATAAAGTTCAGATTAATCTAGTAATGGATTTCTATTATACTTAACCTGCCCAAACAGTAGATTCTGGAAGCTTGCTAGTATCTTCTAATGCAATGAGTTGGCAAACTGTGGCTCTGGGCCACTGGTTTTTATAAACACCATTTTACTGGAACACTGCCATGCCCATTCATTTCCATGCTGTCTGTACCTGTTTTTCTGTTTTCTGCCATAAGACAGAGCTGAGTAGTGACAGATAGTGTATGGACTGCTTGCCTAAAATATTCACTGTGCAACCCTTTATGAAGAAGTCTGGCTCCTTTTTATTATTCTACATAAAAAATACCTAAAATGAGGGAGAAAAATAGACCTGATGTTGAATAATCAGAAGAAGATCTATCATCTAATTTACTTCTAAGCACTCCAGATCCATACGTCAAGGAAACACAACCATTTTATTTTAGACAACAGGATGCTATTACCTGCCGTTGCTGGGCTGCTGTGGAGAGTGTCTGGAATGATCAGAGGGCTCTGAGCGCTGGTCAGGAGACCGCGATCGGCTGCGGCGGGGAGGCCTGTCATGTGAGCGACCAGAATGATCTGACGCTAGTGACTGAATTTCCGAAATGTCTGTTAAATAATAAGGTGTCACTTACTTGTCCATTAAATGATCACAATGAAGCATAAAGTACTCCACTAAGTATAATTTCATATTAAGCATTAATTTCATCAGCAGTGATGAAATCAATAGTGGAGAGCTCCCTACAGAGAAAGCACGTGCCCATACCCCTCTCCCCAAGTTTTTAGATTTTAAAGATGTCTGGTTCATGGAAAATTATCATTTCAATCAAACACGACAAATCTTCCTAGTACTTTAAGAAATAAGTCACCCGGAAAACTTGGAAAAGAACAGTACTCACCATCTCTCTCAGAGGCATTGGCAGAATGGATACTGTCAGAAAGGTCAGGGACATTCAATAGGGTAGCCCGCTCATCTCTTTGAACTACCATTTTTAACTTGCCTTTAGACCTTTCTATCAATGTCTTTGCATCTGTCAGTGACATATTTTCTGTCACAGTACCATTTATCTGCAAAAGAAAGGAAACTGTATGTTGGAAGTAAATGATAAAGTACACACGTTAGCTTATTCTGTTCCATGGCAAACAGGAATATCCAAACTACTCCTCGGTGTGCGCTAAGAACCACCAGAACATTACCTTTAGGCTTTTCTAAATTATCAAAGTATCCCACCTTCCTGAAATAATACAAGTATTTACAATGCTGCTGCTCTGTCAGATAAACCCAAACTGTTATCTCTTAAACCCTCTCCCAAAGCTTGTGACATTCTACTACTTACAAGCGGACGAAGAAAACAAACATTTCAATAATATCTGGAACAACGGTCAAAGCCACTTCCTGTGTAAAAACAGATGCATCCACCTACACAGTGGCTTCTGTTGGTGCCTGATCTGTATTTGCAGCAGTGGTTCTCAGGATGGCCCTATATCTAACACAACACTATTGACACGGTAGTGGACAGAGACAGCCTAGTTCCCTCTTCCCTGAACTCTGCCTCGCAGTTCTCAGGAGGCTATGCACTGACCCTGAGCCTGTTTCCGATCCCATCTCATTAACTGTGAGAGTGTTACTGTACCTTTAGGACAACATCGCCTTCTTGGATACTGCCATCCCTTGCTGCCAAGCTATCTTGTGAGATCTCCTTTACAAATATATGGCTGGCCAAACGAAGACCATACTCTGAAATAACACATGTAAAGGGCTTTAATGTAATGTCCTAAGACAGTTAAGCAGAGCTAAAATACAAGACTGATGCGTACTGCCCGAGAGTCTTTAAGTACAATCAATGACATGATCACTTTGTGAATAATACATTTCCTTCAAACATCAGAAAGTCTGCATTGCTAATGTGAAGGCAAAGTGAAACTGTGTGGTTCAAACAAATGGTTCTCATTTTTCTGAAAAGGAGAAAGCCCCGAATACTGTATCATTTCTTTCTGACCATGTGCATTAGCTTTACACAATGTTTGAGGAATGCAATTCTAAGAAAGTGCACTGCTTGAGGCCTGAAAAATTCAGAAAGTTTGACAGTTTTCTTAATGACTGTTACACGAAGCCTGTACTAGTTTTATTCTTCCCACCTCCTACAGCAAAAGTCAGTCTGATCCTACACAGGAGACACTGGAGAGACAGAGCATGAGCATATACCACTGTATACACTGAACAGCTCACAACCAGCCAGGCAGATAAGAACAAGAGGTAGAGCACCGGTCCTCTTTTTCACACAATCAACAAAGGATCTTGGGCCGGGGATTTAGCTCAGTGGTTCCGCCACCTGTCTCACAAGCACCAGGTCCCGAGTTCAATCCCCGGTACCAAAAAATAAATAAAACAACAAAGGATCTAAAAGAGCCAACATTAATTTTATTGCTGGTGACAGTGGTCAGGTTAAGGCAGTTATCAGAACAGTCCAGAGAACTGTTCAGGTTCCTGTAACATCTTTAAAAAATGTATTTCATTAAAAAAAACACAAAAAAACTAGACCAATAACTGTAATTATCAGTATAGTGTCAACAAGAAAAGGCGTAAGCGGCTCTGTGGGGAGACAGGAGGACTCTACATTTCACTGCATTAAAAACCAAGACCAACAGAAATCACACAAATGAAACAAAATAAAATTAAATTAAAAACCTAAGACAGAAAACATAAAACTGTTTTTACTCTGAGGTTAGTCAGCAGACTTGGTACTCAAAAATCTAAAAGCTCCATCACAGTTACAGATTAACATAAGGTAAACATAAAAAGTACTCACAAGCTGAACTAGGAACAGGATGAAAAAAGAAAATGACTCTTTAGACGATCTAGGCAAGAGTTAGACACTCCTTGCACTCTGGCAACTTACACAACCAAGAGAGAAGGATGTTAGTTACCATGGCAATAATATTTGCAATAAAGAGTTCAAACAGTGGAAATGAATATATGGTTCTACATCTAGTAGGGGGTCAGAGAAGGCCTCCTTGAGGGAGAAATCCTAAAGCTAAAACTTCACCTAAGAAACACTAAAATTAAACCCAAAGTGTGTGTGTGTGTGTGTGTGTGTGTGTGTGTGTGTGAGGTGTGTGTAGGTGCGTACACGCTGACAGAATGATTGAAAAATGTACCAAAACTAAAAAAGAAAGATCATGGAAGGTATGATGAAGTCCTAAGTCTAATGTACACAGTTGGTAATGAGAAGTAGCAAAAGGCAGGGACAACAGAACAATCCAGAGAAACATCACATAAGCATCCACAGAACCCACTGAAGGGATCCAGAAACAAGCCATGAGACAGAATGTCCCCTGAAGAGATAATGGTGCCCCAGGAAAAGGTAGTGAAAGCAATGAAAGACAGAAGCAGGACAGATAAGAGTGGTATTCAGGAAGTTAGGACATATTAATTAAGCATAAGAAGAGACATCAGGGATAACTACCATATTATCAGTGGCTTGAGATGGGATCCAAGGCCTTCACAGTGAGCTACAGCCTCAGTCCTTTTTTTTTTTTTAATTTTGTAATAAGGTCTCAGAAATTCACTAAGTTGCCCAAACTGAGTTTGAACTTGTAATCCTGCCTCAGCCTCCCACAGTGTTGGAGTTATGGGTATGATCCACCACACCTGCCTATAGTACTTTTACTGTACAAAAATGATCAGTTATATATACCCACAGCTGGGGGAAGCAGAAGATCCACTATTTAAAAATCAAATATGATGGTAAGAGAAAGGAGCTGGGCTTCAGCTTAAAAATGTGAAATATGCCCTACCTTTTGGAGAAATCCTGTATAAAAGGTCCCTTCTCTTTAATCCCTCCATTTAATAAGTAGCCCTTCGTCAACAAAAATGATCCAAAGTCATATTAAGACTGATCCTAACAGCTAAGAAAAACAATGAATTGCAATTTGGTGAAGGTATGACAATCCTTTGTATAATTTGTACATATTTGGTTGTTCTCATCTCAACAAATCCAAAATCCAAGTACTAAACAATTCATTTGAAGTGTAATCTGCTCCCGAGAAATGAGTTAAGAAAATGGACAATCATTCAAGCCCGCCATAACAGGTTCTGACTTACAACAACAGAACACAAACAACGGAACAGAGAAACAGAAGAAAGATATGAGATGTCAGTTCTATTTCTCGATGGTCTTAAAACTTTCATGTGAAAATACTGATGAAAGTACTGGTAAAGAATACCTTCACTTTTTCGGGATTTCACCAATGTGACTCTGGTGGGTTTGGCAGGCTGACTGGAGGCCACAGATCGCCTGTCTGAGCGTGGAGACAAACTCCTCTCTCTACTTGCACTTCTATCCCTTGCCCAACTTTTTTCACTCCTTCTGTTAGCCAAACCACCGCGGCTACTTCTTGGATCATGTACTTCCTCATCATAACTATCTTCTTCATTATCAGATGCTGGTTCAGGATCAGGACGACTTACTGGTATCTGAACTTTCTTCTTCCTTCGAATGGTCTACAAAAAACAGTTGACTTATTTTCATACGTGCAATTTCAGTTCCTAAGAGAAAGGAACAATGCCCTTCTCTTGTCCAGTGTAAATTAATTTAAATATGAACCAAAGAGACACATAAATAATTACATCCAAAATAATATAATTACAACTGATTACTATGCAATGCATTTCCATAATGGCTGTTTTCTGATTAAGCAACAAATTAGGAATAGTGGGCTTAGTAAATCCTTATTTACTTCGTTCAGAAACATATTCATTGTAATAATCATAAGCCTGCAGAAAAACTAATAATTGTTGGTACAGGGGAAAAGGGGGAGACTGTACTCTAATGAGATCAAATACCCTGCCGATGCTACCAGAACTATAGCATGCTTCTGAGCCCTACTTGATTCCTTCATTGAATTTCTAGACTGCATCAATGTCAAGGCCCACAAATCACCCTGCTAGTCCTCTAAAAGATAAATTTATCTATCACACACCAACATTCAACTCAGTATTCTAGAGCTCATTAACTCAGTTATACTTCACCAATGCAAACTGCCTTCCAACTCTATTGCTCCCATTTATAACTTCTGGCATAGGTGCAGGTTCTTCCTTCCATCTTGCTTTTCTCAATGCTCTGTTTTCCCTGTCCACTTCTTTCACTGTCTGCAGGCTCAAGACTGGCGTGCACTGGAAGGCTCTATAATCTTGGACTGTGCTGTGTCTCCTCACATGGTACACACCAAATCTCAAAGAGCTGAAGGTGCTGCTGGGATAACACTTGTCTTCTACTTGAGACACCCTCATCCACTGAAACTTTGCACTGTCCATCTTATTTCTAATTCCTCCATCCTCTCCTACTCAGCCCATCAATTCTCTGGTTTCACTTGCCAAGTTTGCATGGGATTCCATGCTGGCACATTTAAATGATTTCCTACTGACTGTGCTATCATCTGCCACAACAAACACCAGCCCAGTATTCCTTCACTTTTGGGTGGCGGCATTTCTACACTTTGCTGATTAGGTCTTTTATAAATGCACTTCACTTGACAGAATTTTTTTTTTGGTACTGGGGATCAAACTCAGGACCTTGCATTTGGGAGGCAGGTGTGGTGCCAACTGAGCTAAATCCCCACCCCAACTTGACAGAATTCTTGATCTTGTTCAGCAGTCCTTTTGCCTACATCTTGCTGCCTTCAAAGAAATTTGTTAACACAGGATTTCCAAACTATTTTCCACAGTCCCAATCACTCAGCCTGCTTTTTGGAGACCAGTGACACTTTACTTCCCCATCCACTCCTCAATTTTTTCAAAGCATTTCATTTATTCGGTGCTCCTTTCTTTTGATTTCAAAGACCAAGCGGATGGATGTTCTATGAGTCTGAATAAAACCTTTCTATTTGAGCTTATTCTCATCCCTATTCATTTCCAATACCTTTATCAGTTACTATATCCTTCACGTTACAACTTTAAGCTCTCCATTATTTACCGCAAAACTATTCTCTAATCTCCCAATTAATCTTCTGTCTCTCTCTTACTACTCACCTACACATTATCACCTCATCTCATAATGGCTATATTTCTTCAATGGGTGAGCTATACTTTACACTGCTGCTTCCTACTGATCACTACCAAGAGTGATCAGAGTGGGCTTTTCTGAAAAAAACAACTTTGAAGCTCAAGGACAAGCAGCAGCAAGAGAAACCAGCATGTGCAAAGGACAACTGAAGTCTGGTTATAAAATGAGAAGGTAGGCTGCTTTTCCCCTCTCAGGGAACCCTCACTCCTGAGCTTTTATCAAGGAACATTTACTGAAAGTGTTCCTAACTGACTCCTTGTTTTTAAGACTCACCTCTTCTTCAATCTCCAACACAGTACACTGGAAGGAATGCTCTCTATTACTATTACTGCATTACTCTTCCATGCGTCCCTAGTAATATATAAACAAAAACAAAGTGACCAGGCACTGCAGGTCTTCCCTATCATCCCTATAAAAGAACCACCTCTGTGGAAATCTACTGTGCCTGAAATAGTCTCAATTTTAGTTGATATGCATTATAGTTATAAATGTGTATACTCATCTAGCCTACTAAGATTTAAGTGCATTGTCACACATTCAACTGTACATATAATGGGATTCTTATACTCACTAGGGTACAGGGGAGAAGCAGCCAATTTATTTTGTAGTTAACAGTTATAAACTCAAGTAATATTTTGCAAGTTTGACAACAAAGCTTGACATTTTTGGAACAAATCTTTTTTGGGAAAGATGATCGCTTCACAACAGTTTAGCTGAATTATTCATATGTAAAATAAAACAAAATGAAATCATGTATGTACTACTATAAAATACAAGACAGAAGTTCTTATAATTCTGGTAAGGTAAAAAGGCTTTTGTAAGTAAGATACCAACAGCAGAAAGTCTAACAGACATGACAACATAAAAATCAAATGTTTACACACTGAAATAAAATCATATAAAAAGGAGCCAAAAAATCACTATAAACAACTTATATATACTCACAAATGCCAAATGGGAAAACAATATATGTAGTATATATGACATAAGATTAATGAGCTTAATAAAAAAAACACTTTTACCATACAAATTCAAGAGACATGAACAGGCAAAAGAAGAAACACAAAGTGTAGTAATACATTGTGAGAAGGTTAAACTCACTTGTGATTTTAAATATTTCATCTGAAACACTTAACTGTGGCTTTGATCCCTAGCAATGCCAACCCTGCTCCCCAAAAAAGGTTTCACTGAAATACTTAACCTGGCAGATTCAAAGTGTTGATGAAAATGAATTCTAATAATTGGTAAGGCAACACATATATCAAAAGTCATTCATGTTGGGCATGGTGGCACTGCCTGTAATCCCTGCGCTTAGAAGCCTGAGGAAGAAGGAATATGAGTTTGAGGCCGGCCTAGGCTAGCATGACACCCTGTCTTAAAACGAAACAGAACAGAAAACAAGTCATTCATGCCCTCTGACTCTGAAAAGCCACTGCTAAGAACTTTTTCCTAGAAAGTAAATGATTAGGTGTGTAACAAACTTCACTTCTATTTTTTTAATAGCTGTGGAAACTAAATTGAAATGCCCTTCAGTGAGTGGGCTAGGGTAAGTACCTGCATACTACAGCAAAACGCTCCACAACCATGTGGGTGTACAAACTGGAGTGCTTACAAATGTTACCACTAGCAAGGGCTTCACCCTCCTTTATTTACTCTATAATGTTTTTTTAAGTATGCTCAGAATTTTAGTAAAAATTTTACATGTTAATTGTGTTATAAACAATAAATCTACTTCTAGCTTTCGTTCATCTATAGTTAAATAAAATTAAGCATACTTGAGGAGTTACAGTATTAGGTACTATAACATTTTAATTACATAGAAAGCATTTATTGAGCCTAATGCCCAAAGGGCTTTTAGTTTATGGAAAAACAATCACACAAAGAAACACTATAATGTAAGAGCACGAAGAAGAGAGAAATTAGTAGAATGTGAAAGGGGAGGAAAGGAGCTCTCATTTGGAAATGGGAAAAAAACCCTCCAAAACTCAAATATATAATGATCTCGAGGTTTTTGATGTTATGATTATGGCTGGGGATAAGGTGTTAAAAGAAGACAGCTTACACAGAAAGGCCAACTCCAAGGCACTGGGTTTTATTCTACAATTCATTTAGCAATGAAAGACAATATAAATAAAGGACATGACCCAAGGTGTTTGAATGCAGAAATGAACAGCTGCTCTTGGCTCACTAAAACACTCCTACCCAGGCCTTCTACAGCTTCTCCTCTCAGAGCGAAAAACACATGCCCAAGCCTCCTGAGGTCCTCCTGTCCAACTGATAAAAGTTCTAAGCTGGCTCACATCCCTTCCCTTACATGTTGGCCAAATATGTACTACTTCAAATACGGTCTTGATTTTAGACCTTCTTATAAAAACAGTTTTATGGGGCAAAGTGTGAGTACATGAGTACAACCTTCTCGGGTGTTTTATCAATGTGAGATGCGTGCACTGTTTATCGCTGAAAAACAAAACAGCTGAACATTAACAGAAGAATTGGAGGTCTTAAAAAAGTTAGAGGGATGGGTAAATGGGTACACTCACCAACTCAGATACAGGATTTAAAAACCAATTAATCTAAGGTGCTCCCTTTGGAATGTGCAGTGACCCATGTGAAAACATGAATAATACTGCTCAGGGTCAACAGCTAAAGCAAGAAATCTAAAGCTTATTCAACAACTATAAAAACAAGCTTATAAAAAACCCAAAATACTAGTAGATCATAAAAATAAGCAATTTACTTCTATAAGCATTATAATCTTTATATAAAAACTGTTTAAAAATGGTATTATCCACTAGGCAGTTGAATGTACTGACAACTGAAAAGTAACATTATAGCTGTAAAAATATGATTACAATGAGACTGTAAATACAACAGAAGATGTTCATTACTTGGAACAATGTAGCAAGCTAATACTGGGACTACTGCAACAGGAGAAGAGCTCTTCTCTCACCAGCATGACCCTGGTGCAGAGAAGACCCTGGCATGGCAGCACACACAGGCTCAGGATCCGGCACTGCTGCAGGCCGAGCCTCAAGGACACCCTTTCCAGCCCTCAACATGGCTCCCTGTATTTCTGTGGGGTTCACTGTGGCTCCGAGTGTTTGATGGATGGTTGAAAGTTTCTTGAGATGGATACAGCAGGACACACAGCCACCTACCCGCCTCTTGCTCCTGCTGTGCAGTGAGCAAAGGCTTCCACAGGGTCTTCATCAGTCCTTCAGAGGACAGGTGGGGCAACCAGGCAAGGTGCTGAATGAAGGAAGTGGCCTGGGTGCTCCTCGATGTCAGTAGTGTCATTCTAAATAGGACTTCCACATTAAATCTGTTCTGTGCCACATTTGCCAAGTTTTAACTGGGATTAGCGTTAACTCAATTTCTTTTCCCTTACCCCCCAAAAATAAACTTACTTCTACAAAAGTATTAAATAAAATAAAGATTCCAGCCATATAGTGAGATAGGGACACGAAAGGCACCCTGAACGAGTGCACAAAGAAATTCTTACACTTTCTCCTTCCCATATCATAGTAACAAGCAGCTGATGATGTGGATTCCAGACAGTGTGAAACTTCCCCAGTAAACAAATGTCCTACCAGAGAGAGAATGGCTGCGTATTTCAGACTGACTACCTGTCAAGATCCAGTCTAACTTAAGACCTAAAAGAGATGGGACATTAAGCCACCAAGAGCCTCTCAACCTTCACCTCTCCTTTTTAACTGTGCAGGAAAACCTCAGTATCTGCACTTTGAAAACACACACCAGTATTAGCAGAAAAACTCTTAATTGTGAACAACTAACTCAGGAATTATTGTTTCAGTTTTCATTTTCTTAAAGGGGAAGGACGAATTCAAACACCAGAGGAATATCAATAATAGCTAGTACTTCTAAGTTAACCATAAAAGATACTTACAATTTTTGCATTTTTCCCACTTTTTCTTAGTTGCTGAACAGCAAAAGCATGTTCAACATTATCCATTGAAACTCCATTAACCATTGCAACTCGGTCATTTTCCCTAGGGGGAAAGTTCCCAAAATAAGAGAAAAACACAGGCAAAGGTTAGAGAAAAACATGCAGGCAAGTTTGTGAAGAATGTTCTAGAGAATAAAATTCTGAATATGGGCAGATTAATCTATTTGTCTTCACAGCAATGACAATATAATGCCAAACTATTTACTTCAGATCTTTCAGAAGAATGTGTGGCAAGTAACTATCGACAAGGCACTGATTTCTTTGATCATTTGCACAGTGTAACAATACACACAATGACTGGTAGTTCAATTACAGAGCATAAGATGAAACTAAGTCATCTAGCTAGAAAAAGTACTCCCTTTTCAAAAAATAGTCTTTCTCCTTTTAAGTTTCTTTTAATTCTTCAGATTAGTCTCATTTTTTCCTTCTCTATCTTGCTAATCTTATTATCACACAAAAAAGAAAAAACACTTGGGGTGAGAGCCTCCTGAAGTCTAGGCTCTACCTAAACCGAGTTAGAAGTTTTCTTTTTCATTACTTTTATAGTTACAGCCTATGTAAAGTGACACTAACTTTTCACTTACTATAAAGTTTACTTCGAAAGTATATATTCATTTAAGGGAAAACATTAAACACACCATGCTACACTGGGGTATAAATACAGTAAAATCAATAACCAAGCAGGCCAGTGCGTGGGGACAAGAACAGTGCTTGTCACAGGCATCTGAAGGAGGAAACACACTTACTGTAGCTGGCCTTCAGCTGGTCCTCCTTTTAGCACGTCTGAAATTACTATTGAGGTTTCCCCACTCTGAAAATGAGGATTATCTCTCCCACCAGATATTGCGATTCCAAATCCAAATCCAGGAGCCTAAAGTAGTAATTACAGTAAATACTGCTGTTAAGGACAAAAATAATGTTCATTACCGCATATGCTACAATCTAGAAAAGTTTGACTACAGGAATTACAAACTTACTGTATCTGTGATCTACACTTACTTGATTGTATGGTCATGTATTAGAATTATTTATTTTTATATGAGAACGCATGCTCTAATAAATACTGGACATAACTATTAAAAATTGCCAATTACATAAAAGTTCTTTAAGCACTGAAATAATTTAAATTTTGAACATTAAAATCCTGAATTTATTTTTGTCAGAAGGCCGTGAGAGACTAACAATGCCCACCGCAATCATCACAAACACTAGCAACCATTTTAGAAAATCAAGTACTAGTTATTTCAACTTCCTTCAGTTACTTCAAAAATCTGTCATAGTAAATCTCTACAGAAGTAATCTTTCACACATTGTATATAAAGTATATATTAGTTATACCAAAAATTTTAATTATATACTTATATATTTAGCTAAAATAAATTATAATAAGAGTACAAATTTCTGAAAGAGCTAAAAAATCTTTACTGCCATGACTAAGGATAGCGTAATACAGAAAAAATTCTAGATACCTCCAAGTTATTAAGTAATTACCTAATCTCTAGAAAATCCACACTATTCCCTAGAACAGAAATAAAGTACTCACCAGAGTGATCTAAAAAAATTACATTTTCTTAGAAATCCAGAATCATTAAATCATTAGATCAGAAGTGTTTTTATATAAAGTAATACTATATTCCTATGTTCTACAACCCAAACAACATGAGGCTAAAAACCTTCCTAACCTGTCCAGTCCACAACAGAGAAGAATATATCCACCATGATGAGGTCAAAGGTAGTCTTCCCTTCCACCCCAAAGCTTACAGAGTAAGAAAAAAGGAATCTCTTCAAAAGGAATAAACACCATGGATTTAACTCCTGTGTGTGGCCAAGAAACATGAAAACATATGTTCACACATAGACTTACACAGGAACACTCACAGCAGTATCAATTTTAATAGATAAAACGCAGACACAACCCAAATGTCCACCGACTGACAAATGGATAAGTAAAACATAGTATATCCATGCAATGGAAAATCAACTGGCAACAAAAAGGGATGAAGTACTGACACATGCTCCAAAATGGATGAACTATAAAGACATTATGGTAAGAAACCAGTCATAAAGGTTCATACAGAGTATTATTCCATTTATATCAAGCATTCAGAAAAGGAAAATCTACAAGACAGCACTTAGATTGGTAGTTGTCTAGGGCTAGGAGGGAATGGGGTGACTGGGGAGTGACGGTTAATGAGGACAGGGTTTCTTTACACGAAAACACAAATCGAGATAGTGACACCAAATCTCACTGACAGCCACTGCCACATACTCAGAACTTAAAAAGAAAGTTCCATTTTTACTTGAGAATGACTCAAAGCAGTAGAAATTAGCTTCATTACTTCTCATCTCTTAAGGACACATATTTCCAGTAGTCTATGTGTGGAAATGAGAAGTGTACATAAAGTGGCTTGGTTTGTACTTGTGTGGCTGCAAGCTCAAACAGCTGTTTACATGTAAGGGGGAGGAGGCCACCAGGCACCATTTTTACTTGAAGGAATCACTGTTTACCTGAAGCCATGTAAAGTTATGCAAGCCTGATTATTTGACACATTTTTCTCCACAATGAATGAATACCTGTTGCTTCAAGAAAAATGACTGATAGTACTTGTTGCAAATGATAAAAATTTAATTTTAAAATTAAACTCAGAAAAATTTTTATCTGCACTATAAGCTCAACAGCTTTTCAGTACTTAAAAGCTTTTCTGAAGAGAAGGATAGTGAAATTAACACATGATTTTAAAAATACTGTATGGTGAAATGTGTCATCATTTGAAAGATTTGCTTAACTCTGGGAACCAGTACGTTCCAAAAGACCAAAGCATAATATTATAAAATCAAGCATGGATAAACACCCACTTGGGATACAAAGAGGCCAACAGATTTTCATGTAACAGTACACAAAGTTCACTGATATGACATGGTTTTAAACTGCACAGCACAACTATCCTTTAGGAAATTATCACTCGGCCCCCAAAAGAACTATCAAAAGAACTCTTTTTAAACAATGTATATGAAGCTGTATTTTGGGAGTACTTTAACAAAAAATAACATATTGCAATAACTTTTTTAGGAACTTGGGGATAATCACACCTTTAGTTTTGTTAATGGTACAGTATACTAATGGATTTCCTAATACACTAATCTTGCATTCCTGAATGACTTTATCATGAAGTATTTACATAGTGCTGACCTCTGTTTGATTATTTTTATTTTATATTTGTGCACAGATAAACATAAAAGATATTGAGCTTTAATATTTGGTGGAGGTTGGGTGGTCTTTATTATAAATAATAAAGTCATTACCAAGTTTCAGTATTAGTATCAGACATAAATTGCTAATGAGCATGCAAACTGCTATACAGTCTGGGGGAGAAATCTGGTAATATCTGAGAAAAGTAGAAATGTACTAATTTGCTCTTGACAGAGCAAACTAATTTCTAGAAACATTTCAGTACATTTTTATTGCCACATAATATTCCACCATAGACATTTTTGTCTACTATTCATCAGCTAATAAACATTTTTGTGTTATATGTACTTTGGCCTGTTACGAATAATGTTGCTATGAAAACTGGTGTGTAACTTATTTTGTAGACATGTTTTCATTTTTCTTGGGTATATACCTAGGAATGGAATTGCTAGGCACACAGTGATTCTATGAGGAACTCCCAAAGTGTTTTCTATAATGGCTGCACCATTTTACGGCTCCATTGTCAATGTGCAAAGCTTCTTGTTTCATCCACATCCTTCTTAACCCTTGCTGTTTGTTCTTGCAATTACAGTCACCACAGAGGTACTGGGAGATCTCCCTGTAGTGTTTTATATATATTTCTCTGATGGCTATTCATTTAAGTTTCCTCCTCCCTACTATAATTACAGACATCCCCTTATCTGGCAATACAGTGCATATGTATTCTAGGTAACTGCCAAAAGAACATAGCTTTAAGCCATCTCCACTTACTACCATTACCAAAAGCCCAAATCTACAAAGCAGCAATGAAAAAAATCAGAGAATGGGCAGATATGCCATGTTCACAGTTCAGAAAACTCACTATTGTTACGATGTTAATTCTCCCTGATTAATCTACATAGATTCAATGCAATCCCAATAAAAATCTCAAGGTTGCAGGGAGTGGAGTAAAAACTGACACTTATTCTGAAGTTTATATGGAAGTTGGGTGCAATGACACACACTTGTAGTCCCAGTCAAGATCAACCTGGACAATACAGCCAAGAACCCCATCTCAAAAATAAAATTTAAAAAAACCAATCAAACAAATAAACACACATGTGTGTGCACACAAAGGAAAAAGAATAGGCTAAATTTGGAAGATTCGTACTTCCTGATTTCTACACTTTTAGTATAAAGCTATAATAATCAAAGCAGAAGTGAAAGGGTAGACATGCAGATGACTAGAAGAGCCTGAAGAGCTTAAAAATAGATGTACATATATATGTTGGGCATGGTGGCACATGCCTGTAATCCCAGCACTTGGGAGGCTGGATTAGGCTTGGATTCCCTCGAGTTCAAGGCCAGCCTAGGCTACATAGTGAGACTGTCTCAAAAAAATAAATAAATAAATAAAAGATGTATGGTCAATTGGTTTGTTTTTGGGGGGGGTACCGGGGATTGAACTCAGGACCTTGTACTTGCGAGGCAGGCAGCAGAACCACTGAGCTAAATCCCCGGCCCATGGTCAATTGAATTTTGACTAAGGCAGAAAGGCAATTAAATAGGTAAAGGATAATCTTTTCATCAACAAATTACTACTCATAGTGTTAGACATTCGTATGAAAAAAAAAATTCTCTGTCCGTATCTTACAGTACACATAAAATTTAACCTAAATATACCTTCTACAAGAAAATACCGGGGAAAAATTGTGACCTTAGTTTGGCAAAGAATTCTCAGACACAAAACCAAAAGCACGACCAATAAAAACAAAAATTATGAAACCTATCAAAATTTAAAACTCGTACTCCACAAAAGCTACCATGAAGGAAAATATAAACCACATGATAGGAAAGAATATTTGCAAAACAATACCTGACAAAGATCTTATATCTAGAATAGTGGTGAACCTATGGCATGAGTGCTGCAGTGGGCTGTTTGTATCATTGAAAGCTCTAAAATGATCACCATCACTGATCTAGAAGCTAGAACTCTCAGAACTCCAACTTCTGTGCAGCAAAGGGCACAACCGTTAATTAACAGTGAAAAGGCAATCCATAAAATGAGAAAATGTTTGCAAATCAAGTTTCTGATAGGTGTTAGTTAAATAATCTAAGTTAAAACTGGCAAGAAATTTGAACATTATTTTACCGAAGATTATGTGGGTGATACACACGTCAAGAGGTGGTTAACACTTAGACTTTAGAGAAATACAAACTAAAACTACAGAGAGGTAACACTAGGCATATATTGGAATGATGGAAATTAGGGGGAAAATCTGACATCATCAAGTGCTGATGAGAGTATTGAGCAAGTATAGCTCTTATACACTGCTAGTAGGAATGCAAGGTGGTACAGAGTTTACTAGTTTCCTATAAAATTAAACAATTACTATACAACCTATAGCCATTCCATTCCTAAGTATTTACCCAAGAAGATTACTAAAGAAGATTTAGTCATAACCAACAAAAACTTTAAACAATCAAAATATACCATATGACTAGAGAAGGAATTACACATTCATACAACGCAGTACTACTCAGCAACAAGCAAGAAATAACCACCATTACAAGAAGCATCATGGAGAAATCTCAAATGCCTTAGTTTTTTGGTTTCTGTTACTGGGGATCGAACTCAGGTCCTTGTGCTTGAGAGGCAGGCAGCGGAACCACTGAGCTAAATCCCTGGCCCCAAATGCCTTAGTAAAAACACCAATTGTTAAGTCTCAAAGCTACACATTACATGACATTCTGGAAAGGCCAAAATATAAAAGAACAGAAAACAGATCAGTGTTCAAGTGCTAGGGGTGAAGGGACAGAGTTGACTGTAAGTATGTACAAGGCAAAGTTTAAGGTGATGGACATGTTCTATACTTTAATTTTGGTGCTGGTTACATAACCGTGTTTTCAAAACTCAGAACTGGGCACTAGATGAATGTTACTGTATGAATTATACCAATAAAGATATTAATAAAAATAAATATATAGTGTGTTAAAATGATTCAGAATCATATTAGTCAATTAACATCAATTAACATTTAATTAACAATTAAATCGTATATGAAATTATTTTATATATTTAATCATCTATATCTGACTTAAATATGCTACCTGTCAGCAAAACAGGAGACCATATTTCAACTTCATAAATTAAAAGTTAAAGTTAGTATTACTGAATGGTTTTCTTTAGCATTTAGTGGGACACAGAATAGTCAAGTACAGCTACTGAAATCACTGTTTTTGCATAGTTTACCCATTATCTAGTATGTGCAGACTCAAACACTCAAGACTTATCAGAGGGAAGGGTCCAGGAGCATGATTTCCCCCTTTCCAACTTGCTAATAAGTACAGGTAAATATAGCTGGTAGAAAAAGTGTAAATCACTTATATTTAGCACTATATCTAAATACTCTCTGAATATTCCTTAAGATTCACCTCTCCTCTGGAAGAGGAAGAAAGAGAATTTTGGGAGGCACATAGGTTATAAACTGATGAAGTATGAATTACCTCATTTTAAACATGTGAAAAAGCAAGGCTTTACAGCAGAGGTGAGAACTAGGCAGAACTAAGATTCAGATCTGCAGACACAGTTCATATTCCTACTATACCTTTTACTAATCTTTCAGCCATTTGCAACTATTTAAGCAATAGTTTAGGGTCTAGACATTTCAGATGAAGAAGTACTCTATCTGTCAAGATTTTAATAGGTACACAGCCTGATTTAATTTTTAAACCTGAAACCTACAAAACAAATATATGCACTCAGAAGGGTTGAAACAATTTCTACTTTACATTAATATGCAGTCTTATCTAATCATTCAAAATCAGAAGAAGTAAATCACTTTATACTTAAATCAGGAATAAAATAACAAACATACAACTAACAACCAAAAGGATATATGAAAAAGTAATCATGTTTACTTTTGACCTTAATAAAGAATTTATTGTAACTCTAATTTTAAACAAAAGAATATAGAAAAATTTTCCCCTTTCTTCTGGCTTCCTGACATCTGGCTTTCCTCTATTGTTTTCAAAACCTGCCAGTATCCTGAGTTATAACACAGATTATTTACTGCAGCAGAAACTCACCCTGTGAAGCGTTACTGTGTGTTGCTCCCATATAGCTGTTTCCTCCATTGCTGTGCTCTGATAAAGCAAAAGAAAAACAGATCATTTCACCTTTTCAGAAAAAGTTTTTAATAAAGCAAACAAGCATCCAATAAACAATACGGCACAACAAAATACCAAAATGTATACTATTACTATTAAAGCTACTCTGAAAGGAGCTAAATAATTATAGAAGGTTTTTTGGTTTGCTTTTGTTTTAGGAGATAGGAAACTACACACAGGAACTTCCTTTGTTTCAACTTAGTTTGGACAGATGCTACTCTGTATTTGTTTCATGCCAGTTGAAACTAGTATTCCAGCTAGTTCAGCAACTTTATACTTAATATCAGATAGAAAATAAAAGTTGTAACAGTTGTAACCAAATATTTAAAAAGCATTCTGCATATTGTACAAAAGAAGGTAACAGTAAAATACTTCTGTACTGGAAAATTATAAATATATATGTTACAGGAAAACAGATAAGACCATCTGATACGTTTGGTCAACAACTGTTGTAGTATCGGAATTAAACACTACGGTTCCACTTAGTTTTAGCACAGAATTACCTTCTCAAACTTCATGTATAACCATGAAAAAAAATGGCTTTCTCATGTATATATCATACACATACACATACGAGGAACCAAAAAGAAAAACAAATGGACAAAAGCCCCCAGTTCCCCTAAGAATTAAAGTAATAAAATAAAAAATAAAGCAATACAAGCTCCAATATAGTCCTACTCGAGTTGTACTGCAGTTCAGTTTCACCTGTTATGAACTTCTCATGAGGAAAATAAATTATCTAAAAGACAAGCACTAAAAAATTTAAAATAAAAAATACAATTGTTCATAGAGGTTTAAAGTAATTCAGTCTCGACTATAAAACTGGGGCTTCTAAAATACATTCACTTATAAATAAATTTTAGAAAAAGATTTTTCATAGTTATCTAAAGATCAGGGAAAAGGGGAAATGTTGAGCATGACACTGTCAGAACATCCCTTGTCACCTGTCATTATAAATGCTTCTTTCATAAGTGAGATGTGCTCTGTTACACTGCTGCCATCAGCATCGTGAGAATACGTCCATCAAGGTGCCATGGGCCCTTTCTCCTTTCCCACAGCAACTTTAATTGAAGATTGAAGCTACGTTAGCAAATGAATCCCTATAAAGAAGGCCTGCTTCCCTAAATTCAAAGCAACTAGATTAACTTTCCTGCCAGATGAATAAGGAGAGAGAGAAAGGATCTCTGTTCACTCCCACAGATAAGAACTGCCAACCTTACAAGCGCTTTGTTTCCATCTTCCAATGGAGTGCAGCAAAACCTCCCTTTAATGAGACCTCCACTAGAAACAAAGCTGTTTTGTTTTTTTACAAAAACTGATGAGAATTCAATGCATTTAAAAAAAATTCCATCAGTGTGAAGCCCTGACGGTATGAGTAAATGTACTAAATATCAACAGTTACACTAAGATACGCGTAACAAAAATATCTGGAGTAAATGCCAGTCTGTCCAATTTCAGCTGACACTAGGAATGAAAACCTGGCCCTTCCTAGATCAACTTTGTGAATCAGGAACATTGCTTCTCTCCCATTTTAATCCCTTTCCTAAGGGTCCAAACTGCAAGTGATCTGATAACAGACAGTTTGCTTGATCGGATGCTCTTTAGTACAAAGTCTATCATCCTCCACATGGTTTTAATGATCACTTAGTTCATTCATTCAACGTTAGGGGAAGGAGGTCAGGTTATGAAACACCTTGTATACTGACGTTCTAATTTTGTTTAAACATAAGCAGGGGAAAAAAAGGCTGAAGGGACATACAAAATGCTATCACTGATCGTCTTCAAAAGTAAAGGGACCATGAGTGACATTCTTCCATCAAGTGTTCTTTTTGCTTTCCTTTGTCCGCTCCTAATTAGAACAAACTGGCAATGCATTTTCAATTACATTCATCCAATTCCATTTCTACTTGAAATTTCGAATAGTATCCACTTTTAACTTGGCTTTTAGAAAAAAAATCAAATGTTTAAGGGAATTATGTCTTACTGTTAATCAAACAAATTGTTTATTCTACCATTAGTAAGGGAGTTATACATTAAGGTCTCAATGTACAACATCCAAAAGAAATGTAAATTAGTTTTTGTACAACTTAGGGAGAAAAAAATCAAAATATAATTATCCTCCTCATTCCACATCTAAATTAGTGTGGTTTTTCTCGGGGGTTTAGGAAAAGTATACATCTCAACCAACTCAATGGCCCCTTCAAAAGGGTGATGATAATGTAGCTCAGTTTCATTCACTTGATTTATCTGAAAGGAGATGTGTACAAGAAATTAACAGAGCATGAAATACCAAAAGGAGTGGCTAGCTAGGCCCTTGGCCAGCACAGCAGAGCAATTTAATCCATAATGAACTTCTATGCCTCACCACGCACCCAGAGACAGAGAGAGGTGCATTCCCAGTTTCACCACCACCCACGTCATCCCTCTCCATCTCTCACCTTCCTTCATGAGCTTCAGCAACAAAGGTAGAAAACTCTACCCATGGTCATCTGTATAACCAGGCAAGCCTAATGAGTTCTGATCAAACAGGATATATGGGCGGATAAACACACAGATATGTGATGACACAAATACAGTGAAATCACAGTGGTAGACTCTCAGTGGTCAGGATTCAGGAATCCACTTTAAAATTCTTTCAACCTTATTATATGTTTGAAAATCATCATAATAAAATGCTTGGTGTGGGGGACAAAGGAGCTCCTAGTAGATCACTCAGAAATTGAAGCTAAAATTGATTAAAAATGTCAGTATCAGTAAACTTCCAAAAGCTTTCCAAGAGCACTATATTTTTTAAATGGCCATTAATGGTTGACAATTTTGATGCTTCAGAAAAGAGGGGTTTGGTTTCCTTTGGAAGGGAACCTAAGAAATGAGAGACTGTGAAACAGGAGAAATGAAGGTTAGGAATCTTAAGATTTTTACTGAGCCTTTTTTGCACTGTTTTATAGTATTCACCTATTTTGAAACAGTACTTAACAGGTTTATCAGCTGTCTTTAGAAGAACTGAGAGGACAAATAATTCCATAGCTTGCACAGGGATTGTCTGTTAAACCAATAGTCTCATCCCCAAAGCACTGAGGCTTGAAGGAGCCCAAGGACAAAGCGTTTTTTATTCCACTGGGATTCTAGTATTACTATTCCCCTGTAACTAAGAAAAGCAGAAAATGAACTACCCCAGAAATAATGAAACCAGAGGCCAAACCTGTCATAAACTAATTAGGTTTCCTCACCTATAAAATTAGGAAACTGGGTGAGATTATCCAGTAGAAAGATCTTTCCAGCTCCACAATTCTGTGAGATTACAATTCCAATGAATAGTGTACAAATTCAATAATTAGTGATGCACTGCAGGCATCAAAAGCGACTGCAATTCATGATCACTGGGTTAGTTTTGCATACAGTTCTAAGCCAGCATCAACTGACTAGAATCCCAATTTCTGAAAAAGCAAAAGCTGTATCTCAGAACCTGCCAAGAGTTTGTTTGGTCTCTTTGTTCTCAGCTCCGACTGGCAAAGACAGCACTCAGATCACCAACCCTGAAGGGTTCCTGCCAAACCCCGGACCTTCATCCCCTGCAGTCTCAGCACCCGCACCCATCAGGGCAGGGCAGGGCAGGGCAAGGCAGAGGAGAAGTCAAACAGGAGGCCCAAGAGCCCACCAGACAGCTTGCTTTGCTACAATCTGTGGGAGAGGACAAGTCGCCAGGCACCAGGTCTTGTGACATAATGCCAAGGATGTTAAGATAAACAAATTTTAGTAATGATGCAGTCGGAGTTCCCTCTGAAGACTCAGGGAAGGTGAACCTGAGGCAGGGAGACCATCAGAAGAGCACTCAAGAAACAAGAGCCTCTGAAATAGAGAGACAGGAACTAGGGAGTGTTACATTTTTACTTCGAGATCTTTCCTTCACAAAAGAAAGTTTAGAGGGGAGGAGTTAAAGATGATTTTTGGGTTTCTGAATCAGGCAGCTGAATGAAAAACCAGGAAAAGGTAACCAACGCAGTTTTAGGCATGCTTAATTTAATATGACCATGGACCCAGGAGAGCAGAGATATGGGAAAGAGGCAGTTGGATATATAGGTCTGAAGATCAATACTGCTATTCGGAGTAGATAAAGATCAAAGAGTAATCAACAAGGCAGTAGCACTGACCCCAAGAGAAAAGATCCAATAAGCAAAGAACTAAGATTATCCCATGGACAACTAATATTTTAGGGGGGAAAAGACTAAAGAAACTTGAGTCACTAGTGAGAATACATGAAAACCAATGGGGCCAACACAAAACATCATTTATCATCCAGACAATACCCTACAACAAAATGTAAAAACTGACCCTCTCTCAATTTGAAATTGATTTATTTTATCTGACATCATAAAAAAACAAAATTTCTGTGAAATTTACACATTGTTAGACCCTTAAATATTATTAAGTATGTACCTAAAATAGATTTTGCAGTACTATCTCTTAAAGCATGTTGGATAGTTTCCTAACAACTTGCATTTAGGAAAACCGAGTAGTAAAGAGATGGGACACACTGGTGCTCTTGCTGGGCTCCTTTTGTGAGCAAAGCTGTCATACCAAAATGTGTCTGATTTTCTGTGTTCCCAAGTGCTTTTGGTTGGTTTTGTTGTTGTCGGCTTTTCTCCACCCAAAATAGAAAGCAAGATTACTAAATGAGATGAGACTGAGTCACGAGCTAAACGAGAAGTACAGGGATGGCCCCTGACTCTATGAACTTTCTACTACAAACTTAATTATGAATTCTGATCACTATTATAAAAATGAAGTACAAAGAAAGAGAGCAGCGTATGTGCTAAAAGGTAGAGGAATGTACTGTATTTGTATTGACTGAGGACTGCCTTTTAAATTCTCAAAATCAAGATCCCCAAGAAGCAGCTAAAAAAAAAACTCAATCTAAAGTCAAATAAAGAGAAGTCATGGAAACATTTGCAGAGTCCAGGGATTTAACAACTTCCAAAATACAACAACTCACTACACACTGAGAAGTAATTATCAAAACAAGCTGAGCCTAGTAGCATACACCTGTAATTCCAGCATGAAGAAGGCTGAGACCCGAGGATGGCCAGTTGGAGGCCAGCCTGGGTTACGAAGGGAGTTCAAAGTCAGTGTGGACTAAATAGTGAGACCCTGTCTCAAAAGAAAACAAAATACTAGGCAAACAAAAACACCAAGAGTGCAAAGAGTACAGCAACTACAGGACAAAGATCTAAACATAAAGTAAACTTACAATCCAACACTCCATTACACTCAACACAAGTTCAATTTAAAAACACTGTACTTTTTACTGTGGCTGCTCTTTGACTAACAATTTTGAAGACAAATGATAAGATGCACTTAATTAGGAAATATTAAGAGGTGAAAGAAGACACACCAGTGTGAAATTTTTGATTGAGGCTGGAGTTCTGCTAAAAATGTTAAGTTCACAGATGAGTTGCTATATTAGCTGCTGTCCTAAAACCAAAGTACATGAATATCAGTTTAAGTTACTGTTACAGATACAGTATGAGGTGTGATCAAAATATACAGTGAAAGACACATTACCACTCAAAACACTCCCCCTCACACTTATCCCACAGTTCCTCTCACTTTCTCAGGCAGTTCTGGAAGTCTTCTCTCATGAGTGGCTTTGCAAGGTCTGATCAAAAATACGGTGAGCAATGCTATGGGGTACCATTCAATAGAAAAGGCAGGCTCATAAAAACAGTATGGCATGTCCTCATCCACCTTATTCACCAGATCTGGCATCATGCAACTTCTGGCTCTTCCCCAAAGTCAAAATGACCATGAAAGGTGATGTTTCTTAACTGGTTGAGGGTATCAAGGTGGCCATGACATTGCAGCTAAAGGCACTAAAGGACTTCCAGAAGTGCTCCAGACAGTGGCAAAAATGAAGGGACAAGGATGTTTAGAAGAAGGGGCATTATTTTGAGGAAGATTAATGACAGTGTCTTTTACTGCAATAGATTTTTTCAACATTCACCATTATTTTACCATACCTCATAAACAGTGAAAATTTCCATCAGGAACAGTTACAGATACTCCAGGAAGCCTGAAATCCAGAATGCTTTCCAGTTAGCAAGACTGAAACTATTTTTAGGTTATGGCATTTTCTACTGGCTGAAGATAAAGACCTGTCAAAATTTTTCTGGTAGAAAGGAGAATGAAGCAAATGGGGTAGCAAAGATAAAAGAGAGAGTGATATTTCTCTGAGTACATCTTTTTGTGTAGCTTTGATTCTTAGAACCACAGTACTGTTTTATAACACATCCTTCACATACCCCAAAACAACAGTAAACCAACAAAGACACTGGGTGGGGGTGATGTCCAAAAAGGAATATAAGCCCTAACAAATGAGCAAAATTATATGAGAAATGAACACTGAAGGTTGTGGCAGGGAAGAAAAAATTAACTTTACTGTAAAAGTCTAATGTTTCAAAATAAAAAGTTTAAAGAAAAATGCTGTAAAGGTATGTGGGGAAAATGAAGCATGATGACACCAATTTTGCAAAAGAAACAAAAGAGCAGCTAGGAGTGGTGGTACATGCATGTAATCAAAGACCTTCAGGAGGCTGAAGCAGGAGGGTGGCAAATTTAAGCCTATCCTTGGGAATTTAAGGTATTAGCCAGACCCTGTTTCCAAAAAAAAAAGGTTGAGCGGCATCTGGCATCTGGGAACATAGCCAGTGTGAAGGCTGTGGGCTGTTAAAAAAAGAAAAAAAGCACATTTATATACTGACAAGAACACTGGTTCCAATGTTTGTTTTAATTTTTTTTTTTGGTACCGGGGATCAAACTCAGGTCCTTGCACTTGCATAGCAGGCGTTGAAACCACTGAGCTAAACCCCCG
Source organism: Heterocephalus glaber (assembly GCF_000247695.1). Next base: position 2,892,843 of record NW_004624768.1, read on the forward strand.
GCCCTGTTTTAATTTTTAATATATCTGACAATGAGCACATATAAATTTTTAACATAAAAAAAAAATTTTAACATGAAAGTGGTGTGACTTTTAAAAAACAGGTAAAAGTCGTCTATACTACGAGAAGTTAGAAGAGGGATATCCTTGTGTATGTAGTGAATGAAAGAGCACAGAGGTTGAGGGACACTCCTGGGATATTAGTATTGTTTTTTGCAGGGATCCAGTTGCTGGGCAAAGATGTATGTTTACTTTGAAAATCCATCAATCTGTACAGCCCTATGATTTATTTACTTTAATGGATTACATAAAAATCTCAAAATAAAGTAATTTGACAGTAAGGGTGGTAATGCAGTGGAATAAAAATAAATATCCTTCCATCTACCCATTTGTTCCATGATTTTAAAAAGTGACAAGTACTGGCCCAACTCATTCCAGTACTTTAAAAAACTGGTACATATAGAGGGGAAAGGAAGTACAGTAAGTCCCCGACTCATGAACGAGTTCTGTGCCAGGAGTACATTCACGAGTCAGATTCATTCATATCCAACAAAGTGAGTCTTATACAGTACACCTGTGAAAGTTCGCAACTCGAATGCTCCTAAGTTAGAGACTTACTGCATATATTCTACCTTTCCTGTATAAACAGTACCTTTGGGTAACCAGTAGATGAAAGCAAGTTTTTCTTTTTAGAGATATTCTGGCTAACAGAATATCTTTCTAGAAGAAGGAAGGAATAAAATTTGAGCATCATTTTGCAATACTTAGTGAATTAAAGACAACAGGAAGTAGGGAGTCACTTTCTCAAATGGGAAGGGGATCAAGAGGTGGAGAGAGGGGTTGAAGGGAAAGGGGATAAAAAAGGAATGAAGAGGGGCTGGGGATTTAGCTCAGTGCTGCTGCCACCTGCCTCGCATGTGCAAGGTCCCAAGTTCGATCCCCGATACCAAAAAAAAGGAATGAAGATGTGTTACGTACATGTACCAACTCCACACGAGGAATGCAAACACATACTGATAAAAAACATTTTTAAAGGAATCTAGGCACTGATCATGCCTGCTAACATCATCTAAAAGTAACAGGAAAAACCTCTAGAATCTAATACAACTTATCATTTAGTCTTATAAAAGATATAAATCTGAATCTGATCAAGGCTCTAGATCTGTGCTGTGTAATATGGCAACCAGCCACAAGTGGCTACTGAGTGCTTAAAATGTGACTATATTTGAAATTGAGATATGCTCCATGTATGAAAATACACAGGCTAGAGAGTTCAATGACTTAGTATGAAAAAATACTAATTTATAGGAAATGCAGAGGGCCGAACACCACTGTAACCACCATGGGGAAGCAAAGACCAAAATCCAGACTGTGAAAATTTCTACAGGACAAATAATCCTGTTCTTCAACCAATAAAACTGCAAGGGGAGGGAGTGAAGAGAAATAAACAAAGATGGGGAATTTGTATGTCTAAGAGATGTGAAAGCCATGCCAAAAAATCACCATGAGATGGCCTTATTTGGATCCTGATTTTTCAAATGGTATTTAAAAGGGAAATTTAATTATTTAAGACAATTAGAAAACAATAAATAATTGCTTTAGAATTTATTTTAAAAGTATGACAATAATATAGTTGCACTGTTTTTCAAAAGGGTCCTCAGCATTTAGAAATACATACTCAAATATTAACAAATGAAAATATTCTAGCATTTGCTTTAAAATAGTGGAAAAGGGAGAACATAATGAATGGAAGTATAGACGAAACAAGACTCACCATAAATTCATAACTGTGCTGGATGAGACTAACATGGAATTCATTATACTCAACTACTCTGTAGGACTTGAAGTTTTCTACTTAACAAAAAAATAAAGACAAGTAACTTGAGTAGACTAGAAATTAATGATCTAGGAAAGACCCAAACCAACACTGCTGCTACCACGGTGTAACAATACACGAAATTTCCATAGGCTGGTGACTCTAGCAACTGCTGCTTCCTCTTTCAGAAAAGAAAAACACAGCTAATATTGGAGACATACTAGTATCTTCTGAGAGTTTCTAGGCTTGTTTTAAGATGGCCTAACATAACCAGTAAGTAAATAACATAACCAGTGTAAAAAAAAGGACACCAGATATATTAATCAAAGAACCAACAGACACCTATCTTTAAGCTGTTATAAGTGCTGTGGAGGGACAGTATTAGGGGCTTTTCAAAGCACAAAATTCTAACCTAGCTTCTGGGCTCAGAACAAGTTCTGAAAAAAAGAATGAGGAACAGGTGGTAAATGAATGAGGGACAGAGGAGGGAAACTTTCCAGGTGGAGAAAATAGCATAAGCAGGAATCCTGGGGCAGGAAGGAGTATCTCTCATTTGTTCAAATGTTTGTGAGTTTATTAAGGTCTGCATATAGCCAGACAATGAATATGATCTCGTTTCTCATTGAACTTATGGTCCAATGGGAGAACCAGATAATCAAAACACTTCACAACTAAATAATATAATCACAGGCTTAAATAAGCACTAGGAGGGAAAGAAAAACTACCATGACAGCAACTCAAAGAGGAACTTGGTAGAAAATGCAGTAGTATCTGCTAGGAACTAAAAAGAGGAGGCATAGTTTTGAGAAGAGAGAGTTATGAAGGAAAAAGATGCAAGATGAGGCTACAGGGGTTGGCAGGGGCCAGATAATGTACTAGGACTTTAATGGCCACATTATAGATTTTGATCTTTTACTTCTAAAGTAGTACGTAAAGGAATTCTTAGGGCAAGTGTAAATGGGCATGTGTACTGAGAGGAGTGGGGGAGAAACTAATCAAACCTGGATTTTAAAGAAATTATTTTAGAACTACAGATCATAAGGAGAAGAGAGGCTATGATCCTCCTTAGGAGGCTGTTACAGCAAACCAGAAAAAGAATCTGGTCGGGGAGGGAGGACACAGATAGACATGGGAGGGAAGAGGATATAAACGGTAGGATGCACAGATGGAACAAGTGGAAAGATCTGAGGTGCTCAGCAGGTTAGAAACCCAACAGAACTTGCTAATCAATCACTCACTATACTAGGCAGAGAGCCAAACTCAAGCAGGTACACTGGATTTGAAAGTCTTTAATACCTACTCCCTAATCCATCAGGCTAACAACTATCTCGTCAAGCCCCTGCAATTAATTTTTCATAAGTACAGTATCCCAGGAACCCAAGCACCTTCTCTGAAACCATAGAACAGCTTACTGGGCAAAAATACTAATCTACAGGCTGCCCTCTGTCCAGAAATCAATGTATGTGCATACACACACAACTGTAATTCTGCTATTTAAATGGACTGCACTTAAAAAGTTTAAAAAAGACATAATTAACAAAAAACTTTACTGTGCCAGACATTGTACTGAGGACACAGCTACCCCAAGATGGGCACCGTTTCCATTTTTACATTTGCTTTTTATTAACCGAAAATTTTAATTCTAGACTCTAAACTCACATCTTGACAGAAACTTAGGCTTATTCAATAATTCCTTCAGTCTTTATTTCACTGAGTCTCTCTGAACAGGAGCCAGCCTGCTGACAGGTGGATGGTGTTTACCTGGTGCTCACTTTGTAATAATTCATTAATGTACATCTGCTTTATGTATTTTCATACATTTGTACTGTATTTCACAACAAAAAGGTATGAAATTAAGTCAGCTGGAAAGATTTAAGTCAGGGCAATGTTAAAAAAAATCCAGATTTACAACCTGTTTTGAAAAACTGGAAGATCTGGCCTGCCTACCTCGGAGACAACAATCAGCTGAAGCAGAGCAACAGCTGCTTCCTTTAACCCTGCTTGTGTGCTCCCATTGCTCCAGTGCCACTCTTCTGGCTTTCATGATTCATGCCACTTGGCTCGTCTTAGACTCACCTAACACCATTCCATACTCGTTGGATACTCATTGAAAACACATGAACGTATAAATGTGTACATGTAAGAGTTCTAAAAGTATGTAAGCTGATGTGTAACTAATTACAGCAAGTAATTTAACCTCAGGTCCTTCATCTACAAAAGAGACTAACAGTAGTAGGATTCTACACATGAAACACTTAGCTCAGCATCTGTCAGTGTTGGCACCCAACGTGAGAGGCCACTGTTTATTACTGGCACATATTTCTCATACTTACAACCTGAACGGGACCCTACTTGCCACAGCCACTGTCTTTTGATTTTAGGGATGATGAAACATCCAATATGAGTGTGTACAGTTTTGACTGATTAATCCAACATTTATCATGATACAAAAGTCAGATAATAAGTCTTACGGAGTTCCTTTGTGTGATACTATCTGTTAAGATTTCCTGCAATTATATTTCTAAAGGCACACTTATTTTTACTTGTTTTGGTCCAAAACACATATTTCTCTTGATTGTGGCTTTTAGTGGTCTGATTATAGATAAGTGGATGGCTGCTAAAACATGACAGATTTAAGATTTAGTCATAAAATGTCCTCAAAATTAAGACCGAGTTGACTTTTCAAGGTAAACCACCTAAACAACACCAAAAGCAGCTTCCTCCCTTTTATACAATTGTTAGAACCTCCATAACTGGCTCACATCCAATCAAATTCTTATTCCTCAGACAGATGTAGACAATATTCATCTCCAGAAAGTCTAATTCAAACTATTTTCCCCAAAGCAAATCCTCAAGGAATAAAAGACCGTCAAGTTTATATATGAGTACAATGAGAACTATTGAACTACTGTCACTCACTACATGGGTCATCTTACAGACACTGCTGAGAAAGTCAAGCCACGTCCAATAGCCCCACATGAGAAGATTCTGTTTGTATAGAATTCAGAGGTAGGCAAAACTAATCTTGATAAAATGAATAATTACGTGGTAAAATTAAAAAGAAATGCTAGAAAATGACTGCCACAGAAGAACGATAGACAGAATCTTCGGGGAGGGAAGAGGATGACCCAGAAATGGCCTGTTAAGATTCTAGCACTGATCACTGCGCGTGGCATTTTACTTGCTGCTGCTGACTTTCACTATTAACGTGGTGAGTCAGCACAGACGTGTTCCCCGCTCTACATGCAGCACCTACAACATGACCTGGTTAGCACATGTCGGTATGTAATTTATTGAACATAAAATAGTTTTAAAAGTCCACTCTGTTACATATTGCACAATTTAAGCCCTAAATGTAAACAGTAACAACATAGTACCCATTTTCCATTTCAGTATATTCAAGGAGTTTTATGTAAACAAATTTCCATTTATAATTTTTCACACTTTCTCTCCAAATGAGATTCTTAAACCAAACAATGCAACACACATGCACAAACACTTCCTTGGACGTATCCAGATGCCATTCAAACATACATTTAAAACAAGAATCAGTCACTACCAGTATCATTCTCGATTTTAGAATTACATACTGAATTTAAAAAGCTAACTGTAAATTTAATGTACAATATTCAGTCATCACAAACTTCACAAACCCCAAAGATTCTATTGACAATTGCGAAAGAGGGAAAATTCCTAAAGCAACCAAGATAAAAAAACCCAACAAAACAAAAACCTTTTGATCCTTGGGAATCCATACTATTTTAAAAAATAAAGCCAAAAAGTATTTCAGTAAATAAGAAAAAGTTTTTACTTGAATCAAGCATATGCCAATCTTTTTATTTTTTTCCATTAAGTTTATTGGTACAGTTTAGGTATAAAATAGTTACATACATCATTGGGATCTTGTACCATTATATGAGTATCTTGGTTCTTAGTTTTTTCCCCTTCCCCTGCCCTCCCTTCACCCCCTCCACCCTTCCCTATTTGCAAAGACTTTGTTTCCATTTTTTTCCTTTTCTCACATTTTTT
>NW_004624768.1:2907438-3034322 GCF_000247695.1 Heterocephalus glaber
CGCGGCGCTCACCTTGGCGGCCGCGGCCGCGGCCCTGGCGGACATCTTGTCTCCTTCCAGCGCCGCGCGACGCTCCTCGGACCCGAGACTCGGCGCCGCCGGCCCGCCCGCTCCTCACGCCGCGGCCCGAATAAACATCGCCCGGCGCGAGCGGGCGGGGGCGGCCGGAAAGGCCCGGCCCAGGGGAGGGGACTCAACTCGGACAAAAGTCCGGGAAGCGCCCGCCCCGCCCGGGTCCTCTCCGCGGGGCGCGTCCGCCCGCGCGGCCTCCCGAAGCGCTCTCAGCCCGGCCACGTCAGCCTCGCCTGCTCGCCGCTCGGCAGCGCCCGCGGCCTCCCGGCGTCTCCGCAGAAGCCGGCGGCCGCACGTAACTTCCCCGGAGCGCGCGGCCGCGAAGGGACGCGGCGTCGGCTGCGGGCTGAGCCGGCGCCGGCAACTCCAGTGGCCACGCAAACCTGCCAGCCCGGCCCACTGAGCATGCCCAGCCGGGCGTGGGCGGGGTCGCGGCGGTGGGCGGGGTCGCGGCTGGGGTCCGACCGGGGCGCGGAAGGAAGAGCCCCGCAGCCTGAGTAACTTGAAGGCAGTTTCCGCTGCGGTGCGAGTCTTCCTGTTTGTTTTGAATCAAAGGTCCGGCAGAATTGCCCCTAGGCCTTCGCGTCCCCGTGCACCAAAGCGTTTTCGACCCCCTGCGGAGACTTTGCTTGCTCCTCAGCCGGCGCCAGAGGAGCTGCAGGGAGTGTGGCAGGGCAGATACCTACAGTCGCTTCCTGAACTGGGCGAGCACCGGGAATCACGGCTGTCACACGCGTCTGGGCGTCTTGACTCACGAAGGCAGAGTGCATTTTTGTGCGAAGGGCGTCCAGGCTTTCATCTCTGCGTCGCCCTGGCAGGCTCAGGACCCTTCTCTCCTTCACGACAAACCTGCGCCTTGGGCACTTGTGGGGGCCAGCAGCCTGAGAAACACCCAGATACTGTAACATCTCCTTAGGCCCCAGATCGTAAAAGTGTATTTTTGGCCATTGACATTGCTGAAATTCCTAGCCAGGGAAGGGATCAGTCTGCCCTGCATTTCTAAATCCTGTCCCTAGGCAGAAAAGGATGTAAAGACCCCAAGTTCAAGGCCTAGTTTAGTCAGCTGCTACACAAACTTACCCCAGCGCCTCGATAAACGGTAAAAGAACACGTAGGAAACCATTCCCAGCCTCATCACGCTTTGTAAAACATAAAACTCTCCACAAACGTCAGGCATTTTTAGTGACATTAAGTAACATCTACATAACGTTAGTCTTTAAAGAACGTAGTACTGTATAGTGCCACAATCAGCACATAAGAAATGAAAACTGTCATAAACGTTAGGTTAAACAATGATTTTTCTCTGTAAAATTCAACTGCATGAAAACATTAAACAATTTTAACCACAAAATATCTGCATATGATACAAAGTATCAATTAAGGTTTCAAAGTAAATACCGTATATTTTGCAGCCCAAAACTATGGGAACTGGAAAAGAGCGTTCTGCAAACCAAACCCTAATTCTTTCTCTTTTTTCTTTCCTTTTTGAAGTCCTGTTTGTTGTAAGGCTATATGTGTGATTGTTTTGATCATGGATAGAGATCCTTACTCTCTTAAGAGTGGTGATTGGGACCAGAGATTTAGCTCAGTGGTTTGATCCTGGGTACCAAAAACCAAAAAAACAAAAAAACCTACGAGAAGAGTGGTGATAAAATTTTCTAATGAGCAAACACCATTAAAAAAAACTTTAGTAGGCATGTTTTACTTTAAAAAGGTGGCTGCAGAATCTTTCTTATTATCTTTACCATTTAATAAGTTGGTCAGTCTGTATAACTTGCCTGAAAGGAGGGAAAGTGTTTAATAACACCTAAAATCTAGAGATGACGTTAAATAAACACACTACTGCCTTCCCCTTGTTCTCATTTGTCACTCTGACATTGAATCTCCCAGTATAAGTTGGTTTCACCTTCACCATGGTTTTAAAAATGAAGGCAAGCAAAAACATTCCACTTTGAGAAAAATTCTATCAATAAAAACAGTTCAATGAATTATAAGAGTCCTTTTAAATTTCTCAGTGGTATTTTAAAACTTAGACTGTCTCAGTTGAGTTGAGTTAAACTATTATGTAAACTGTGGAGATACTTTCATATTTAATTTGAACTGTATTTTTATGCTATCTGATTTACTACAAATAGCCAAGGTAAAAATTTGTCATTTATAAAAATAAAGGTGAAATAATGTCAAAAATTAAAAACATATCTCCATTCCTACTATTTATTTTGGGAGACGTGCTTTGATATGATGTGGGAACCAAAAAGCATAATCTCAGAATCACCCTTCACTTGGACAATTAAGACTATCCACTGAACACAAAAAGCTCTTCAAATTATACCACAGTATTAGTGCTTACAGACGAATATGCTCATACTTTCTCTAGATCACTTACATGGGAATAAATACCAGTAAATTAAAGATTCTCATTTAAACTTAAAGTTTAACCAATAATTTCTCTCATCCAGATTTACTTCTCACTGTCGAAACCTACAGAACAGGAAACTAAAAACCACAACACTTACAGAGACAACTTCCTGTGGGATTTTTGGTGTCTGCGGCTCAGAATGCAAGAATCATTACGGATGTAAAAATCTTTATCAGTCTCAGAACCACTTACTAGAACAGCCTTGACCTAAAGAACATCTACATTTTACATATGTATATTTATATTTCCATTGCAAAAAAGACCCTTACAAAACCATATTTATGTTATTTTGGGTAGGAGCCATGAGGCTACACATGAAATACAAAAAGGAAGTATTTGGCCAGGGTGGTAGAGCATGAGACACTCTCAATGAAACCTTAGGAGAGAATATATACAAACTACCAGTAGGAGAGTTTTATCATAAAGTATTATAACAAAAAATAAGTAATCCTAATCTCACTCCTGTGCCATGTCACTGATTCAATAAATTGACTGAGAATTTTCCTCTTGCAATAAATTCATATAACAATGTTAATGGGAAAGAACCTTTTTCAGACTCAAAAAATTTCTAGATTTCGTAAACCAGTAAAAATTTTAAAAAACACTTTAGGAGCACAACGTAGGATTTATCTTATCCAAAACAAACATTACAAATTATACACTTAAAGATGGTAAAAATTGGGCTGGGGATTTAGCTCAGTGGTTTTGCCGCCTGGTGCATCAAGCACAAGGACCCAAGTTCGATCCCCAATACCAAAAAAAAAAAAAAAAAGATAGTTAAAATTGCCAATTTTACATACACTTCACTGCAATAAGAAAATGCAAACAGAATGCTGTTATTTATTTACCAGTGCTGGAAATCTTTTTCTTTTTTTAGTGCTGGGGATCAAATCTAGGCTTTGCACATGCTGGGCAAATGCCCTCATTTCTTTTCTTTATTAAAACCTTTTAAAAAACCCTAAAATCAGTCAAATTTTATTCATTTCAGAAGAGGAAGTGTCTTCCTCAAAGGAACTCTTCCTCTGAGACACTCTTCCCGGAACTGCAGCAGGGACAGTGTTCTCTGTGGGCTCCTTCTCAGCTGCCTCCTCTCCTTGGTCACCTTCCTCTTTCCTTTAGCCAAAGAACTCTACCTCTTAGAACTCAAGCTTCCTCTCACGTCTTCCACCGTACACTCAGAAACAGAAAACCCACTGACACCTCCAAGCTAGCTGCAGAAGTGTGCACCAGTGCAGAAAGGCCCTGAACTAAATGCTTAATGGTCAGTCTGCCGCCACTGTCTTGCATCGTAACCATTTTAGCGCTGGATTTGTGTTTCGTCAATGAAGGTCTACGGGTCAGTGGAGCAGGCGCTGGGAGTGCAGGGCCTCTGCGGTCACAGTGTGGTTTCCTGTCACCTCCCGAGCAGGGCTCTGAGCCGCCTGCCACCATGCTTCCTGATGCTCCTGCTGGTCCCCTCCCACCCACTCCGCTGCTTCTGACCCTGATGAGGATCTGACCCAGGGCTTGGCTCCAGTGTTTGCACCCACAGCATCTCTGGCACCACAAAGGGCCCAGGCAGGCAACACCACTTCCTGTCTGGTGGGCAGCTGGCTGGAGGCCACTTCCTGGTGGGGCTGAGTCCCTTAGCCCTGGCGGTTTAATGATCCTTTGTGATTGCTGTGGGTTACAGCAGCAGGCCTGTGCCTCAGCTTCCCCAGACTCTGTTTTCAGCAGAACATTTTCAGCTTTTGGGAAGAGGGTCCTGACAGCCAGCAGGCCCAGAACAACCACCAGTGGGATCCTGGGCCCTGAGAGTCTACGCTTGGTGTGGTCTTGCTCTCCATGCCCAGCAGGCCCGAGTGATCCCTGGGCTGGCTCTGTGCCCAGGGATGGGACCCTTTCTCCTTCCTTCCAATCTTTCTGCATCCAGCTGTGTTTGTCTCCTCCGACCAGATTGAAGGGTCCTCCAGGTACAAGCCACAAAGTATGAACTGTGTAATTTCAGTGATTCCTCATATGAAATACTCTGAGATTTGCATTTAAAAAATGGGTGCTGCACAATACAGACAGCAAACTTCACAATAGTAACTCATCTTTCTAATTGTTCTTTACTTCGAATGTTATAATAACAAAGATGAAACATGACAAGTCAAGATGGAGGCTGTAGAAGAAAAGAAAAACACTTCATACTGCATGTACCATTAATGGCACTTTTTCCTGCTTTTCTGAACAAGGGGTCCTGATTTTCAATTGTCCCTGGGTGCCTGAGTATAGAGGCAGTGCTGAGTCCACGTCGCCCTCCGCATATTCTTCTATCGGTTGTGACAAGGCTTCCCAAGAGCTCCCTACTGGCCCCAGGTCTCTGCTGTTAACACACGCCACGGTCTTTGGGGACTGCCCCACCTTGATTTCATAGGAACTGCCAGCACACATGCCTTCTGTCAAAGATTTAAGCAAGAAGTATTTCTTAAAAATTCCAACCGGACCACATCCACCACATTCTCATTCCTATTATCCAGGACTACTATGATTTAAACCTAACTGCAAAGTTTATTTTCCAGTTTACTTTCTGTGTTTTAATTTATGTGAATATAAATAGGGAAGGGAAGGAAATAGACGTATAGAAATATGTGGTCTTGTGGTATGAATTAAATGATAAACAGTATTTTTATTCTGAATTCTTTCACTCATTATCTGCCTTGGTCATTAGGACAAACAAGGAAAATTGACCGCATCATTTGAAAATGGCCATCTGGTACTCTGTAATATGGATAAGTTGCAGTTTATCTGAGATTATTTCTGCCATTCTAACGTTACAATGACAATTCTTATATGTGCTTTTGGGACACATGTATGTTTCTCTAGACAAGACATTAAAAAGGAATTTTCTGGCCTGGGGGATATGCTTATTTAAAATATAAATAAATAAATAAATAAATAAATAAAGTTAACTGATACTGCCAACTTGCCCTCCAAGAAAACCAAATCAACTTCCTGTTTCCTCCCCATCAAACGAATACTTGATAATACTAATCTTTTACATTTTTACCCATCTAATAGACAAAACTGGTATATCATTTGCCTGATGATATTTACTCATTTTATTCTATTAGGTTATTTTATTGATTTGTTGATGTTCTTTATGCGGCTTTTGGTACTGACTTCATTCAAGTTTTCTTAGTGTGTTGTGTGTATACGTTAAATAAAATGTACTTCAGAATAACTTCAGCTTTACAGAAAAGTTGCAAAGACAGTCCCAAGAGTTTCTGAACACCCTTCCACCAAACAGACTTCCCGTGATGTTAACGTGTTGCCTAACTATGGGATATCTGTTTAAGAGGAAAAGATTCACAATGGGAGGCGGCAGAACCTAAAGGAGTTGGACTAGCAGAAGGAGGGTAGGTCAGTGGGGGCTACTGGGACCCTAGCGCCTCTCTCTTTCTCTCTTTCTGTCTCCTTCCTGGCTTCCACGAGATGAACAGCTTTCCTCTCGCACCTATTCCAACATGATACATTGTGCTGCCACAGACCCAAAAACAACGGGGGCCAAATGACCATGGACTGAAATCTCTGAAATTGTGAACCAAAATAAACATTTCCTCTTTCAAGTTGTTTACCTCAGGACTTTCGTCCCAGTGACAGGAAGCTGACTAATACAGACATATTCCATAAAGGAATCCAAAAGCGTCTCTAAATTATATATTTTTACAACAATGTGTGTTATCAAACTTTTGTAATAGTAATACCTTTGTAATATTTGAAACAAACATAAAATACAGAAAATTATAATTTCATAAAGCACTATGTTTAAAAAGAGGTAAATATATTTTTATTTTTAATATAATTTTTTAAAGGGAATAAAAGTATTATATATACACATGCTTATATTTGTAAGAAACATGAGAAGGAAAACTAAGAATAAATGAATAAAATGAGAGAATAATTAACAATAGAATAATGAATAAAAATAGTTACTTCTATAGGAAAAAGAAAGTAATATAAAGGGCCGGGGATTTAGCTCAGTGGTTCTGCTGCCTGCCTGGCAAGCGCAAGGACCTGAGTTCGAGCCTCGGTACCGGAGGAAAAAAAAAAAGAAAGAAAAGGAGAGAGAGAAATAAGTATAAAATCAAACGAGTTAAATAATAAGGTTTTTGCAATTCCAAGTTGAAAAAATCAGCTCTTGATAATGAAAAGTGCTAGAAATAATAACAACTAAAATATTAATGAGTTGTCCTAAGGTCCATATTATAATCTCCAGCTAGAAACAGCTAATTTGGCTAATTATAAGTCTGGAACAAGGAATATACAAGATAAAATTGTAATATTTTGTACCAGAATGCAAGAGAGTTTTCAAAGGACAATGAGTCAAAAGATACAGAAGCCAACAAACAGCTCCCATTGCCAAAGATGATCAAATTTGACCCTCGATAAGCAAGAAATAAAAGAATTAGGGATGGGGGAGCGAGGAAGGGCAAAGAAGGGAAGGGAGGAAAAGGAAAGAAAAGCAAAAGAATGGAACTGATTGAAACACACCAAATACTGTATCTAAGACCTATGAATTCATAATAACAGAAAAAGCAAGGAAGTGAGAGAGCCCTCAAAAGAAACAATAACTTATCAAATAGCCCTGGATATAACTTAAACGCAAACTCTTTGTAAGCTGTCAATTAAAATGAAAGTTACATTTTGTATAACCTTTATTTCAGATAGCAGATAACTCTGATGAGGAAAGTTCCTCATAGAAGAACCTCAGCTAATCAACTGAAGTAATGATAGAAAAATCATTGTCCTGTACACTTAACAGATTTGGGCAATGATCATTAAAAGGTCAAAGGATCCATCTGAGCATCACCGAAAGCAAGACAAGCAAGTGTTTATGTCTCCCACACGAGGCAGTTGGAAACACACAGTACTTTCTATGAAGTTACTGAGCAAAACTGGAACTTGAATGAAATCCATCAGTCGGGCTAAACTTGCACATACAAAAATGAAGGGGTAGGAGTGTGAGTGAACTGACTCCTCGGGAAACAAACAAATGTTGGGGAACTATTCAGAAAATGGACCCAGTTTTCCAAACAAGTCAATAGAGGGAAAAAAAGAAAAGAAAAGCAAATTGGGATTGCTGTAGACTTTATACTGATTTCTTTTCAACTCTACCTACTGTAAGGCATTTTAAAGTCAACTGGGGATATTTCATTATAGATTGAGTGTCATATGATGCCAAGCTCTGATAACCGCAGCACGGCTACTTAAGGAATGGACCACTTTTTAGGAAACACATATTTTTAGCATGTAGAGTGAAAATGGCATGTTGTGAGGGATGTGGGTTACATGGTTAGAATGCTTCACCAAAGAGGAATTTTTAAAATAAAAAAGACAAATATAGCAAAACATTAAAAATTGGTGCATCCAGATGACAGTCGTATGTGAGGTTTAGTGGATTCTCAGGTTCAATCTGGGGTACATTTTTTTAGCATGAAAATCGGCAAACACATAAAAACAGACTTATGTCTGCCAGGTAAGGTAGGCAGGTTGCAAACAATTGTCATAGATTCTTCCTGCCCCAGTGTGGATGTGCCATTGCAGCTCTTCCCGTCCAGGGAGGCAGTCTTTCCGCCATCCCTTGAATCTGGGCAGCAGTGTGACTGCTTCAGTGAAAGAACAAACATGACACAGCATGACAGGGAGAGTTCTTGGGCGTTGGACTTGTGTGTCTCTGTCCTGCTGAGAACTCTGAGCCTACCTGCTGGAAGGGTCACATGGAAAAGAAATGAGATGCCCTGGCTGTCAGTCTGCCAACCTCTCGACATATGAGTGAGGGAATTCTACACCATCCAGCCTCAGCCAAGCCACACACTGGCTGCATCTTCATGTGTAAACCTAGGTAACCACTCAGCTGATCTCAACCCATTTGTCAGTCTACAAAATCATGACTGCTTTTTAATATGCTGAGCATTATGGTGGTTTGTTACACAGTAACAACTAACTGATGCATAAGGCTAAACCTATAGCAGCACTACACACGCATGAATATGCATATTCAAGGGGCTAGTTTCTTAGCACTGAGGGGTACATGGGATGTATTCAATAGGAATGTCTGAATGGTAATTCCATGACGCTATAAAATGGTATGTATAGATACTGCTCTAAAAGCAATAGAAGGCTTAGATAAGTTACTTCCTTTTGTACATAAAAAGTGCTGTCCAACCAAGTTCCATAGTTACTCCTTTGTAGATGCAAGTCTACAGATAGACCATGAAAAGCTTCTAATTTCTTTCCCTCTGGAGGACTAAAAGTCCTGGCTCTACCTCTGTTCAACGATGACTAGACGCTACAGACAAGGTCTCTGAGAGTGCTGCCACCTGGCCGGGCCTTTCTTTCCCGACTCAATTCAGTATTCCGAGGAGCCAGTGCATGGAGAGATCACACAGCCCCCAGGGAGGCCGGCTAACCTTCCCTCCTTCGGAAGACATACATGAACTCGGCTTCCAACGGAGCACATTTCATTTCATTTCTACCCTGAGAACAAATCATATTTTCTCTTTATCATAGGTTTTACTTATAAATGTTGGATCCAGGTATAGAGATTAATTAAAGAGTGATAAAAGCTGTACAGAACTCACTGAGATGCATATTTTGCTCAAGATATTTTTCACTAAAAGAAAATATTAAGGAACTTTTACTTTGAAAAGCTCCAGCTAATTGCAACTGGCCAATTTAACTGAATCACATAAATTTAAAATAATCCTCCTAAGGATTGCGTAGCTCATCTCTATTTGTGTAGCAAAATACTCTATTCATAAAGGAAAAAATTCAAGATGATTAAATATTTTCCTATAATAGTACCTATTTATTTGGAAAATACTTTTAAGTTAATTTGATACTTGAATTTTTGATGAATATGGCTATTTTAAGTATGTTAGAATTACTGTTTGCACAAATGCCACCCACATTTACATGGTAATTTATCCAACCTCTGCATTCATAGTACAGTTATAATTTTTACAAGTACATTTTTAAAAGCCCAAGAATATTATGAGTAAATGACAATACCTTATACTATTTTGCATTAGTAAACTATTATCTAGTAAAGGTTACAAATGCCTGTTTAGCCTAAGGGTTTAGAATCGACATCATTCAAAAGGTTTAATGTCACAAAAAAGATGATTAAATACGGTGTTTGGGATGAATGCCCTTCAAAAACTAAGAGTAATTGGCAACATCTGCATTATTCGTGAGAGAAAGCTTCAGAAAGACGAATGAAAACCTGTGGCTGATCTCAAGGCTGGTGTACCAGAAACCATGCCACTATCAGGCTTCCCTTTTGGGGGCCATTTTATCCCCCTTCTCCTCCTGAGAGTCCTGCCTTCTCTTTCTGAAAGGGGAGCACACAGAGCTGAGGAAAAGCCATTACATTCATTATCAACCTACGTGATGCCAAAATGATATTCTTTTTGGTTAACAAGGGGTGGACACAGATACTGAAGGCATCCAAAAGAACATGATGAAGATAATTTGCGAAAGGGATGCTGGGAATAAAGTTTTCTCATCTGCACTAATGGAGGGGAGCTTGATGGGGTAAGGAGGAGCAAGATGTATGAATTCTAACACCCTCTGTAGCTATAAAGTGCAGTGCTCTGAATGCTTAATAGCTGAAGGCCTTTTTCATCCTTGGCACTATGAGGCCAGTGTGGGATGAGGTTATTTGTAGGTCTCACAAGTTTTTAAAAGATACATATTATAAAACCACATACTTTGTCACCATGAAAGCTCTAATTTTAAATGTGATTAATATCTCCATAAAGGAGTGCATATTATATGAAAACGAAAAGCTTTATAAAAGCTGGGTAAATCAAAAAATATAGAAGTCCAGCTGGGTTTAAGCACATGTGCGAGAGAGTGTGGTTTGAAAGGGTGTGGTTTCCTGTCTTTGGATTGTTTGGAAACATTCTGACAAAGCCAAATTCATTTCTCTGATATCCTGAAGGCATCAAGGAACTCGTTCCAAAAATAGCATAAAAGCATGATATTCCTATATGTGGAACCAGTTTAAATCAACTCAGAAATGTGATAAACACCCAAAAACTTTCAAACCCATTCTCTAATTCTTTAACTTCCACGGTTAGATGGACTGGGAAATTCAGCAACACTTCAAATACTTTTCATTCATTTGTTCATTTTTTTTTTTAATCTACTCAACAAATATTTATGTACCTTTTATTATGTGCTGGGAAGCTGGAAAAGGAATTTCTCTTAAAAATTTTCCAGGTTTATTTTTTTCTTTTTTAACTTCAAACTCCCTCTCACTCTGGTCTTTCTTACCTACAATGCTGCATTTAGATTATTCAAAAAGACCTGTAAACCATGGCACTAGAAGTAGAGTGTTCTCTAAGTGAAGGAAAACACACAACCCCACACTGTGATGCTGGAGGAACACGTCAGTGTGTGAGCTGCTTGATTCACTCCTCAAGGAAATACGAGGTGGGTCAGAAGTGCATCAGGAAGTCACTTGCAGCTGGACTTACTTGCTGCTATTGTTAAGTTATTCACGGATGACCAACTTTTAGAGTCAACCCAGGACATTGCAAAAACAGGCAAAAAGACATCACAATAAAACACTGCTAATCTGAATGTCCCCCAAGATTCATGTGTTGAAACTTAATCACCAAGGTGATAGTATTAAGAAGGGGGATCCCCTCTAGGAGGTGATTAAATCATAAGGGTGAAGCCCTCCTGACTAGAGTTGTTGTCTTTTCTGCCACATCAGGACACAGCACCTCTGCCCTCTGAAGGAGGCAGCACCAAAACAACATCTTGGAAGCAGAGAGGAGCCCTCACCAGTTGCTGGACCTGATTATGTCTTGGTCTTCAGTTTTCCAGACTTCAGAACTACAAAGAGTGAGTTTCTATTGTTTATATATAAGTTACTCAGTCTGCGGTATTTTGTTATAGCAGCACAAACAGGCTAAGAGAAACACATATAATAAGCAATTAGAATACATGTTACTCCTTCAACATATAAAAGGAGAATATGTGAAATTATATATCATTCTGTATTATTTTCCCTTCTCTTATATAAGTGCAATCCTATATTATTTTCCCTTCTCTTATATAAATAAAACAATAGAACTAGTTAACAGAGGCAATCAGTATAACAGTGAGACTAACTAAATAATGTGAGAAAATATAACAATATTTTAATACTTGTTACTGTTTGCTGATATGGCAATTTATTTTAAACCTTTTAAAATTATTGGCTATTTAAATTTGTAGGCTTTATGTTGTGTATCCTCAAGATATATAAATGCAAGGACTCTTAAAAAAGAGAGAAATACAATATGACTAAACAGTACCTACTTGTAATAACAACATCAACAAATAATGGCCTATTTCTTTCTGTCTCCTAATAAAACAGGATATTTTATTCTTTTTGTGTCTGTCTCTAATAATCTTCTCGAACTGCCAGCAGGAATTAAGAAATTTCTCTTTTCTTTTGTAGTGCTAACACTGAAAAGTCAGATGCAAAATTCACACTGATGCAGCTCTGCTCTTCTGAAGCCCACAGTACACTGACGTGTGGTGTATGTCCAATGTGAGAACATCAAGCTAGACATCTTCTCAAAACCCAACTGAGTGTGGAATACATATCCTCTTACTTCCTAGCTTCAGCAAGTTTGTAGGCTTCTGGGAATTTATGTTCAGATCTCCAAAAATGCCTATCCATTTTGAATCTACATTTTGTTTACTAACCAATCAGGTTGTTTACAGCTATAAATTCATCATACAGTCTATTCATGTCTAAAATATCTACTGTTTTATAAAACTTTTCATTCTGAAATTTTATAGAAAAGGCTGCAAAGAAATGTACCAGGAAGTCTTATGCCCCTTGCACCCAGCTTCCCCCAGTGTTAACATTTTACATGAGTCTAGAACAATCCCAAAACTAAGAAAATGGCCTTAGCATAATCTAAACGCAGTACTCAGATTTCATCAGTCAAACATGCACTTGTGTGTGTGCATCTACAAAATTTTATCAGTACTGTGTAGTCTTGTGTAACAACAACCACTACCATCAACACATTCAACTGTACATTACCAGAACACTCCTTTGTCACCCATGTAGCCACACCCATCTCCTCCCCAAATCTCTAACCTCTTGTAGCTATTAATCTGTTTTCCATCTCTATAATTATGGTTCCTAATAAATGTTAAATAAATGAAATCATATAGTATGTCACTATTTGGAATTGGCTTTTTTTTTTTTTTAACTTGGCATGATTTACTGAGGGCTTATACAAGCTGCTGCATGTGTCAGTGGTCTGTTTTTTTGTTTGTTTGTTTGTTTGTTTTTATCAGAGCAGTGTTCCATGGTACAGATATATCAGTTTGTTTAACCATTCATCCCTCTGAAAGACATTCCAGTAGTTTCCAAATTTTTGCTATTACGAAAATGCTGAAACATACACCCATGGGAAAATAACTTACCACTTATGTGGAATAAGTGCCTAAGAATTCAGTTGCTGAACTGCACGGTAAATCCACTTTTGATTCTGGAAAGAACTACCAAACTGCATTCAGGAGTGGCTGCCCCCTTTTACATTCCTCTCAGCAGTGCAGGAGCAATCCAGTTTCTTTGCATCCTTGCCAACACATACCATGTTCCCGTGTGTTTTTCATTTTAGCCATTCTGTTGAGCTTTCATGTCTGCTTCCTTGGTGGCTAATGATGGTGACAGATCTTCTTGTGCTTACCTGCCACCTGTGTATCCCCTTCAGTGAGATGTTTATGTCTTTTCTTCTTTTAATACGATTGTTTACTTTTAATTGTTGTTTTAAAAATTATATATTCTAAGTATCAAGACTTTGATGGATAGAAGTGTGCAAATATTTTCTTCTTAAGATTTGATTTTTCATCTTCTCAGCAAGCTTTCTCCCCCACCAAAAAAGGTTACTTTTCCCTCAGGAAAAGTTCTAATTTACCAGTTTTTTCTCTTATGGATCTCGCTTTTGGTGTCAAGTCCAAACACTCTTCACCCGATCTGAAGTCCTGAAGGTTCTCTAATGTTCTTCTCTAGAGGTCTGATAGCTTTGGGGTTTTTACATTTAAGTTTGTCCATCATTTTTAAACATTCTGGATGGATGTTAAGTTAACCCTCTCTTTCTCAGGGAAAACTGTTTTAAGTAAAATCACACTTTGACCTCATAGAAACCAAAGTTCCAGTTCGGTTGAGAAAGGCCAATTTAACTTGTTTGCCTATTTTTGGTAACTTTAAAAAATATTTCTTGAGTTGGTGTAGTGGCAGACACTTGTAATCCCAGCACTCTGGGTGGCTGAGCCAGAAAGATTGCAAGTTCAAATCCAGTGTGGGCACCTTACTGACTTATTGAAACCCTATTTCAAAATAAAAAATCAAAAGGGCTGTGGATGTAGCTCGGTGTGAAGGCCTTCGGTTCAATCCCCAGTACCACAATAAAAAAGGAGCAGTCATATTTCAAAAGTGGAATCATTTTATGTCCACATGAGTTTCTGTCACAACCTGCACACAGTATCAAACAATTCAGATCCATTTACTTCATCCTTTTCTAGGTTCCTTATAGCTTTATTAAGGATCACCAAGCACTTCTGAAGAAATGGCATATAAATTTGTTTTACTGTACTTCTTTTCTCCATTCTCACCCTCAATGTATCTTCAAATTAGAGAACATTTTGTTTGTCTCAAACTTTGAAAATAGGATTTGATGACAGGCCAACATTTTAGCATCATGGAGTTAAAAATGGAGGCTCTGTCCTACATGTCTATAAATTGAAACTTCACTCTGTACTTCTGCATACTTTGATGAAACTGAAAAGCGACCCAGCGCTTGCATGCAGAAAGTGTCATTATTACCTGTAAACAAATCATACTTTTAAAAAATGTGCTGTGTTTGAAGTGAGCAAGGTGCTTATTAAACAAGATCATTTTAGTTTCTTTAGTAAGAAGTTTATAGACTGAAAGGAATATCCAAAATTTACAATTGCACCATCTGCTGAGTATGGAGGTAGATAAGCAAAGTGTATTCGGATTTGGGCAAAATATCAACAATCTTTTTTACTTTATGGTTTCTGAGACTTCATCAGAATCTTCACGGTAACCAAAAAGACAATTGGAAATTTCATCTTCCAAATCAAAGTCCCTAAATGCTGGGGAGAACATTTTTGAGAGGCTGAGGCAGGAGGACTTCGAGTTCAAGCCCAGCCAGGACAATTTAGTGACTTAGGGAGACTCTGTCTCAAAATAAAAAATTTTAAAAAGGGCTGGGAATGTAGCTCAGTGTGAAGGCTCTGAGTTCAATCCCTAGTACCCAGTATCAGAAAATAAAATAAAAATTAAAAAGCAGTATCATTGGTGAGACCTGACAGAATCATCTCTATGCCGTAAGGGTCCAGGGCAGCTGTTGCCAGGATTTCCTCTTCTGTTTGCCAAAGGGCACTTTTTGCAACCTCTGCAGCAGAGCTCAGTTTCACAGAGCAGCAGAGGAATGAGATGGCAGTGTGGTTCATCTGTGTGGTGTGGCCAAGACCATTAACAGCTGCTGCTTCCAAGTGAGTACTGGTGTCCTTTGGAGAGAGGCAAAAACTTTTGTTTTAGAAGTTCTTGCTTATCTGAGCCCAGATTAGTGAGATTCAGTCTCCTAAGAGCGCTGCCTTCCCCATCATGCCCAATCCCAATTTCTTTTCTATACACTCTGTAGCACTCTCTGTTTATCACTCATTTCCCTAATCCCATGTACTGTACGTGGCCTTGCATCTGTCATTGGAATTTAGCTTTCTCTTTCAGTGAGGTCTGGGGCATGCTGGCGTTCTCATTTTAATTATCTGAACTCTTGAAAATATGATCAGAATTTCCACCATGTTAACCTTTTAGCTAGCACTTTGGGAAGGGGATGCCAGGGATTGAACCCCAGGCTTTGTGCATGCTAAACATGTGCTCTACCATTGAACTATATACCTCCAGCCCTGCTAGAACTATCTTAATACAAAGCACAACACTTCACAAACAGGCAGAGTCAAAACTGGGTTCTTAATGTGCAGGAATACAAAGCCCTCAATTCCACACTTAAGTCACGTGGTTCTGAGTGATGCAACAGTGCATGATCTCTTACTGTGAACCGCAAATCATAATGCCAACATCAGCAGTGGGATAAAAACTGCTAGTTTAGCAGTGATGGGAGCTACAGAGGACAGATAACCTGTGTAGTATCCATCTAATGCCAAAAATAATGCTGCTTTCAGTCTCTATTTTCTGTAGCTGATTTATGGGTTTTTGTATTCTCCCTCCTTTGGACCTGCAGCACCCACTGCCAAAAACCTGTTCTTTCTGTGTCCTAGGGAATGGTTTCCGGGGAAACAGAATTTTCAGTGTTAAAATCAGGACGGTCCTGGGCAAATGAGGACAGCTGGTCACCCTAGTTATAGATACAGAGAGCCATTCTAGAGAGTCCTTAGAATAGGAATGCTCCTCTCACTGTCTGGCCGTCTCTCCCTGGTTGTGTTAGTTCTAGAGGACCAGGGAGTGAAGTTTGAAAGAGAAGATAAACAATTCTATCTCCTTCTCTACCACTTGCCCATCCATTCTTTTAGAAATTGAAAACTGTATGCAATCTCCTGGTTTTCTTCTTGCCCCAGAAAGGAAGAGGTAGAAACTGGAGGGGCAAACTAAGCTAGGAATCCTACATTGTACATGCTTTTTAAAGGCTCCGGATAGTTGCAGTCTGATGCAGTGGAGTCAGGTAGCCCGCAGTTGCATCCTGTTGTGAGTATAAAGCATTACTCTCTTATTCATTCACTGTGTCCTTATCAGCTGCCACACCATCTGCTAGCTGTTTGAGATACAAGAAAGACTAGCAAGAAGTTCTTAGTCCTCAAAGAACCTAAAGTCCAGAGGATGACATGATATGAGGTAAGAGAAAAGGTTATTTTTCTATACATCAATAACGAATTTCCTAAGAATTTACAAAAGTAATTCCCTTCACAATAACTACAAAAATACCTAGGAATAAACTTAACAAAGAAAATAAAAGACCTCTACAATGGAAATTATAAAAATCCATGAAAGAAATCCAAGACACAAAAAAATGAAAAATCTCCCATGTTCATGGATTAGAATAATTAATGTTGTTAAAATGTTCCCATTACCCAAAATGATCAGAAGATTCAATGCAGTCCCAATCAAATACCAATGACATTCGTCACAAAACTGAAAAAAATCCTAAAATTTTTATTAAAGTACAAAAGACCTTGAATAGCCAAAATACTCTTGAGCAAGAAGAACCAAACTAGAGGCAACATAATACCTGATTTCAAGAATACTACAAAGCCACAGTAGCATGGTTTTGGCATAAAAACAGTCACCTAGACAAAGGGAACAGAATAGAGATCTCAGAAATAAACCCAAATATCTATCACAAACTGCTTCTTGGCAAAGGAACAAAAAACGTGTAGTGGAAAAAACATAAGTGTCTTCCACATTTGGTGTTGGAAAACTGGATGTCCATATGCAGGATATTGAAATTTGACCCCTGTCTCTCAACCCAGGCAAAAATGAACTAAAAAATGGACCAGAGACCTAAATGTAAAATCTGACACTAAAATGGCTACAAGAAAACAAAGGGGAAACACTTTGAGACACTGAGATGGGCAACGATTTTCTGGTTTGAACTAAAACAACACAGGAAATGAACACAAAACTTGACAAATAGGATTTCATTCAACTAAAACACTACCTGGTAAAGGAAACAACTGACAGAGTGAAGAGAGCCCCTGTGAAATGGGAGAAAGTACTTCCAACTACTGATCTAACAGTTAATATACAGAATATATAAGGAACTCATTAGAACTTAACAACAAAAAACAAGAAGTTCCATTTTTAAAATGGGCAAATAATCTGAATTGACACTTCTCAAAAAAAGAACTACGAATGGCTAACCAATACATGAAAAAATGCTCAGTATCATCAGCTGCCAGGAAATGCAAATCAAAACTACAATGAGATACCATCTCACCCCACTTAGAATAACTATTGTAAAAAAAAACAAAGCTCCCCAAACTAAAAGCTAACAAATATTGGTGAACATGTGGAGATAAAAGGACTTTCATACACTTTTAATAGGAATGAAAATTAGTACAACCATTAGAGAGAACAGTATAGATGCCCCCCCCCCAAAAAAAACCCCTAAAAATAGACCTACTATATGATCCAGCTATCCCACTTCCGGATATACATCCAAAGGAAATAAATCAGTATGCCAAAGAGATAGCTATATGCCCATGTTTATTGTGCTATTGTTCACAATAGCTAAGATTCAGCCTCAGTGCCCGTCAACAGGTGTTATGGACATAGAAAAGGTATATAATCTATATGAGCATTATCCAGCCATAAGGGAGCATAAAGTCCTCTTATTGGCAGCAAAATAGATTGAACTAGAGGACAGTATGTTAAGTGAACTAAACCAGGTGCAGAAAGACAGGTGCCACGTTTTCTCTCATACGTGGAAGCTAATGAAAGTCACCCTGAAAGTAGAATAATGATGGCTAGAATTTGGAAAGGTCATGGCGGGTGGGGAGTGGAAAAAGGAAGGCTGTATTTGATTAGTGAACCCTGTATGACTGTATGGAAATACCACACTGAATCCTGTTAATATGTAAAATGAATACATGTGAAGTTTTGTGAAAGCCTGGTGAACGGCCTGGACATCATGGGTACTTAGAATGTATTGGAAACTGTCCTGATGCCATAGCAGTAAAGTAAAGAGGGAGGGGCTGGGCAGGGCAGGACACAGGTAGGGGGCATGGTAAGCAAAGATGAGAAGGAGAGCTTAACTCAGACTAGGACCTTGGGAAGCTTCCCTCCGAGATGATATGGTAGAAGTGCAAGTGCCTAAAATAACAAACTATGCACTGGAGAATTAGAGTTCCTGCACTTCAGGGCCCTTGAAGTACATTTCAAAGGCTGCCAGACTGCGGGCTGCTCTTCTAAATATACAGCACTGGAATTTCCCATAAGCAATCGGAACTCTGGGGAGAGGAGAATGGGACTGCAGAAGGCCGACAGAAGGGAGGCAGGCCTAACATTCTCCCTGGTAGCCTGGAAGATGAGCCCTAATAAACATGAAAAGTCAGGGTCCTGACTTACGTAATCTGGGTCAGGCTGCAGTTTTGTCTGGCTAGTCCGGGTCAAAAAGCTTACCACACAGAATTTCAGGGGGAAATATTTCAGCAGAAGTATTTAACCAGTGAAAATAATTTATACTTGTTCATATTTACAAACAACCTGCTAATTAAAAAAGGTTCTTAACTACTCATTACAGTGAGGCCCACCCTTCAGGACCTATACTTTGCAAGACTTACTTACCATTTAATTGGAGTTACAGTGTGAGCAAAAATATATAAAGGCTGCATTTCTTTATACAGTGTAATTTTACTTTTTGACTAATTCCAACTTTCTCTGTCCTCAATTAGCCAGATTTAATGATGTTTTGTCAGGTAGAAGTTATGAAGTCCTGACTTTGTGTCTCCACTTGCCAGCCAGGAGTACCAGGATTAATGAATTCTCAAGATTTTAAAAAGTCAAGATGACTGCCTGTCTTTTTTTTTTTTTTTCTGGTACCAGGGATCGAACTCAGGACCTTGCGCTTTCGAGGCAGGCAGCGGCACCACTGAGCTAAATCCCCAGCCCATATAGCCTTTCTTTTTCTTTGCAAACTTTAAATGACAATAAGCTGTTGGGAAAACACTACTTGATTTCAGAAGTACAATTATATCTTTCTTGGCCATAACTTGAATATGATTGAGTAGAGAATATGAACTCTGACTTCTGATGATATTAGAATATAACAGCCCATTTTTTACATAGATATTACAGCCCTCTATTAAAGATGCTTCAGCATCATAACTGGGGCTTCCAAAGCCCAGAACGTCTTTAAGAATTCCCTTAAGTAGGAACATCTCTAGAGTGAGGCTTTCTAAGCTGGAAAGCTTGGACTAGGAGACTCAGGTTAGCTATTTTATTTTGAGAGAGGAAAGAAAACCTGAGAGGTGACAGCTTTCAGATAGGAGTAGAAAAGGAAGGAGGAAAGCTAATGCAAGGTCTGAATTACAAAGCGCTGGCGGAGAAACCAGGAGGTATTTTACTGTTCCCTTCACACTGCTGCATACAGCAGTAAGTTTGCTTAAGTAACCCACTTTTTCTCCATATAAAAAAAATTTCCTTTTGAAATATTGACTTAATCTGTTTTCAGACAAGCCCATTTGCATAATAGTCTTGGCTTTGCCAGCTACACAAAACCTGTGTGGACAAACTGCCTAGCTTCTAGGAACCTCAGTTTCCTTTCAATAACAATGGGGATAAACACTTTTTACCGGTAAACTTTGCTGCTGCATAAGGATTACACAAGTTCGTGGCTAATAATGTACACATGAGCACTCAAAACACATGAGCAAAAAATGCTCATTTTCACTATTCTTTGCCTCTTATCACTTCTCGGCCTTTTGGCTAAGATCAGAGTACTATTCTTTGCCTCCTTTTTGTTTGGCTGCTGGCCACTCTTTATTGGTGTTCTTATCTTCGGTTTTTATAACAGGGCAGTCAGAGAAGTTAAGCAACCATTTTCAAGAGGACAGAGGTTATTTTCTAGATCAAATTCAAGAGCAGCTAATATATGCTACGTGCTAGGGAAACAGCAGGAAAGAGTGGACACAAATTCCCTTTTCTACTTGCCAAGTTCTATCTGAGTGGAAAAAGATAGAGATCAAATAAAATAAGACAAATATGAAAAATGTTGGATGGTAGAAAGTGAGCCAGAGAAAAATAGAGTTAAGATGAAAGATAAGGAATCCAGGGGAGAGACAGGGACCAGCTCACTCTGCAAGCTCAGGAACTAGTGGGAAAGGAAGACATTCAAAATATGTGGAACTCAGGTATAGCAGTGGCTCAGAGTGAAATTTATAGCACTAAACGGCTTACACAAATAATGTGGAAGGGTCTCATATCAGTAACCTAACTTCTTACCTCAAGAAACTTGAAAAAGAAGAGCAAACAAAAACAAACAAAAGGAAAGGAGTGAGAACGGCAGAAATTAGTAACTCTGAAATTAGAAATACAAAACAGAAAAGCAAATACAAAAAAGCCTAGTTTGGGGGGGATAAAAGTCAGTAAAATTGACAAATTCTCTAGCGAGACTGACACAGATAATAAGAGATAAAACTAAAAAAATTATCATAAATGAAATAAGGACTATCACTAAGTCCTACCAAACATTTATAGAAGTATTAATGCCAATTAAATTTCCTGCAAGATATTTGTAGATACAGACACCATTATTCTAAAGTTTATATAGACAGGAAAAAAAAGTAGAAAAGCTAAAATGGCTTTGAAAAAATATTAAAATAGAAGCAATCAGTCTACAGATTTCAAGACTTATTGCTACCATAATCAAGATTTATAGTTGCCATAATCAAGTAGATTCCCTACTGGCAAAGAGAAACACAAAGATCAGTGGAAGCCAGAAATAGATCCGTCCAGATATGCCCAGATGATTTTTGAAAAAGGTGCACAGCCAATTCAATCAAAGAAGTATAGTTTTTTGAAGAGAAGGTACTGGGACAACTGGGCATCCATAGGCAAAAAAGTGAACCAGGACCTAAACTTCACACCTTGTACAAAACACAGCAGAAACTTGAGTGAATGAGGCAAAAAAGCCTTTAGGGGGGAAAAAGGAAGATAATTTCTAGGTTTAGAGCTATTCAAAAGTTTCTTAGACTTGACAAAAGGAAATACTGATATCTGGACATCAAGATTAATTCTTTACTCTGCCAAAGACTCTGTTAAAAGGGTGAAAAGACTAGCTATGACTGGATTTTTTGTAAACAAATCTGAGAAGACCAGAGTAGACAATGAACTCTGAAAGCGCAACAGTAGAAAAAATAAACAGTCCAAGCAAAAAATAGGTAAAAGACAATTCACTGAAAGTGACATTCAGATGGCTAATAAGCCATGAAAAGATACTCAACATCATCAGCCCTAGGGAAATGCAAATGAAAGCCACAAGGAGACATCTCTGCATACTATCACTGACATACCTATTTGGTGACACCACCTACTGCTGAAGAGGATGTGAGACACTGGATCACTCCCGCATTGCTGGAGGGAATGTGATATGGGGCAGCCACTCTAGAAACAGTTCTGCAGCTTCTCATAAAACTAAACATGCAATTACCATACCCAGCAATTGCACTGTTGGGCATTTATCCTAGCGGAATGAAAACTCAGGTTCACACAAAAACCTGTACACAAATGTTCATAACAGCTTTATTTATAATACCTCAAAACTGGAATCAGCCCAGATGTTCTTTAACAATTAAATGGCTAAACAAATTGTGGTCTATTCTGCAGTAATAAAAAGAAACAAGTAATTGATACGTCTAATAAGTTGGATGACTCTTCAGGAAATTACATTGGGTGAAATAAGCCAATCCCCAAAGTTCCATGCTATTTTAAATGCTTGATTCCATGTATATAGCATTTTGAAATGAAAACATTTTAGGCATGCAGAATAGATTAGTCATTGCTAGTGGTTATGGACCTGCTTGAAGGGAGGGAGAAGCTGGAGAGAATTGGGTAGGGTGTTGGAAGACTTCGGTGGTAGATCCAAGAATGAACATACACGCCTGCCTCACAAGCTCAAGGACCCGAGTTCGATCCCCGGTACCAAAAAACCCCCAACAAACAAGAATGAACATACACAGGTGAACTGTGCAGAACTTAATACACATGAGCTCAAGTAAAACACACCAAATCTGAATAAGATCAGTGGATTTTATCAGTGAATATCCCAGCTGTGGTATCACATTATACTTCTATAAAACTTTACCACTGGGGGACAGTGGACAAGGTACACAGGGATGTCTATGTGTTCTTAGTTCTTAAACTATGAAACTATATCTCAATTTAAAATAGATATAAAAGTTGGCTAAAGAGAGATATACTCTTGCAGGTGGTCTATTCCTCTGCTCCACAGGTGTCATACTAACACAATGGCCTTGGTATAAAAGTTGAGTAAAAGGAATTGATGTCCTGTGGTTACTTATCAACATATCCAAAATAAAATAGAGTAAATTCAAAAAAGTTCAAAGCTCTAAAAAAACGCAGTTTTAAAAAGTACTAAATGTGCTTGTTCTCAGGATCCTGAAAGCAATTTCCTTATAGCAAAACTCAAGTCTTCTGATTTGCGTATGCATTGTTGAGAGTGATTTACAAGACGCTGTTCTGCATTACATGGTAATGAACTCACAGGGTGGTTTTTTCCAAGACAGAACATGTGTAGAAGGGGGGAGCAATGCATCTGCATTTTTAGCAGATGGCCGCTGTACCACACCACCACACAGTTCCATGAATCACACAGAAGAAAACTGGTCAGTTACAGTGATTTCATTCAGTTTATCATACCCACAAAAACATTCTCTTGCTGTATTGTTTTCAAAGGAAACTGCTTGGAAAACAGATATTCCACTAAACTCTAAATTCATATGCAAAATGTAATACTTTATACACCATAAACAAAATGTAGATGTACAAAAAGAGAGAGAGAGAGAAGTAACAAAAAAGTGGAATCAATAAAGTCTATGTTCTGGTAACTGCAGGATGGCTTCTGAATTGAGTTGTACGGTATCCTAATGCCCAGAACCGGCGAGAATAACCTGATGGGGGGAAAAGGGTCTCTAAATGTGGAAGTTAAGGATTTGGGGTGAAGAGATAATCCTATGTTATTTGGATGTGTCCTAAGTCTAATCACAAGTGTTTGCATCTGAGGTAGGTAGATGGAGATTTGCCAAAGACAGAAGAGAAAGGATGCCATGAGGACACAGGCAAATAGACGTGAGGCCACCCATCTAAGGATGACAGGAAGTGCCAGGACAGCCACTAGAAACTGGAAGAGACAGGAAAGATTCTTCCCTAGGTTTCCCAGGGGGAGGTCAGCCTTACCAAATGTTCGACTTCTAAAGATTTAAAAACAGAAAATGAAGCCATGAAAGTGCTAGAATAAAATAGAAGCCAGGTGTGGTGGCACATGCCTATAATCCCAGTATTCTGGGAGGCTGGGACAGGAAGATCACAAATTCACATCTAGTCTGGGAAATTTAGCAACTTAGCAAGGCCCTGTCTCAATCAACTTATTGATCAATCAAGCCATCATAAGGCTGGGGAATGTAGCTCAGTGCGAAAACCTTGCCTTCAATCCCTGGTACTGAGGAAGGGGCTGGGAAATGAGAGAGAATTTCTGTAAATTCCTATAATCTGGGAGTGACAAAGTCCACTGTTATTACGGTATGGTTTACAGATGGGTGAATTTAAGTATATGAAAATCATTTCAATCTACAACACAAGAAAGTTCTTGAATGGATACTGTTTGCCCAGGAAGAAGAAAGAAGCCAGCCATGGTGGTGCATGCCTGTAATCCCAGTACTTGGGAGGCTGAGGCAGGAGGATTGCCAGGAGTTTGAGGCCAGCCTGCACTACATAGTGAGACCCTGTCTCAGAGGAAGAAGAAGGAGAAGAAGGAGGAGAAGAAGGAGGAGGAGGAGGAGGAGGAGGAGGAGGAGGAGGAGCAGCAGCAGCATCCATCCATTCACAGAGGTTACAAGCCTATGTGGCAGTCACCTGCTGGCTGATGTTCAACTCCACCGCTGGGTCTCTCACGTCACATGGGTCAGGATCTGCTCAAGGCCTCGTCATGTTTTTCTGCCACATGGAGAAGAACAGCAAAGGAGGCCTTTCCGGAGGCAGATGGGAGTAAAAGATACAGGCAGACAGCGCGGACTCGGACATGAGAACTCACCTCTGATGTCGCAAGCGCCCTGCTCTAGCCTTCCTCCAAGGCCAAGAAGCGCCTGCCTTTGGAGACTGAGACGCGCCAAACTACCCCAGTGGGTTTCTTCTTTTTCTTATAACGGAAGATGTCTAAATGAATGATTCCCGGTCACCAATTCTGCTCTTCGGAATCTTAAATATGGACACAGCTCCACGTAGAAATATTAATCTAAGGGTTTCAGAGTCAGTGCCCAGTGTGTGTCAGGCACTGTAAGGCGGCGGGGGGGGGGGGGGCAGTGCTTCCTAATACAGATGATCACTGTAGAATGATTTATAACAACAGAAACCACTCAGATAGTTGTTCAATAACCAGGGATTGATTATGGACTGTTTACTTAATATTACCTATGCTAACGTTATTTAAGTATTAACATGTCAGTTGTTATAACAAAAAAGTGTATTATTCATTTTAAAAATTAATTTTATTGGCACATTTTAGATATACATAATGATCAGATTCATCATAGAGAATGTGTACCTGTACATGATAGATCTTGATTCTTTTTTTCGCATTTCCCTCCTCACTTCGACTCCTCTTCCCCTTTTTATTTACAAAAGCATTGTATCCATCTTTCCCCCTTCTGCTCTTTTTTCTCTTTTCCCTTCTTTCCTTTCCCCCTGCCCCATCCCTTGTCCCCCTTCTCATTTGAACATTTTCTTCCCATTTCTCAATATATATTATACATTTCAGTCCTTACTTAAACTTTTGGCTTCTCACACCAGAGAAATAATGCAATATTTAAAACTTATGTGTCTGATTTATCTTACTTAAAAGTATGGTCTCAAGGTACATCCATTTGGCTCTAAATGTTTCAACCTTATCCTTATTTATGGCACAGTAGTACTCCATTGTATAAAACCTCACATTTTCTTTATTCATTCATTGGTTGATGGGCTTTTGGGATGTTTCCAAGATTTAGCTATTACACACTGTGCCACTATAAACATGGGTGTACACATATTGCTGTAGTATGATAGTTTTAATTATTTTGGGAAGATACCGAGAAAGGGAATAGTTGGGTCAAATGGAACCTCTAGTTTTAGGTTTTTTTGTTTTTTGTTTTGGTACCGGGGATCGAACTCGGGTCCTTGCGCTTGCGCAGCAGGCGGCGAAACCACTGAGCTAAATCCCTGGCCCCTAGTTTTAGTTTTTTGAGGAATCTCCACATTGATTCCCACAGTAGTTGCACCAGTCTACACTCCCAACAACAGTGTTGAACATTTCCTTTTGCCCTACAGTCCCGCCAGCATTTGTTATTGGTTGATTTCTTGATAATAGCCATTCTTTCTGGAGTGAGATGAAATCTCAGTATTGTTTTAATTTGCATCTTTCAAATGACCAGTGATGTTGAACATTTCTTCATATATTTATTTGCTGTTTCTACTTCTTCATCTGAGAAGAGTCTGTTCATTTCAGATGCCCATTTTTGGAGTGGATCTTTAAATTTGGGGGGGGGGTGTCTGATTTTTTTTGAGTTCTTTATATATGCTAGATATTACTCCTTTGCCTGAGGAACAGCTGACCAAAAATTTGTCCGACTCTGTGGGTTGTCTCTTCACTCTGTGTTTTCTTTGGCTATGCAAAAGCTTTTTAATAAGATGAGATCCCAGTTGTTGATTCTTTGTAATATTTCCTGTGCAATCAGGGCTTTGTTCGTAAAGCCTTTGCCTACACCTATGTCTTCAAGAGTTCTACCTGTTCTATCTTTCCGGCAGATTAAACATCAATAAAGGCAGCCCACGTGGGAGGGCAGAGAAGTGAAGATTCCACCCATAGCCTTTGTTTCAGGAAGTGGCTTTGCAACTTTGTGCCACTGGGATTCTTTTGCAGTCCACAATGGTTTGGACCTTAGATTTCCCCCCAAGGCCCATGTGCCAAGGGCTTGGTCCCCAGTCTGGAACATCTAGGAGGCCGAGGCAGCGGAAGGAAGTAGGTCACTGGGGGTGTGTCCTTGAAGGATATATTGGATGTGGCCGTTCCTCTCTCTTTGCTTCCTCACTGCCATGAGGTGCTCAGTGTCCTTTGCCAGGCGCCTCTGGCATGATATCCTGCCTGTCACAGGCCCCAAAGCAACAGAGCCAAGTGACTGATACCTCTGAAACAGTGAGCCAAAATAAACCTTCCCTCTCTTAAATTGTTTATCTCAGGTATCTGTCACGTGGAGGAAAGCTGACTAACACAGGGGTGGGGTGAAGCAGCCCAGCCTCGTTCTCTCAAACACAGGCTTCAGTTTTCCTTTTATCTTCCTTCCTGTGCTTCACTCTGAGTGTACACAGGAGATTTCATTTGAGTAAAAAGTCTCCATTGCTAAATCCTGAAATT
Organism: Heterocephalus glaber; assembly: GCF_000247695.1. The sequence continues at coordinate 2,934,139 of NW_004624768.1, forward strand.
CATGAAGGTGATTCAGGAATTACAAATGGATGTTCTGAACAGTGCTTTCCAGTCAGATGATACAAACAGAATCAAGAAAGATAATTCTCCAAAAAAATCCTGAGGAAAAAGCTGCTTTCATTTTCAACTCAATCTGTGCAGTACTGTTTACTATTCAGATTCCACTCTACCTGTAGAAAACAGCGAGGGATACACGGTGGCGTCTGTGGGCTGAGGACATAGGTCTCCCTAGTCTGCCTCCGCCCTGCAGCCATCGCTAGAGAGACCCAGGGTTCCCATACCTTTCACAGTGGAGGTCTATTTGGGCAAGAAATGTGCTACTGACAGAGGCCAAAAAGCTGTCTTAGTGCATTTGGGCTGCAATAATAGAAACACCACAGACTGGATGGCTTAAACAACAGATATTTATTTCTTACAGTTCTGGAGGCTGGAAGTCCAAGATGAAGCCAATGGCTGGGCTCTGCTTCCTGGTTCGGAGGTGGCCCTCTTGCTCTGTCTCCACACAGCTGAGAGCAGAGAGCAGGAGCTCTGGGGTCTTCTGGAAGAACTAATCCCACTCCTATGGGCTCTACCTTATGACCTAATCGCCTCCAAAGGCAGCACCTCCTCATACCCTCGCCTTAGAGGTTGGCAAGTCACATGCGGGTTGGGATGGGGCACAAATATTTCCTCCATGTCCGAGGCACTGGGTATACTGGATAAAAATGTGCACGGATGAATGAGGTATTTTAAGTTTAATAACTTGATTTCAAGTACTTGACTGTTGATAATCAGTCATTTCCTAATTACCAATATTTTATGTGGAAATAATCTGTGTATAATGACAAAGTATTTCAATAGTCACCCTATAAGTATAATTTATTCTCAGAGACTTTTGAGGCTTGAAAATAATTTAGAAAGAGAGAAATCCCTTATTTTACTAAGAGGGAAGGAAGAACCATAGGGAAGGTTACCGTGGAAAAGGCAAGACTAGAAACCAGCATCTTTGAACTGCTGTGGTGTGTCACATTCTAACAGGATAGGGGGTCTGGATCCTAGTGGACATGGAGTTAAATTGTGTTTCCTCACTGACAAAGCAGAGCAGAACTATCTAGCAGCTGAGGTTATTTGCAGGATTACAGCCTCCACTGCACTCATGAGAGATGGCTAACGAACACTGCTCCAACGGCATTATTTACACCCAAATGTAATTTTTAATTTTATGTGTTTTGCACTTAAGATAGCTCAATTCAACACACTCCCATGAGTCATTAAGATATGTGTAAAATGGTCCTTCTGGAAGAGTATGTCAACTTGTCCACTTTGCTTAATGTGGTTATAATACTATACTATATATTTTATTTATTATTATAAAATATGTATCAACTAAAAATCCAACATAATAAAAACATATGTTAATATTAGAGGAAAAAATTTTGCTCATTTCATAGACAAGGAATATGAGGCAAAAAAGCCTCAAAAAATTTTAAAATGTTGTAGCCACCACATACCGGACCACAGCATGATACGTGATCATTTAAAGGCACTTTCTAAACACCCACTCCAGCAGAAAATTCTGATGGGAAGGAATTAAAATGATGGATAGGCTTTGTCTACTCTTAGAGCTACAAATCAAACAATGTGCAGTATTTTCCGTCAGTGGCTGTTACTGAATGTTGCTTCACTTCCAACAGCACTATTATTAGGGAGAGTTCTGGGGCTGGGGATTTAGCTCAGTGGTTTCGCCGCCTGCTGCGCAAGCGCAAGGACCCGAGTTCAATCCCCAGTACCAAAAATAAAATAAAATAAAATAAATATTAGGAAGAGTTCTGTTAACAAAGTGGATTTTAAAAAATCTTTAAACTACCAGAATTCATGCCTTTATTTGTCTTGTTTTTGCCTAGCACCCCTGTGTTAATACTCCAATTCTAAATTCAGGTGGAAATAAATATACACAAATAAAGTCCACCTAATATCTTTTTCAAATTAAAAAAAAAATTTATTGGCACATTTTAGATATACTGAAAACATTCATCATAGGGAATTTGTACCTGTACATGATATATCTTGCTGCTTCTTTTTTTCCCATTCCTTCCCTTCCCCTTCCCTTCAACCCTTATTCAAAAGCTTTGTTTCCATTTTTTTCCTTCTATTCTCTTTTTTTCTTGTCCTTTCTTTTCTTTCCCCTCCCCCTCCCTCGTTCCCCTTCCCATTTGAACATTTTCCTCCAAAAGTCCACCTAATCTCCATAGGAATTATTTGAAAGTTTCTGGTTGTGCCTGGGAAAACAGCATGAAATACAGAAGAGATAGATATCTTCAAGGATAAGACACCCTGGCAGAGTTTACACAATGACAAAATGGGTTGGCCAATAAAAACTCAAATGTTTTCATAAGCAACATGATTTTTCAATTTTCACCCTTAAGTTTTAGGTTTTATTTATACCGACTTTACAGTGTACCTATGGTTTAGAAGAACTTTGCCTCCCGGAGGAGCTGGACAATGTACCTGCCACAACTTCAGAATCTGCCCAACACTTTATTGTTCTACTTTTTATTATAGCCATCCCAGTGGATGTGAAGTGGTAAATCACTAAATTTTTATTTGTAGTTCCCTGGTGACTAATGATACTGAGCATCTTTCTATGATCCTATTATCATTTGTATCTTTTCTTTGGAAAAATGTCTATTTAAATCCTTTGCCATGCTTTAACTGGGCTGTCTTCATATTATTGACTAGTAAGAGTTCATCATACATATTCTAGATACTATAAGATATATGACTTGCAAATATCTTCTCCCATGTGGTGGGCTGTCTTTTCACTTGATTGATGGTATCCTTTGAAGCACAAAGTTTATAATGTTGGTGAAATCCAATTATCTATTTTTTTTGTCACTTACATTTTTGCTATCATATCAAATCATTCCTTAGTCCAAGGTCATGAAGATTTGCTCTTGTTTTCTTCTAAGTTTTATAGCATTAGCACTTACATTTGGGTTTATGATCCATTTTGAGTTAATTTTTGTGTATGGTGTGAGGTAGGGATCCAACTTCATTCCTTTGCATGTGGATTTAAAATCATCTCAGCACCATCTGTTGAACTGGGAGTGATTTTAATAGTAACTTAACTTCCAGTTAAGAACCATTAAGTTCTTATCCAACACCTTCATTTTGCAGAAAAGAAGTCAGATCCAGAAAGATCACAAGTTAATCTGTGTTTGGAATAAAGATAAAGAGAAGAAAACTTGATTCTAACTCATTCTTTAGAATTTCTACATCTAGTAAGGGAGGCAGTCATTAAGATGTAGGATGTTCAGGATACAAAGTTGGGTGGGATCGCCAAGGAGGAGCTAAGTAACTACTGTGCCTGGTTATTTAAAGTAAGAGTCGCCAAAGGGGCTCATTCTAGGTATTAGGTGTGCAGGGGTGGGCTGGGGGTGGGTGAGTGTTAGGTTAGGGAAGCTCATTTCTACAAGCTTCTGGACAAGAATGCTGTGGGAAGCATGAGGAGGTGTGGGGAGATCTTCAGTAGGGGAGACCTTAAGAATGGAAGGGGAGGGGCCGGGAATTTAGCTTCCGTGGTTTTGCTGCCTCTGCGCAAGCACAAGGACCCGAGTTCGATCCCCGGTACCCCCCAAAAAAAAGAATGGAAGGGGAAGGACAGGAGAGGAGCCTGAGGCAGAGTTGGGGCCAAACTAGAAAGAGTCTGTGTGCGAGGCTGGAGTCTAGGCTGGGTCCCTCTTTCCTGGGTAGGCAATGGGTTCTTATCACAGGACAGTGAAGCCACCAGACCTGAGCTTCAGAAATGATAAGACATAGCCTGGAGGTGTTTACGAGATTTCGGCAAAGCTCAGGACTCAGGGCTAAGAAGCAGAATCTTCAATCCACAACCAGTTATCAGATGCAGCTGGTAGATGCGTGCTTTGGGCCCAAACAGCCCCTCTCAAACATCTCACACTTAAATGTGGGACCGGGGAGCGGCTGGACACAAGCTCTCTCTGCAGTGCCGCGGGCCCATCGCCGCCGCAGGCTCCCCCAGGCAGACGCACCCAGTTACGTTCCTGACTGACTGACCCCAGACAGCACTGCACTTTGCAACCTATGCCTGCGTTAGAAGGGTGCTGGAGGCAGGGCAAAGAGAACATGTACTCCCAGGATAACGCCCAAGGTGGGGCGACAAGGCTGCTCTTCGGTGGGTGGTGGGAGAACACAGGGTGAAGTTAATCTCTGGACCTCAATGGGCCTTACCCACATCCCGTCCCCCGGAGCGCTGACAACAAGTTTGCTGAACTCGCCTGGCTCCTGGCCCCTCATGGTGATAATAAAAACTCATAGTCTCTCAAAACACCCTGTGAACTGTTTTCTTTCTAGCTGTAGCTGTGGCACATAAACTGTCCATTTCTCTCTGGGAAGCAAAGTTCTTTTAAACTTTCCTGAAGTTGAGGACTCAGGTACTAGCCAGATCTGATATTAATTTTATGCATCTTGAATGGACAACGGCTGGAAGATTCTTAGCCTTTATGATTACGAAGGCGTGCCCTAGTTCTGATGTACCATTCTGTTCTCCTTTGGACTCCGTTCACCCGAGGCTTCTTCCGAGTGTCATCTCCTTGAGGTTAGGGTCTGTGCACCTACCTCATTCACCTTACCGAGCTTCCTGGCCCACCAGGCATGTATTATGGAGAACTAGACAGGTTTCCTACTGTCAGGACCTATAGCTCTCACTCTTTTCAGCTCCAGATACCTGCAGGCCTCTGGCCCAGGTTCAGTTCCAATGGACTTCATCCAGAGGTTGAGGAATGAAGGCAGGAAGGAGCCTGGGAACAGACCTCTGAGGACTGCAAGATCTTTTTTATGGCATTAGGATTGAGTCCCTGCCTATGTTATCATTATCCACACTTTCCCTATCAGTTAGCTATGTCTGTATTTTCTCTTCTACAGACCCTTTCTACTTGGCACGCTTTTTACTTGGCCCTATTTGGTACCAAGCAGTACTTTTTTTTTTTTTTTTTTTGCTTTAAAAACAAAAAAATGTTGTATTGCTTCTTTTCTAAAATTAAAACAAAGTTTATACAATAAAAGCAAAACATGAAGGTAAATTCAGAAGATTTGATTGCTTTCCCTCCTTCTCCAGGAGTGAGACACCAAGTGGGCCCTTCCAACTCTGTAATTTGAAGGCTCAGGAAGTCAGCAATGCTCCTGTGAGCCAAAAATCTTCACAATTTGCTTGCTGTTGGAAATCTACAAGTGAATTTAAAAAGGATAAGCAATCTGTAACAAGACCAGGAAGCTATTCAAGGACAAGATTAGGTGGCTGTTTTTCTTGGTTTTAGCTGCAGAGATCAACACCCATCCCTCTAGTAGGATAAGAATTACACTTTCAGCAGTTACAATGGCAAGGGCCACAAAGATATTAACAAAGAGCATTATTTAAAGCTGAAGAACGATGCAATGCAGCAGGCAGTTCTCACAAATGTTAGTGTCAATGCCACAGTTTATTCTACTCTACCCTGTTGAAAATTTTATCCTGCCAGATTCACCGCAGCATCAAAATATGGTCTTCCCCAAATAAAGAGCTGTTTTTTTTTTAACTTCAGTATGACTTTTACCTGGAAAGAAAGTTGCCATCTCTCTAAGACCTTGGGGGATGCTTTGATTATGATCACACTCAGAAGTACATTTTTATTCATGAAAATAATTTTAGCAAGGATTTTTCAAGTAAAAGAATGAGGTAATGTACATAAATATGCAAAACACTGGAAAGCTTTTAAGCTTTTTCAGAGAAAAACTAATGTACTGAGGAGCTCTGGTAGCAAGGAGGGTCAGCAGAGATGTCCATGCTCTGCAAGCAAGCTCTGGGCTGAACACCGTGACAGATACCAAACAACTGACAAATACCCTCAAGAGACTTAATAGCTGGACGGAGAAACAATGATATACAAAGAGGAGTGACTTCAGAAAAGTGAAAGAGAGATAAGCAGAAAAGCTAAAGAAACAGAAGTTGAGTGTTAACAGAAACGTGTACCCAGTCTTATTCAAAGCAATTTGAACTGGGGGCTGCTGTACAGGTACTGGGCGGGGACAGGTGGAGAACAAACGTTACTTAGGAGAAGCTTTCTGTCCTTGATTGCTAAAGAGACAAAAATAAACCTGCAATTAACAATCTCCAAGGCATGCTTTCAACATGGGCACTTGGAGGAAGGAAACACAGAGCTCATATAAACTGGGATGTAAATGCAGCTTTCCGTGTTTTTTCTTCTCCTTTTAGTGATCTGACACCTTCTCCTTTTCAAAAACAGCAGCATATTAATTCTCTGTTAAATCTGCTTTAGAAACATGCGTTTACGTCTGGCATGACTTTATCCCTGTGTCACCTGGTCCTGCCCCCCACATTCCTGCTCCTTTGGGCAACACCCACCTAAATTTCAACACATTTTTTCTCACAAATTTAGCGTTAGCTTAAGTCACTGACTATATTTAGAACTTGCCTTCATGCCCTCTGAAATATAAAAGTTGAGTGTAGGAATGGTTGTGTTTTGTTGAGGAAGAAAAAGTGCCCGGTTTTAATCAATGTGTTTCAATACATTCTTTCTGTATTTGAACATGGCTCTGACAGATGCAGGGTGAAATGAAAACGCTATAATGATAGGAAAACAAACGGGCAGCATTCTTCATTTTATTATGTGAGCTCCCCACACAGCGTGTCATGTGGAATTTGTGTGGGATCTTATTTACTATATTACAAAAGCTGTACTTCGTGTATCTTTATGCTGGGACAAAAACAGACTGCTTTTATATAAGTCAAATGTCACATCAGAAAATAATACTCTGGAATGTTTCGAAAATATTCCAGTGCTTTTGATCCATTGGAAAACAGACTTGGCCTTTCACAAGAAATTAACTGAATGGGTAAGGTATATTTAATAAAAATAACAAGATCTTCTCGTTGGAGACTGAACTATGAGGATTAGTAGAAGGTGCTCCACTGGCCTTCTCCAGAGGTTGCCCCAACCTAGAAGGCAGGCTTGGGGGACCATCTCCTGTCTTACTTTTACATAGTAAAAGTTGCTGGGTCCAACTCAGCCTACGTAGGCTCCCGTCAAGGGAAAAGAATTTCTTCCTCTTGAAATACGTAGGAGGATTTTTGTGTTTGTTTTTTTTTAGATACTTCTCCATTATCTTTCCACATTCTTGGGTGTGTATTCCCTTGAAAATTGTTTCAGTATGTAAAAAGAAATTTGTTTTAAAAAGAATTAACAGAGGGTTCAGGCAATAGCTTCTAATTCCCTTTTTGTAATTTTCCAGGCATTAAAAAGAACTGGTAAGTTAGGAGATGGCTACTTCTGTGGAGTAGCTGGGCAAAGGCTTAGGATAAAATGCAGTAACTGGAGCTGAGGAGGCTTCTTTCCTGGTTTTGGCCTTGCGGCTTTGTATGAATCCTGAAGGTGAGCTCTAGTTCTGGTCCATGTGCGTGTGTGCTGCTCTGAGAGGTCACACAGGCCACGGCTGAGCTCACTGCCACATAAATGAACCAGGGAATGGCACTCTTCTCCCAGTCCCCAAGCAAGCGGTGTCTAGCCTCTGACACTATGGAATAAACATTTATGGAAGGGAAGAAATGGAAAAAATAAATCAAAAGAAGGAAGTAGCTAGATTATGACTGGCACTGCTGTCCACTAGATTCCTGATATGTGTTGAGAAAATGAGCCCTCTTAGCAAAATAGCCCATATCTGAGGGGTTTTTTCAAGCTTCCTTTGAAAGATTGGTTCTGGGGTCAGAACCAATGAGAAAGATCTTAATACTGGTAGCAAAGTCTTAAGCTTCACATTATGAAATGTGAGCACTAAAACAATGTGGAGCTGGGGCCGGGGATTTAGCTCAGTGGCACTGTGACTGGCTGGCAAGCGAAAGGTCCTGAGTTTGATTCACAGTACAAAAAACCCCCCAAAAAACAAAACAAAACAAAAAAACCAATGTGGAGATCAAAGGAGAAATCAAAAGAGATCAATGGATCATAATAAAGAATTAAAAATATGTAAGAGCATTTAATTTACTATCAAGCTATATATGCCATAAAGATATATCACGGTAAAGGCAGCCTTTCAGTAAGAGATTACTCAATAAAACGTGTGTAATGCAATTAGGTGGCGATGTGGGAGAAATAAGTAAAGCCAGATTCCTGTCTCATTCCCTACACCAAAACTCATTTCAGATGGATCAAAATTTCCAAATGTAAAAACAAAGACATAAGACAAAGCATAAGTGAACAGCAAATGTGTGAACAATCTCAAAGGGGACAGTTTCCTTCTACAGGGGAATGCAAGACTCGAGCTCCAACAACAAACAGGAAAATGATTTGCAATACAGATACGAAGGGCTGATACCCTTAATTCAGGGAGATACTGTGTATTTTACCCACCACAATGGCAAGGCTGGAGGGAGGGCCTGGGAAAACACCTGCGGATTCTGTGGGAGTGTCTCTGAGATGCAACATTCCGATGGATATGGCAGTGCTTATTAAAATCCATCAAACATATGTCTCAGCCATCCCTGGCCCACTAAGAATTTACTCCATTATTCCCACAATCTGAGGTTCTGCTCCAAGGTCAAGGTTTGAGAAGATGCAGTTTTATCTGCAGTTCATTGTTCACACTGTAATTGGGTTCAATCCAACTGATAACAGGTCCTCCAGGGGCCTAATGATCCCCTAGAAGCCAAATCAAATAGGCGTCTTACAAATCCCATGTCACTATGAAGCTCACCTCACTATCACTACCTGCTGACCCGCATCCCTTCTCCCTGGACTCTTGCATTGTGAAGGCAGGGTGATGTCTTATCACCTTTTAAAAATATTCGCATCACCCAAAGCAGGTGCTTAAGGTAACACTGAATGAATGAATGAATGAGTGAATGAATGAATGAATAGATAAATGAAATTAACTGGGAGTATTAGTGGGCAGATCAGAGACAGGAATGACAATTTCACACAAGTGAAAGGTTAAAAAGGGAGAAAGCTATAAAACTTTTCAATATTTCTGTAATACAAATAAAATTACTCTTGGATGTAAAAATTATTTTTAAGTTTACATTGTGTTTTAAAATTTATTTTTAAGTTAAGAGAGCAACATGAGTAGACAATAATGAATTTTATGAATGTAGCAGGTTGGGTAGGATTTGATGAAACCAAAAACTCTTAAGCTTGGAGACTGGCTTGTTAAATAGCAATGTTCTTGTAAACAGGCAGGCTAGATTTATTGTGCCCCTGGGAACGTCTCTGGAATGAACACAGAAAATGCTTCTGTTGATTAGCCTTTTTAGCTTGCGGCCCAGTGCTGACCTAAAATGGAAAGCCCTGCCCTTTAGATTTTACATAACATGCCCTTATCAATTCCTGTCTGAAGAACTGTCCCTTGCAGGGAGGTTAGCAGGGCCCACTGGTTCTGCCTCCGCCCAACACCCAGTGCTCCCAACAGCCTGCTGGGGAGAAGAAGCTGAGTTCTTACACCTGCTTGAAGACTAGAGTGAGTCATTTTAAATGGAAGGCAAATCCAAAGAAAAGGATAAAAAGGACAGTGGGAATTAATAAAGCTAACACGTTTATTGACGCATATTCAGACAAAGAAAGGAAACTGAGTCCACACATGTGTGATAAAGGTCCCACAGTGCCCAGGGAATTGTAGCCAACCCCAGAGCCCCGAAGGCTTCCCTCCCCCAGAACTTTCTCGGCGGGCTCCGCAGCAGGGAGCTGGCACTTCTCAGAGGCAAGCTCTGAATACTCTGCTGGGTTTTTTCCAAACCACGGAAAGGAAAGAGACTCCTCTATCTCTATCGAGGACGTTGGACATTCATTTAGAGCTGAACAGAAGCTTCTGTCAGCGCTCAAGGCTCATTTACCCAACTTTTGGGATGTTTCCCAAAAAAAGTATGTAGAACAGGAAATGGGAGCAAAAAAAGAGAACTTAAAAACTGTGAGAATAAAGTAATGCTAAAGCTAGAACATTTCAATGAATGTTCAAAACATTATAGAATGTGAACACGCATATTGGTTTTCCTGGCTCTGGTTGCTAATGTCCAAAATGACACCTCTCTCCCCAGGGGCTCCCCATTCCTTTGAGCTCCCATGGGCTAAACCTGCCTCTATTCGTCCTTTCCCTAGGATGCAGCAGAAGTGAAGGCGTTGGACCTCTGAGATCTGATAAGGTGCTTTGCAGTTTCATCCCCAGTCTTCTGGAAGGACTGCTGTGGAAGAAGTCCAAATGTCCCAGGGGCCTTCCCGAGAGGAAATCTGTGGTCACTTGGGAGATGGCCATGAGCTGGCCCAGCCACCTGAAGCACCAAAAAGCACAGGAAGAAGTGATCGTAGACACACTGGCTGAGCAGGTGTATGACGACCGCATCACTCGCAGTGAGAACTGCCCACTCGGAACTAAGAGGGTAACAACCCACAAGGTTTCTTATACAGTAGCAGATAACTGAACCACTAGCTACACAGACTGGAAAATCATTAAAATCAAATTCTTGCTCCAGGAGACGAGGAAAGTAAACAAAAAGTTATTAATGAACACTCAGGGAGCTCTTTGAATACCACTTCTGATGAGCGCTTCTATATTTTCTAGAGTATTTTGAAGGACAGCAGGTCTGAACACAGAGAACACAGCTGTCAGCAGGAAAGCCAAGTTGGTGCCTGGGTTGGCTGTGGGAGTAGAATCTGTGCGGGCAGGGAAGAACACGACAGTGCCCACAGGAGGGCCCAGGAGCCTGTCAGCTGGAGGACTCGGTGATGACACTGAGTTTCCCATGTGAAACACAGTTAGCCCTGCTTGTTATTTCTCTTAGAAACTCTAGAATGCACTAAGGGTAAAGAGGTATTGAATCCGTGAGCATAAATATGGATTTAATTGTGCTCTCTTAGATTATGCAGCAACCCCTTTGATTCTTTATTTTCCCTCGATTTAAGTCTTGCTGAATTTCAATCACAGATGATTATGAAAATTCTTGAGCTCAAATTCAAACTTAAAAATATAAAACAAAGATGAAAGCACAGACTAGAACAGCAAATCAAAAACAAAAAAAACACAATTCAAGGATAATATAATAAAAACATATTTCAGGTGCTGGAGAAAGCTGGCAATTTGCAATAGACTGGCTCCCCCCAGATACCTCATTCCCAGCAAGCCCACAGCCTGAGGGTACTTAACCTCTTTGAGATTTGTGATCTAGAGAACTATTTGAAACTATTTGTCTGGAAGAAAAAAAGGGGTTCTATGGTCCTCAGTGGTAGTACAAGTTCTAGTGAGAGTCCTAAAGTGAAAAAAAAGAAAGCTCAAGAACAGTGGTGGCTAACCTATGGCACGCGTGCCACGGCGGGTGTTGTTATCACTGAAAGTTCTGGTGTATCAAGAGCACTCTTGCACCAGGCCCTGTGCAAGAATCTCTAGTCTGCATCCCAGCCCTGCACTAAAGCTGCGTGTTCCCTCTGGAGAAGCCACAGCACCAAAGGATCCAGCCACCAAGGGCCATGTCTTCACTCAGCATGTCTGGCAGAAAGACCCTCCAGTGGTCCCTGCTCCCAAGTCCAAGCTTGGCGGCCTTACCACTCTGCAAGAGCAGTCTGTGGCTTACAATGAGTGGGCTTCTTTCTTTAATCAAATTGGAAATGTTAAAAAAAAACCCATGAAGAACTGTTCACTTGCGATGGAGCAATTTTGGTGATGTTTGGTGTTCTGTTTTCAGTTTCCTGTCTCAATATTCTCATCTGTTAGATTTCAAGCACATGTTCTTGTTTTCTTTGAGCTCTGGTATGAGCAGGTGTCACTTGCTTGGACAAGGCATGGGTCTTTGTGGCCTTGGAGACTGCTTAGGATATATCCTGTCCCCTTATGAATCAAGGCAAATTGGGATTTCTCCCCAGACAAATCTAGAAGTCGTTTTGCTGTGAGTGGAACTGCAGACCACTGATTTACACTGTGCTGAGAACAAGTACAGCACTGCACATAGCTCTTACCCAGCAGACTCAAAAACCTAAATTAAAGAAAATAAAGGAGCAGAGAAAGGTAGTTTTCTTCTCTTGCACCTCTTCCTCCTGTTCCCCCAAAGGCCCTGCCCTCGAGGAGTCTTTGGCAGCCCAGCTGAGTTGTGTTCCACGTTCTTTCTATGGCTGTGAGCCCCATGACCCTAAGTAACAGCAAGCAGAGTGTGATCCCATTAATAAAACCGGGGTCTGTTCCCGGGCAAGAGGGGGCTGCGTCAGGGCCTCCTTTCTCTCTGAGGAGGAGGGGGCCGTGGAAAGAAGGGCCCACAGGGCGACACTGCGGGGTTGCGAGGGACAGGGCCACGCAGCACTGCAGTCCCCACTGCGGGCTGTCGGACTCAGTCACACACTCCGTTCACCGGAAGTCGGTTCCCGCAGCAGTGAGGGAGGAGGGCAAACCTCGCAAACAGCACATCTCATGGGAGGACGTGATCAGCACTGGCATCATCGACCACGTGAGACCAGCCCACAGCAGACGGCAGCCAGAAACAGTGCCCCGGGTGAAAAGGAATCCACCCGTTACGAAAGAGAAGTAACCTCAGCAACGTGTTGTCCATGTTCTCTGAGCTGATAAAATGGTATTACGATGAACTAAGAGAATTTAGTCCAGCAAAGTCCACGCTAGTGGAATTCTCTAAGTAAAAAATGAGCAAACCCATCACTTCAAACAAATTTGGAGTTATTAATTTTTGTTTTCAAACTTAATTGTGAGCTTTTCTGATAAAAAAAATCTAACTCCCTATTTAATGAAAAGTGGATTTTAACCACAACAACTTAATGTGTAGCTTTATTAGTATAACAACTACTAATATAGTTGCTCTTATTGATGAATATAAATTGACAAACATCACCTAGAAAGTGTTGCCTGACTGATTTTGACATGAACCTACATAAAGCAGAATCATTAGGGTAAATAGAGAGCTAATAATTAGAAGACACAAATAACACTGATTAAAGCAATTTTTAAACTGCATTAGATTTTCATTCTTATTGCAAGGTAGCATGTATTGAATATCTACAAAGCAAAAAAGTCATTTGACAGAGGATGAGACCTATTACAGAGACTACCTTAGTTTAAATGTAGGCCCACTGGCCAGGCACTCACATTCATGAGTCACCTAGCAGTTCCTCCTGATGAACGCTATGTGCACGTGTGCAAAGTGGCTGCGGACTTCCAGCAAAATCCCCTGCATCCTGTGGAGTCTATAGCGACCTTCTGAGGCATAGTGACCATCTGCAGACCAGGAGGAAGGCAAGCCTGTAGTCTGTATTTCCGTCAATACCTAAGAGGTTTTTAGACATGATTTGGACCTTGGTTTCATCAGTTGGATTTTCTTTTACTGAAATACTCTGCTGCCATTGAAAACTACAGCCAGCCTTACTGTCTCCCACTCGTTCGAGGTCTCTTTTCTACCTGTTACATGAATTCTTAAAGAGCAACAGTGTGCAAGTTTTGAGAACCAACTTCTGAAGATGCCACTGTCAAGGCCATAAATCCTGCCCCAAACGCAGGCTACGGTTTTGGTCCTCTCCTTCACATTAGGAGGAAAGTGTCACCATTTTCCCTGTGGGGTGGCATCTTCAAGTTCTGACTTCAAGTTTTGGCTTAAGTCAAAATTCTTTTAACCTAACACAAAAGACCACATTTCAAGCGACCTACTGTCACATGTGGCTGGTGGCACCTACACTGAACGGTACAGAAAGTCCCCTGGACAGGATCATTCCACATGGTGAAAGATGGGTCTCTTTGTGCTCTTGGTTGCCAAGGAGTGGCTTCCATTTGTACACACACCACTGAGCATCTTCAGATGACTCTAAACTGCACAGAATGCTGTAGTCCTTTTTCCTCTGACGAACCTGGGGTCAAGGCAATACCTGCTGGTGCTATGAGTACAAATCTGAAGAAGCAGCACACTTTTCTCTGGAGTCCAGAAGGCTAATTCCATCTCCTAAATGCTTACCACACACATTAATGAGCTCATGGCAAAGCCTGAAGTAACCCAGAATGGACCAGGGGGAGTTCTTCAGTTAAACTTGGGGTTAACTCAATTTTCCCTCACTTTGATAAAAATTTTCTGTATAATACGTCAGTTTTCTTCTTCTCTAAGACAGCATTTGATACCTAGTGTTTACTAATGTAGGATTTTACATTAATCAAAGTTTACTGTTTTTGTAATTTCACATAAAGCAATAACAGATGCAAAAGATTTTAGAAGATTTGCCTTTGCCTTTAACTTCAGGACATACACTGGAAAATTATTTTAAAAATATTTTGCCTATCTATCTATCCATCCATCCATCCATCCATCCATCCAATTTTGGAGACAGGGTCTTACTATGTTGCCCAGGCTGACCTCAAAGTTCTGGGTTCAAATGATCCTCAGCCTCCTGAGTAGCTGGGACTACAGGCATGCATGGCTATGCCTGGCTCTTTTGACTTTTTTTGTAAATTGGAATTTGCCGTTTTTCCCCTAAAAGAAAGTACAGTTTTACAAAGCTGGTTCATTGGAGCTAATGATGTGAATCCAACCTGACTTGCTGCCCATGGGAAGCCTCTGTACTTTCCTAAAGCCATTGTGAGTGCCTTGGAAGCTGATGTAGTCACAAACACTTCATTCTTCTAAGTCAGATCATTTTGATAGAATCTTATTTTAGAAAAACAGGCCATAGTTCAGTATATGACAACAATCTGTTCTTAGAATAGATAACTGCAGGAGGATAAAAAGGAAGTCTCTAGAAGCATTCTCTGAAAGGTATTCCTTCAATTTTAGGGTTCCATAGCTCTGTATAATTTCCAGTCCTACATATAAACAGCTGACATGAGAAATGACTTCCCTTGTATATGTATCTGCTTCCACATTTGCCCGTATAATAATATGCCCAGATTTCCTGGACCAACAGGAAGCTAAGGTGGGGGTAGAGGGACAGGCCCAGGAGGAGCACAAAAGAGGTGTCCTGCACGTTAATTAACGCCCATGCCTCCTCCAGCTGCCCTCACTGTCATGCAAATGGAGACATAAGTGATCCAAACAAGATGATGAGAACAGCAAATACATTTCAGTGGGGGGAAGAAACACTGAATGAAGGCAATAGGCAGGGGCCTGGAGATCGGAAGTGACCTCTGATATCTGAACTCTGCTTACGTCTCCTCTTGGTGGTTTTCAACACCAGCCTACAGAGCTGTTGTGGTTGCCTGTGGTTGTGCCCAGGGCTCACTGCCCAAGAGCGTCCCCAGAGCCAGACTCAAGGGCCCAATTCTCCAATGGCCTTCTTTTTCCTTTGGATCATTTTCTTAGGTCTATATTTCTAAGGCTATGTTTGAGGCTTTGTATCAAGTCAGCTTTTACAGGGGCTCCCAGCTAAATCAGGTATTCCAGGGAGCATGTACTGCAACCGCAACATTGCCGTCTCGTGTCATCACACTCTGTTGACCCTGGTCCTGAAGTGACAGGTCTGTGACATCAGACGTGCACTCCTGTGCACAGCTGGGCCAATTCATAATATTAAATGACTGTTTCAGAAAGGGAATGAAGAATATTCAGTCATGTTAGCTGTTCTATGCTGAGTAGTGCCTAAAATAAAGACTTTCTTGTGGGCCATGCATGTGGGTCAGTAGGGGGTTTGTGTGTATACGGTCGAGGCCTTAGCTCCAATCCCAAGCACCCAAACCATTCTCTTTCTCATTAGTATGAAGTTCAATTCAAAATTACAAAAGTTTTTTACAATGTAATACTTATTGCTTTCCTCTTTTACTACATCTTTAATCATTTCTTTATTGGTGCAATTTATTTCAACAATTTATTTCTCTACTTGTGAAGTGTGATCAAAATATATGGTGAATGTTTAAATATTTAAAAATTTATTACAGTAAAACACATCATTAATTTCCCTCAAAATACTTCACATATGCTTATTCCACTGCTCTTGCCACTTTCTGAAGTAGTTCTGGGAGTGAGATTTTCAGGAGGTGTGATTAAAAGTGGGATTCAGGGCCGGGGATTTAGCTCAGTGGTGCCGCCACCTCCCCTGCAAGTGCAAGGTCCTGAGTTCGATCCCCAGTACCAAAAAAAAAAGTGGGATTAAAAGTACGGTGAATGCTGTTGGCAAGTGTCATCCAACAGAAAAACAGGCTCATAAAAACACTACAGCGCATCCTCATCCACTTTATTCACTGGATCTGGCACCATGTGACCCCTGGCTCTGCCCCAGTGTCAAAATGATTTGCAAGGTAAACATTTTGAATAGATACAGGACGTCAAGGCAGCTGCAACAGTGCAGGAGTTCTTTTTGTTTTGGTCATTGTGCTTGCGCAGCAGGCAGCGAAACCACTGAGCTAAATCCCCGGCCCATCCTCAGTGAATGGCTTGCAAATATTTCTCTCCCAGTCTGTGAGATGGTTTTAACTCTGTTCATTGTTTCCCTTGCTTGTCTGTGCATACTTTAGAGACATGTGGTGCACAGGGAGGTGAAGCTTAGAGCTTTGTTATCTGAATTCAAATCCTATCAGCCTTACTTTCTAATCTTTGTCAAAAAATTTACTCTTTCTGCTTGGTTTTCTTGTCTGTTTATCTTGAATAGTATTAAGCAAAAGAGGGAGTATAACATACATTCAAACTTCATCCAGGCACTGGGGTGTATCTCAAGGGCTTAGAACACTCGTCTACATACATAACACATTGGACTCAACATGTAGGACCCTTCCCCCCAGAACGACTTTATCCAATTAGTGAATGTTCTTCACTTGTTCCATTAGCAGGTTCAAGTTTGATCCACTTGGTGCATCAATATTTTTCACCTCTACTCAAGAAACTTTGTGGATATTTATCAGTAATTCCCAGTCAGGGAAATGAAATTTTAAAAAGGGTGTCTGGACAATAAAACTACAACAGTATTTCTTTTTTTATTGTACCAGAACTGAACTCAGGACCTTGAGGTTTCGAGGCAGGCAGCGGAACCACTGAGCTAAATCCCCAGCCCCATGACAGTATTTTTGAGAGTGATATAATCCCTAACACTACCTATCTATCCATCCATCCATCTAATATTTCAAATCGAATGAATGATTGGATATGTCAGATGCTAAGTCTCACTGCCTATGTCCTTACATCTTCCTCAGTTAACTTTAAACTTCTAAAATACACTGGCTAAAGGGACCAAGTGAGCAGTTCATTAGCACAGTTACACCAATAAGAAGGCCATGGGTTTCTGCCATATGCTGTTTTTCCTCTTCAGATGGGTCTTGCTAAGGTGCCCAGCCTGGCCTTGAACATGCAATCCTCTGGTCTCAACTTTCTGAACAGTTGGGACTACAGGTGTGTGTGACCATGCGTAGCTCATTATATGCTTTCAATTTGTGCATGTGTTTGTGTTTTGGTTTGGGAGAAAGAAGGAAAGGAGATGTGAGTAGACTTAAAGCTCCACACTACAGAGCAGACTTTAAATATGAAACGACTCTCATGCCCTTTTTGCAAATATCAACAAAAAAAGACTTCCTGGCAACACTTAAGAGATTTTAGAGGCCTTTATAACCTTTCTAAAAACACTCTTGTGACTTTCATTCTAAATGACTACACAAACAAATCACTCAATAGACTGCAGAAGTGGGCCACAAAATGACCAGGGGGCACATGATATCATGCACAGTAAGAGGGAACGGGACCAAAATTCAATTTGTCACTTGGTTAGAGCACAAAATTCCTAATTAACTTAGGTGGCCTTGTGAAATGTGTTGGGCAGAAGGAAGAGCAACTGCACATACATGTGTGGTGGAGACACCCCCTCTCAAATTACTGTCCCTAAATTAACAGCCATGGTCCAATTCCGTCTGAGGTGCCCTACAGGTTTATCGATGAGGATTTAACTTATTTATTTTTAAAAACCTGCTACAGCCATTTGATGGAAGGTGATTTAGATAGTTAGCAGAAGGAGTTAACAGATTCAAGATCTGACCAACTGGTCACTTCCTCTTTGGCCATAGTGATGGCTTCATTGCTCCAATGCCTTCAACACTTTTGCCTTTGCTTCCCTTTGTGCCTTCTGATGCTGCCACTTTCAGGACCCTTCCATGGAGTGCAAAGCTGTATACAGCACTTGAAATCTTTTTTTTTTTTTGGTACTGGGGATCAAACTTGGGACCTTGTGCTTGAGAGGCAGGTGCCGGAACCACTGAGCTAAATCCCCGGCCCCTTGAAATCTTTTTTTTTAAGTAGTTTGAAAGAATTGATCTGATCAGCACGGGGTGGGGGGGTCTCTTCACCTGCACTTCAGGACAACCATTCCTGCCAGACCAGAACCTGGACAACATACTTCCCAGGCTAAAATGCAGAGACCTCTGGTTGATGTTATACAACCTGAAGCCGAGTGAAAATCTGCCTGCTTCTTCCCACTAGGGTGAAGGAAATTTAACCTGGGATCTAATAAAGGAAACTATTTCTTCCACCGTCAAGGCTTCCCATGGACTTTGCAGTAAGGCTGGGCCCACATCCTGCAGGCCGGAACAACCTGCAGTGCAGAATCTTGGGGAAGAGCGCACAGACTGAGCCATGCTCAGAGCACAGGGAATGAGGGTACGCGGAATGTTGTTCTGTGCTCGCTCCCACTCTCACTAGTTTATACTTGCCGAAGCAACCTATATTTACTCTTCAGTTGGAGATGAAGTTACTTAACTTTTGTATCATGTAGCATAGAATTATAAAATACATGAATATTATCTCATACATTCCTTGTAGCAACCATCTCCTTATCTCCCTCTACACACAACTTTTCAGCAGTGACATGGTGAGTGTTCTTTTCTCTTTTCATCCCAGGATCATTTACTCTATCAAAGGCCACTGAATGAAAGGACCAAATGACAAAGAAGAAAAAGACTTGTTTGAATAAGGGTTTCTTTTTCCATTTCTGGCTTTAATTATGAGAATAAGGCTTATTTTTAGTAAAAAGAAAAAAAGAAAAGAAAGAAAACCCTTTGGTGATAAAAAAGAATTGTACGTCAAGGGATGCTAATATTTTTAACACATCTTTTAGAACTTGAGGAAATATGTTAGTAAAATAGATACAGCTCAGGTTTATAGAGGAACAGACAATTATGCATAGAGCCTGACAGGTGTCACAGAAGCACCTGATTGGTGGTGAAATTATGACAACTGTGGTCCACTCCTACGATGCTATAAATGAAATGAATTTGCATGATAAGCAGAGAAACTCTTGAAAGGTGAACGATCCTGAGTAAAAGGTTTTAGGCATTCCCACTAAAACAGGGATGTCCTAGGGGCTGTTCTCTCCCTTAACACAATTTAGGCTAGAGGTGCAGTTCAGGGGTAGAATGCCAGCTTAGTGTGCCTGAGACCCTGGGTTTGATCCCCAGTGAGACTGAGACCGAGACCGAGACCGAGACAGACAGAGACAAAAAGACAGAGACAGAGAGACAGAGAAAGACAGAGAGAATGAGAATGAATATGAATTTAAAAGCACAACTTTTCCTGTAAATCATGCAGCATGAGCTCCTAATCTGTACTTGTCATAGTACTGAACTCAGAATAAAAGAAAACCCAAGCATCTTTGAGAACAGGTAACTTTGGAACAGATGTCTAAGATGTCTTAGACTAACGGTACCGAGACACACTCAGTCTATGGGTCTTAGACTTACAGTAAGATTTACTCTAAGATGTGTAAGACTTGCAGTGTCCTTGTAAAACAGAACTAGGAGAGCCATACAGATTGTCTTGTTCAACAGTTCTCAGCAGATGCTTCCTGGACATTGCATCAGGACCGGTGAGGAGTGTACTAACCTGCAGGCTCTCAGCCTTGCTCCCTCCCCTGGGCCCACTGATTCTTGGAGCCTAGACATCTACAGTTTTAACAGGCATCTTATTCCATTCTTTGGTTTTATTACTCAGTTTTTGCACTGCTGGGATACAATACCTAACACCCACAGCTTACAGGAGGTAAGGTTTAATTTGGCTCACAGTGCAGGGAATTCAGTCCATGGTTGGCTGGCCCCTAGGCAGAGGCATCAAGGTGGGAGGGCATGGCAGAGCAAAACTGCTCACCTCATGCAGCCAGAAAGGAGCGAGTGAAGGGAGGAGCTAGGGACAAGAATATACCCTTCCAGGTCACACCCCCAGTGACCCACACCTTCAGAGCAGACTCCACCTCCCAACAGCACATTCAACCATGAACTCTTCAGTGGATTAGTGTCACCATGATTCATTCCTCCCCAAAGCCCCACCTCTGCATATATGAGACTGTAAGAGACATTTTAAATCTAAACCATAATATCTATACGCTAAGTTTTGAGGTCCTCGGGTATCTTAACCCTCCCGTTTGCAAACACAGAAATTTCAGCTCAGGGTTATCTGAGATCAGAGTGGCAGAGCTTGGCAGAATGTGATCCAATAATCAAAATATCACACTACTGCTCTGTGATGTAACACTTACTAAACACTAAACTGCAGAAAAGCAGAACAAACATTTATTTATCTGAAGCCAGGGTCTCACACCTGCTAGGCAAGCACTCTACCTCTTGTCCACCTCAGTCACCGAATGAACACCAAAATTAAAGTTCAGCAACTATCTTACAGGAGCATCATAGGCTTTTCTCTTTCATTCTCTTCTCTCTCAAGTCTTTCCTAAATGGCTGTATCTGTAAGGCATCACTGCGGTAGGCAGCAGTGAGGGCTATGTGTGTAAGTGAGCAGAGGTGAGATACGTTCAGAGAGGTACAATTCAAAGTAGCCTGTTGTGAACACCACAGGAGTTGATTAACTAAGGGAGTCTAACAAACAGGGTCAGAGTTCTAAGTAGCCAGCCCTGACCTCTGGCTCAGATGATGAAGAAAGACTGCATGGAAGAGGTGGCCTTTGTGGCCAGGTAGGCAGCAGGCCTGGGCTCAGGACATAGGCAGGGGGTAAATCAGTGCACCTTTCCACTCTCATTATGAACTACTCAGTGGAAATGTCAAAGGCTTCCATCATTCTGGGACTACAGCCTTCAGAGGTACTATTTTGAGCAGACATGCACAATTCGGATGGAAAAAGGAGAAGAGAAAGAAAACAAGATCCTCATTCAAAGCATGGCCTCTCGGATTCTCTTTCCCTCACCCCTACCCCTCAGGCTCTCCTCCCTTTTAGGGCTCTGTTGTCCCCGCAGTTCCCACCACCTGCTCCTTATCACTTGTGAGAAGGAATTCCAGCACTCACCAGTGTTTCACAGAGGATCTGTTCCCAGGTGGGGACAAAGGCTTGGAGGAGACCGGCAACCTCTCTGGGGTCAGAAAGAGAGTGAGGGGCAGCTACCAGGGCTGGACCCAGGCACCCTGGGGCAGGCCAGTGCGCCCCTGCCAAGAAGCTCCCCAGCAAGAGAACTGGCTGACACGGATCTGGGACAGGAAGGGAAACTGGAGGCAGCACTTCAGAAGGCTGTGGGAGGGGCCCCAGGCTGCTAGGCTTTGTTCCCTGGCTCCTTCGCCTCTTCCTACCCAGGATCAGCGAAGGCTCCCAGGCCTTGCTTAGGCGAGAACCATGCCAGGCACTGGGGCAGCTGCCAGATAACTGCTCTGTTTGTAAGCTTTAAGAAACAAGCAAACAGACAAAAACCCCCAAAAACCTGATAAACAATCACTTTTATTTTCTCCCTTGGGTCAGTAAATTAAAAAAAGAAGTAGAGGAAATGAAATGGAATTGACCATGAATTGTCAACCTTTTATGTTAGCATCTAAGAACAATCGAAAAAGAGGCATTTTAGACAAACTAGGAAAGTCATTATTTCAATTAAGAGCAATCCTTTGAGTAGAATGAATTCAGATTATGA
This sequence comes from Heterocephalus glaber, assembly GCF_000247695.1. Next base: position 2,955,957 of record NW_004624768.1, read on the forward strand.
AAATACATGATATTTTACCTATTTTAAAAATCATTTTGCCTTGGAATAATGAGAATGGCATCATATGGCTTTGTGTAGTATTCAGAAACCCCTTCAGGCTAAGACCTACTAGCTTAAGCTCAGAGACTCAAAAACAGAAGGGGGAGGAGGCATGGGAAGAGAAGGGGAAGAAGTAAAAACATTCAGAGTTTTCAAGACATAACAAGAAGCATGAAGTTCTACTCGACAATTTCAAATTTGAAAGCCTCTCATCATCTCTAATCCAGGCTATGCCTGCTCTTTAAACCAAATGAACAAAACTGGATGAAAGGCCAATTTAAAAGTACTGTGCGCTCTAAATAAATGTGAACATCAGCAATGTAGAAAAAACATGTCAGGTCAAAACTTATTGTTTAAGGTTCTAGGAAATATCTCTATAAAACTCAGCATTTCCTTAAAAGTCACATTATGCTATTATCACTACTAGTCATTAAATGTTTTTCTATTACTTTAACTTTTAAAAACCATTTATAAAATTTCCAGGAAATTTGGACCATGTTAAAAGACACAACACAGAAAACAAAATTTAACAATTAAAAGGAAGGTAATAAAATATTTTCTTTTCAGATGATGGGTTTATAGGAATCAAATGGGAAACCATTAAATTAATTTAAAAGTGGGTGAATTCAAGAGACACAAAATCAAAATACCAAGAATCACAATAATAGAAATATCCTGGAAAAGAGATCAAAACACAACCATAAAACAAATAATAATAACCACAGTGAGAAATATGTGTGGCCAAATTTTTTTTTTTTTTGGTACCAGGGATCGAACTCCGGTCCTTGCTCTTGCGCAGCAGGTGGTGAAACCACTGAGCTAAATCCCCAGCCCCTATGTAGCCAATTTTTAAAAAGCTGGAAAACTTTGTGAGGAATAAGATGTGAGTAAATGCACAGATGATGCCATGGACTCAGTGGTAAACATTACGAATTTTTATATAAACATTTTTCTCCAAAAACCTTGTAAATTCAACATAAAATTGCCAAAGTTCATCCGAAAGAATAAGCTGGCAAAAAATAACAAAGAAAACTTTGCAGAAGAGTATGGAAGGTATTATATCATTTAAACTGTATAGCACCAAGTTGGAAAGCAGACAAACAGAACAATGGGCCAGAACACGTAACCCAGAAATAAACCCTGTGTGTAATCCTAAAATAGCACAAATCATCCAGATAAAAAGGGTGGCACCAGTTAGGTTGCAATTCAGATTAAAAAACAAAACAAAACAAGGGCCATCTCCCCCAATACCCTATGAAATAAATTCCACATGAAATTAAGGCTTTAACAACAAAAAATTTGTGAAAGCAGAAAAATATCTGTAATATGGGAAAAGAAACGACTTTCTAAGCTAAGAAATGATACAAGATGGGCCAGGGATTTAGCTCAGTGATTCTGCTGCCTGCCTCGCAAGGATAAGGTCCCGAGTTCGATCCCCAGTACCAAAAAAAAAAAAACAAAAAAAAGGAAATAATAGAAGAACCAAAGGGAATGGAGTGAGAGTCTACCTAGAAATTTTGACTTTTAAAAACTAAACAGTTTTACTGATGTATAATGTACAAAATATGTAATATACTCATTTTAATTTTGCAATTCAAATGTTTCTCAGCAAATTTATAGAACTGCACAACCCTCACCAGAGCCTAGCATTAGGATGATTCTATTACCCTAAAGAGATCTCCCGTGCCGTTTGTAGTTACCCCTTTCCACCTCTGGTCCCAGACCACTATTGATCTTTCTACTTCTACTGATTTGTTTGGACATTTCATATAACTCTATAGATTTTTCTCCCTAGATTTGTCTTGATATTTTGTGTAAACAGCATCATACTATATATATTCTTCAGCATCTTACTTCTTTCACTTAGCATGAAGTTTCTAAGTTTGTCCATATTGTAGTATATATTACTAGTTTGGTCCTTTCTTCTTCTTCTTTTTTAAAATTTATTAGTATTTGTTTGCCATACATAACAAATACAAAAGGTTTTGCTATTTTGATTATAAAAACAAATTTATATGTGAACACCAAATTGGAAAAATATTCACAATAAAAATGATCATCAAAAGCCTACTTTCCAATAAACAGAACTATAACATTTGAAGATTTGTTAGTAGCCCAGTAAAGTAGGACAATCTTTCTGGAAGGCAATTTGGCAATGTATGTGTCTGGAGTCTTAAATATATCCATATCCATGACCCAGTATTTCTACTCCTGGGATCTTGCCTAAGGAAACAATTACGTATAGTAATAAACACACTCTGTGCAGAAACATGGTCAACACAGAGAAATAACAAAACCTAGGGCAATGTAAAGGTGCATTAAAGAACATTTAAACAAACTATAGAATTTTATTTTTTTATTTTTTTTTGGTACCGGGAATTGAACTCGGGACCTTCTGCTTGCAAAGCAGGCGGCAGAACCACTGAGGTAAATCCCAGGCCCCAAACTGTAGAATTTTAAAATGATGCTTAGAAAGTATATGACAATATTTAAAAATTTTTATGACATAATAGCAAAGGAAAAAACCAAGATACTAAATTGCATATTCAATAAGGGATACAACCTCATTTAAAAAATCTATTTTAAATATGACTTTTTAATTTAATTAAAAATTTAATATTTTATTAAATATTAGAAGTTATATTCACTTCATATATGTGTGCATATATATTTACATATTTATAGGAATCTATATGTAATGTACATATATAATAGGATTACTATAATTAATATTTTAATTTGTTAAGAAAAGAACAAAAGTCATTAATGTAGTATAAACATTAATTTCAAAGTATAACGATTAATTTCCAGAAAATCCTAAAGTCCAATTTTTACTAAAATAAGATAAAAGGAAACACCCAGTTATAAATTAAATGTGTATTAAAAAGTCCTTCTCATACTTAAAACTACAACACAATAATTTAAGTGCAAATATAATGATTTCGTTTCCTAAAATGAGTGCACAACACACAAACATTCTTGGTTCACTTTTACCATTGTACAACCAAAACTTACATTCTCTCTCTCCCTAAGATTGGCTCTGGATTAATGTCCCCTTCACTTGTTTTCAGTCTTGTCATTAGAATGACAACAGCATGTGGCCTTAAACACTGACAGGTATGAGTGGAATGTGCACTGCAATGGGATGTTATCAGCAGGAATGGAATGAAGCTCAACTAGGACAATAGGGGAGTCCAGAGCCCAGCAGTCAGCAGAGATAGATGGGATCTAACTTGGTGCTGCAGCCTTTCACACCCAGAAAAAGTGCTTGGGAGAAGGCCAAAGATTCCAGGTCCCCCAGACCAGAGGGTAAATCTGTTCCTTTATGTATTGGTCAGCTTCCTGCACTGGAACAAAACACCTGACACCCACAACTTAAAGGAGGAGGGGTTGATTTTTGGCTTAGGGTTTCAGAGGTTTCAGTCCATGGTCAGTTGGTTCCAAGGCAGAAACATCATGGTAGAAGGACCTGGCAGCAACAAGCTGCTCAACTTACAGCATTCAGGAAGCAGAGAGCAGAGAAGAGCTTGTAAAGAAGAGGCCAGCGACCAAAGGTAGTCCCCAGGGTCAAACTGATGACTCACTTCCTACAGCTAGGCCCCACCTCCTATAGCCCATTTGGCTATGAAGTCATCAATGGGTTAACCCACTGCTGAAGTCAGTGCCCTTGCCATCCAATCACTTCTCTAAGAGTTCCTTGATCCATGAAGTTTAACAATCCAGACTGATGGGCACACTTTAGCTGAGCAGCCAACCTTGGGAAGATAGGGAGCACGGGCCTCAAAGTAAATCAAACCCATAGCATGCATGCATATTGCTTTAGAGTTCAGTGCAACAGAATCTTTGAGTGACTGTCATTGTAAGTGTTTGTGATAACCCAGAGAACCTGTCAAAATGGTCTTGTCAGCTGGGAGGTGACAGATATATCAGAAATGTTAAATTTGTAAATAAAACTGCTATGTTCAAGATCACTTGACTGTGGTACTTGTAATTTTAATGGATTTTGTTTGAGGTGTTTTCTTCTGTCAGGATTGTAAATTTGCCTCAGACATTTTGAATGCTTAAAAAGAAAATATATTAAACCTATAAATGTGTTTTAAAATGTTTGAGGGAAATCCAATTAACTAAGATGAATCAACAGTCTCATTTTATGCAAAAATAATTATATTCATTAATGGCACGATAAATTTTATAAATTAAGAAGGGCAGGGCCAGGGATTTAGCTCAGTGGTTTTGCTGCCTGCTACGCAAGCGCAGAGACCCGAGTTCAATCCCCGGTACCAACCCCCCCCCCCCCCCCAAAACAGAAGGGCAACGAGCTGAACATTATTTTGAAGCAGTAGCAATCGCAATGGTTCCATGGGAAGCCAGCAGCCCCCCTTGCACATTGCTGTCCACTACTCACTCCCTGGCCTCCCCTGCAGCCAGGTGCAGACACTCAGCTTAGCTGCCACACCAACCCCGGCCAGAAACTGATACACAGGGCACCTCAGGCGGGCTCCTCCTCAGCGCTCTCCTCCACTTAGGGATGCATTTACCACTCACCGTCTCCTCCAGAAGGGACCTGGTGCTACACGGCACTCCTCAAGCACAGCCATCTCACTGAAGAGTTCGTGGGGAAACAAATGCTTAGAGCAGATCTGGCGCTTTCCCTACATTCTACATAGCAAATCCATTTTCATTTCTTCCACCGGACGTCTCCTTTCTCCACTCAAAAGTTCTCTCTGCGACCACTGTTGCTCTCATTCTTTTTTCTCTCCCACTCCCTTTCGGATCTGGTTGGGACCATCAGTGCCAGACCCCTGCTCAAAAGGCGCACAGCAGGCTGGAGTGGTCACACTCTGAGTCCACTGTGCCAAGGGTGAAAAAGCCCAGCAAAACCAGCCAAGAATATGAGACTCTTATCATCTTATGTTTAATATAAAATGATTGTTAGAAGTCATTTGAAGCCAAACAAGAAATGAAGGGGGGAAAGGTGGCTGAAAGGGGACAGAAACAGAGCCACTTCATTATTTTGCTTAATTCTTCTTGACATCAGTAATGACTGTTAGGCTGGAACAGGCTGGAGATGGGGAAGGGCATCTGAAACAACTTCCCGGCCCACTGAATTTACTCCCAGTGCAACGAAAAGCAGTTGCATCTGTTTCTGCGGTCCCCATGTTAGTGTGATTTCGTAAGGGGGGAAAACGGATGCTGTCAGAAAGGAGGAGCCGGAGAATGCTTTCTGTTTCCAGAAAAGAGCAAGGAATACGATTCTGAAAACTACAAACTGGCAAATATGGCATCGATCTTTAATGAAATACTACGGCAGACTGTCAGGCAAATGTTCAGTCGTGAAAGGAATAATATATACAGTACGTTAGATACAAAATGTGTTGGAAACTGACCAGGCCTCCCTTAGTTCTTCGCAGAGAACTCGGTGTGACAGCAAACCTCTCTATGATTGCCAGGGAAGGAAAGATAATCCTTTGCCACTATTCCCTTATCTACTATCAAAAAAGTAGAATTCTTAGAAAGTCGGTGTCTCAGAGGACCACAAAAGCTATCGATCGGAGAAACTCTGCCAGGGAAACATCTATTTCTCTAGCAATCCTCTACTGAAGCTTCGGTAGAGAGCAGGGATCATGTGTTCCCTGCAGAGAGGTACCAAAGAGGAATCAGGGGTGGCCAGGGTTAGTATCCAACCCAAGCCCCACCTCCACTCCAGGTGCCTTGGTGCAATATCATCCTGGAGGCAGCACTGTTTTCCAAGATGCTTTTAGTGGCACTATGCACTTCCAAAGTCAGGAGTTCAAATCCCACCCCTTTCATCCAACACCCTGAAACCCTCTGTGGGCTGCAGTCCTCCTGTGAATGGATACGAGTTGCCTTTCCAGAGTAGTGGTGAGAACTAAAGGCCAACAGCCAGGCAGGACACTGAATACAGTACTCTGCGGCACCTTAGGGAACACCTCGAGAGAAGAACTCAAAATTCTGAGATTCTGTGACCAGAGTGTGGAATCAGAAACTCAACTTAAATTCTATCATCTTCTTTTCTTTGCAATCAATATGTAAAGTGTGAGCTACTGAAACAAGAATTGTCTAAGCTATTTTAGCATTTCATTTCCTATTCTTCCCATCACGTGGAGTATACTATTAAAGCCAAAGCCTGGGCGGGGGATTTAGCTCGTGGTTCTGGCGCCTGCTTCGCAAGCGCAAGGTCCTGAGTTCGATCCCTGTACCAAAAAACAAAAAACAAAAAACCAAAGCCTCAGAAGTAAAAGGTTCGTACTTATTGCTATGGTGAACAGTCATAAAAGTCATGCCCTTTGCTGTCCTTGTTTGTTTTCCTTCTCTTTTATTCAGATCCTAGGGAAAAATACTTATATAATAGGTAGATTTTTTGAAAAAAAATCCATCTATGTTTTGTTTATATTGGCAATTTCATCAGCTATGTGTCTGCAGCCAGATAAATAGAAATAAAGTCACTTAAGGGACAAATATTGAAATATAGGTTCATATACCTAAGAGGTGATGATTAGAAAATGTTCAATATTTATAGAAGCAAATGCATAAAGGAGTGTGAACATGGGCATCTCAGTCTGCTAGGCAGCTGTATCAAATTACCACACCCCAGGTGGATTCCATGCAGCCAAGCCTCAGGGCTTTGGTCAGCACAGCCCCCAGCATGGCTGCTGCAGGTTGCAGCTGGCACCTGCAGCTCTCGAAATCACCCCTCTGGCTCCCAGCCTGAAAGCCCTACTTGGGGCTTGGTGATCACCTGGGTTTGCAGCAGTCCAACCTGCGTTCTCTACCCAAGGGTACTGGCTGCTTCCTCCATCACAATCTAGACAGCAGTACAACACTCCTGTGTCTCGCACTCTTCAGGCCTGCAGAGATGGCACTGCCCAGATGCCACCAAGGTTTACCACCTGTGCCTCTGGGGAGTGACTTGTGGATTCAGTGGAGCAGAACCTGATGTGGCCAGGGAGCCCCACTCTGGAATGCAGGGGGCATAGCCTTGACCTGGCGTCTCACATCAGCAAGCACAAGGTCCAGCTCTCATGCCCTGGTTCCTCCCTTCCAATAACAAACATTTCATCATTTCCATCTGAGACCTCACTGTGCAGCCTTCACTGTGCTAAGGACATTCTGATCCTGCCCTCGTAGGTATTCTCTAAAAAGACTGAGGCTTTCTCTACAGCTCTCCCCCTCTCCATTTAAATCCTCCCCGTAATAGCCCTTGACAGTGCATTTACAGGAAAATGAGCTTTTTCTTGTATGCAGCTCAAAACTCTGCCAGCCTCACAGTCACCAAGTTCCAAAGAAGCCTCTAGAGTTTTTGGTACTCTCATGCACTGTGTAACAATGTTTCAATCAACAATGGACAAAGTATACAGCAGTGGTGCAGTAAGATTAAAATGAAAATGGAAAATCTCTACTGCCTAGTGGCTTCACAGCTGTTGTGATAAAACACAATGCTTTCCTCATGCGCTTGTGGTGGAAACGCTGGTGTAAAACAAACTCGTGCTGCCAGGTGTTCAAAAGCATAGCACATACAATTTCGTATGTACCTAATACTTGACAATAAGCAACTATTCTACTGGCTTATGTATTTACTAAACCATACTTGTTACCTACTTTAGAGTGTGCTCTTTCTAATTAATAAAAGATATTTACTGGAAAAGTTTATGATATTGCACTGGCAATAGCCTTGCACATCTCATGTTTAATGCATCTGTTAATCGCAAAGGAGGCCACTTCGAATGACTGACCCAGACCATCAAGGTTTGTGAAAATGCATCCTGAGATGCTTGCACAACGACAAAATTACCAGTGACACATTTCTCAGGACACATTCTCCTTGTTAAGTGACCATGATTGTTATAGCAGCAACTGCATTTCCAGTAATGATTTCTTAGTCCGTTCCAGCTGCTATCACAGAATACATAGACGAGGTAGCTATGTAAACAACAGAAATTTGTTTCTTACAGCTCGTCTATAAGGGGCTCATTTGTAAGGGCCCTAACCCCACTCACAAGAGCTTATCCTTATCCTTATCACCTCTCCTAAGGCCCCATTACCTAACACTATCACTTTAGGGGGCAGAATTTCAACACGTGAATTTGGGGGACACAAACATTCAAATCATAGCACCAGAAAACATTTGTATAGAACCTCTTCAGGTGTTTTTTGAAAGCAACAGTTTCTTTAATTTCAATCAATAGTTAATTTAATGGTTATGTTTCAGATAAAACCTACCCGATAAAAGAAACACAACGTGTTGGTTACATAATCCAAATGTAATCTTAAACTGGAAGCATTGTTCCTATCTCAAATTCTTGTTGAAGAAACAATGAACAGACATTTTATTAAAAATATGAAAACATGTAGGTTACAGATCACAGAGATGAAGATGTATTGAATGTTTGGCTCATTTTGATTAGGTTTCAGCTCGAACATTTGGTCAAAGTGAAGTGTGAGGAGGAGAAATCAGGACAAAGACAAGTTTTAGGGCTGGTGTACATGCAGGAATATGGTGAAGTACTGGGTCTGTAACAGTGGCGGCGAACCTCCGGCACATGTGCCTCAGTGGGCACGCAGAGCCCTCTCTGTCGGCACACAAGCCAAGTGGCCCCAGCAACAACCCAGCAGTGCACATAGGGGCAGTGTTGGCACTTGGTGATAAATATGTGAGCGTGGGGTTGCAGTCTGGGCACTCAGTCTCTAAAAGATTTGCCATCACTGCTCTGTAACAGTCATCTTAGTAGGTCTCTGTGTATTATTTTGCATACTCAATCAGTAGCCCTGAAAAAATGAAGCCAATGTTTCATCATGCAGAAAGTGACTTCTATGGAAAGGAGCCCCCAAAAGCCATGTTCCTCACAGCCATTAGGAGAAATAAATGTACCTCTGTGAGCCTGAGGAAATAACTGTCCCTTCAGTTTTTAATTATATATGACAGCAAAGTCCCAAATCCTATTTTATGTCTTCTACTTAAATGATTCCTCTCTTAAGGCAATTTAAAGTTGACCTCTGTTCTTGATTAAGAAAAGTCACTGCTTTCCCTTCCATCACAAGGCTGTTATTCTCTAACTTCCTTCCTTTCCATCCTCAATATTATCTCTGGAAACTGCTCTCAGTGTTGCTCACCCTCCTGGCTGTGAGGCCAGCTCCGGGACAGGCAGCAGGTGCAGCAGGAAAAGGACCCAGCTGGCCAGAGGCAGCCAGACACAGAGCCCAGGGCTGTCTCAACAGACACGTGGTCATAGACAAGTCACAGGAGCCCTCTGAACTCTAACTCTACATCATTTTACTCCATGTCTGCATCCACACTGGTGTGCTTCAGGGCTAAAGCCGCTCTGTTAGGAGCTCAATAACCATAATAAAGTCAGTTTTCTTTCTTTCTCCTAATATCAAGGTTCTCATCCCTGAAGAAAACTGTACAGCTAAGAGAATCCCACCCATCAAACAGCCATCCAACAACAAGAAGCTGGATTAGCTGCTTCGTTTACTCAGGAAATACTCAGTAACTGTCCACTTTGTGCTGCATACTGTTGAAGGTCCTGAGGGTACTGCAGTGAATATGCAAAAATCTCGGCTCTCCTGGAACTTCTACTTCTAGCAGGGAAAATACAATGTTAAATGTTGTTAATACAATGTTAAATTTAATGTTAAATGTAAATACAATGTGAAATAGATGTTAAGTGGTGGTAAATACCGTAAGGAAAAAGATAAGGAAGGGGAAATTCAGAGGGGACGGTAAAGGCAATTTTAACAAAAGTCTGGGCAAGGTGACATTAACATAAGCCTGGAGTTGTGACAGAGGCCAGGTAGCTTTCCAGACAAATGGAGCAGCCTGCAAAGGTCCTGGGACGGGACTGCTTGGTGTGTTAGCACACCCAGGGCGGCTGGAAGGAGAGGAGGACATGAAGAGAAAAGAGAGGCAAGGGGCTTTCCAGGCCATAAGAAGGACTGCAGCTTTTACTCTGAGTGAGCAGGGAAGCCTGGCACAGCCCTGAAGAGAGGAATGACATAATGCAGCTTATCTTTTAATAGGATCCTGCTGGGTCTCTGAATGCTTGCTGGGGACAGGCTGGCAGAGGGCAACAGTGAAAGCAGACATTCCTAGGAAGCTAGTGCAACTATCCAGGTAAACGTTGATGACAGATTAGTTGGCGGTACACGGAGGCAGCAAGAAGCAGTCATTTACTGGATCTATCCCAAGACCGTGGCCAAGGCGAGACTCGCCAAGGATGCACTGGATACATGCAGAGCTCCGGAAAAAGGATTCAGGGTGACCTCACAGCTTCTGGCCTGAGTAAGTTACCAGCTGTGTCACCTGCATGGTGTAATTTCTGGCTCTGAAGACTGAATGAGTAATGAAAGTACGCAAGCATATAGCCTGATGCAGGCACCACAGCCCCCCCTCCAGTTACATTTTGGTGCAAATCAACAAACCCTATGGAATGTCTCCTTTGTGCTCTGACTCTGCTCAGTCTGGGAACATAAGCATGAATAAGGTGTGACTTCCACTCTCCGAGAGTTCACAATGTAGCAAGAGACAAAAATGCTCCTCTGTGGCACGGGGTTCAATGTCAGTCACCAGAATGTGTGGAAGATTCCGAAGTCATCAGGCAGGCAGGGGTGTGACTGAATCGGGTGGGAGAGATCAGGAGAGCTGCACGGAGGAGGAGACTGCAGGGCAGCCGGCAACCTTCTCTGGCAGAAACCCCACAGGCACAGGCAGAGCAGGGAAGAGCAGTGTGAAGGGAGCGATCCCCGATGCCGTTGGGGGCCATTCATTATCAGACACAACAGCATCGTCTGTGTCTCCTCTGTGGACCCCAAGCCGAGAGAAGGCAGCTTATCTGGGAAATCCCAGTGCATCTGGCTTCTTACAAATGTTCCTCAAAACATGGCTGGCATTTGATTTGAGAGTTCCTGCTTTCACAAGTATAATTTGATTCAGTCAACTGTAGTCAGAACACAACTTCACATTCTACATCGCTAAAGCAAAATTCTGCAAAAGCATGCTATGCGGGTGTGTGTGTGTGTGTGTGTGTGTGTGTGTGTGTGTGTATCTGTGTAGGCATGTAGAGGGTCCTGTTCTGCACCCCTTGGGCTTTCTCTTCCCAGAGATTCCAAGAACCACAGAAGGCTTGGGTGAGTTCCACTGGGACCCACTGCAGTGTACCAGGGTCACCTGCAGTCAGCTGATGACAGGCTCACATTGTGGTCGGTCGTGACTGACATCTTTTCATGCAGTTCATATACACAGTAGCAGCCTATACATTTCAGTTTTTTGGTAAGATGTAATAAAGACTGTGAAATTTAAAATAAAAAAGGAAGCCATGAATTTTTATATTAACCCTGTACCACAGTTCATGTTATCAACCCTGAAAACAACTCTATTTCCATGAGTTGAAAGACAGTGGGAAATCCAGATAATTAAGTGAATCAGAGAATAACATCACATTTGGTTCTTTGAGTCATAGAGGCCTGTGAAATACTTTATGAGAAAACTTAAAAATGAGAAATAACTATAGTTCATAAAGAAATACAACTCTCATTTATTTACTGATTTAGACAGGATCCCACTATGTTGCTCATGAGCTCAAAGGATTCTCCTGCCTCAGCAATCCCGAAGCAGCTGGGCTAGAGGGGACACCACTATGTAATTAAGAAACAATTCTTAAATTCTTTTTACTGAATAAAGTACAATTTAAAAAGCTTTTTCCATACATTTTCCCTCTTCTTGGTGCTTATTTGAATGCTACATATTCAATTGCTAAGATAATGTAGGTTACATTCAGTGTCATTAGTTTATATTTTGTTCTAATTATAGTACAGATGGGGGAAGATCATTAGCAAATTATCAGTAAACTCAGTTAATTATGCAGATATCAATCAATGGTCAGGCTTCGTTTTAAAAGCCAATTTCCTCTTAATTCACAATGTTCAGTTTTATGGGGTTAGAGTCCTAGTCCCACTTACAAACATATTCAGTGAATGATCAAGAATAAGGGAATTACTTAACATTAATATTTTATTTTTTGCCATGAAACAGTTGTCTTAGGACAGAATTCCTTTTCTTTGTAAATTGCACTGAGGTATCACTTGCCTGCCCTTGGAGGGATTCATTTGATCCAAAAGAAACAGATAAGAACTGGAGAATGTGGAAACCAAGGACTGAGCAAATGAACATCTCAGCTGGTATATGCCAGTTACTTCTTTTTTTTTTTCAATTTTTAAATTTTTTTGTTACCAGGGATCAAACTCGGGTCCTTGTGCTTGCACAGCAGGCAGCAAAATCACTGAGCTAAATCCCTGGCCCTATGCCAGTTACTTCTAAAGAGAAAAAGAACCAATTGTCAACTGCACCTAAGAACAGTCTCTTTCATATCTAACAGGCCAGGTTTTGACCTGGGTGACAGCAGGCAAACCTGGACTCCGTAAACTAAGCAACACTCTTCACAAAATACATCAGCCCGGCCTCTTCCAGAGCCGTTCTCATCCTCCTCCTTTCTCCCTCGACTCAGAGGCTGCTGGCTCAGAGAAGTGTTAGCCTGAAAGAAGCAAAGCTTTCCAAACAGTCTGTAGAATCAAGCTCTAGATGAAACTCAAGATGAGTATTTGTTTGTTTGTTTGTTTGTTTTGGTACCGGGGATCGAACTCAGGTCCTCGCGCTTTAGGGGCAGGCGGCAGAACTACTGAGCTAAATCCCCGGCCCAAGATGAGTATTTGTCCTAATGCACAAACGGTGTATGCCACAAATTTGGTATTCAGATTTCTTACGTGACGGAATGTACTTCTAATATGATACAATGTTTATCTAAGAGAATCTTTCTTTTTGCTTGGTATAACAGTGGATAAAAATTAAAACTCTAACTCATTGAAAACCTAGCAAATGCTCGATACTCATGTTCAATCTTAGAAGTTTCAAAATCTTTAAGAAGTCAGAACAATTTTCTTTAGTTTTCAAGATATTTGTCCTCTCCTTTTCAGAAACTGAGGCAGAACTTTGGATGAAAAGCAGTAATCTAGGTATAAAAGCAGAGAGAAATTCTGGAAAATTAACTTTGAAAAACCCAAATAAAAGTATGTATTTGTAGGCCGGGGATTTAGCTCAGTGGTTCTGCTGCCTGCCTTGAAAGTGCAAGGTCCTGAGTTCGATCCCTGGTACCAAAAAAAAAAAAAAATATATATGTATTTGTACTAAGAAACCTGAAGACAAAAATATCAAGCTCTGACAAAATGAGCTTTGGAGATGGGAAAGAGCAGAGGCCAGGGGCAGCCCTTTTATCAACTCTCTGACCTCTTGGAACTGGATGTAAGGCCTAAAAATAACTCCAGCTGATTTCACCACAGTGGAACTCAACCAGACTTCATCGTGTGACGCCCGACAGTGGACACATTTGCATGATGGAGGGGGAACAGGGGGAGAGTGAGGGAGGAGGTGGGGAGACCGACAGGCCACAGGCTGGGCTCTGGATTTTGTTCTGAATGTTCAGAAGCCAACGAAGGATGCTGAGCCAGAGAGTGACAGAATCAGATTTATGTCTGAAAAGGCTCTGGATACTGGGCAGAGATGAGATCAGTTAGAGGCAGGGAATAAGCTGCCAGCAACGGCAGTGAACTACAGGAGAGCCAACGTGGCTTGGACCACACAGGCAGCGGAGACCCGGTTATAGGGGAAGGTAACAGTCACATGTCCACCAATCACGAGAGACCTAAGAGGAAAAGAAAGGCAAATCTCAAGCTCTTTTCATTAATAAATTGTGGATTGTTCCATGTGTTAGAATAAACCAATTGAATGAGAAATAGGGAAGGGCTATAAACAATTTACAAAACAAGAAACATGTGCAAATGACCACATCCAAAGATTTCAGCACCTGTAGTAGTGACAGAAATGCAAATTGAAACAAAAACCAGATGCTTTTCCCCATCTGATTAGAAAAAATTTTTAAAGTTAACTATATCGGGTTGAATGGTATCCCTCAAAATTCACGTCTACTGGCAACATGGGATGTGACTTTATTTGCAAATAGGGTCTCTGTAGATGTAATTACAGTGCCCACTCTCTCTTTCATCTGTGCTTTCACTTTCTTCAGTTTCAGTTACCAACAGTAAAAAGTGGAAAAAATACCAACGGGAAAATTCTCTAAATAATTCCTAAGTTTTTAAGTTGCACACCATGCTGAGTAGTGTGCTGAAATCTGGAGTTACTGTGCTCCATCCCACCCAGGAAATGAAAATCACTCTTTTGCCCTGCATTTATCAACACTGTAGTCACCTGGCTGTTAGTCACGTAGTGGCTAAAGCTGTCCACGTTATCAGATCGACAGTGATGGTATCACAGTGCTTGTGGTCAAGTAACCCTTACTATACTTAATAATGGCCCCAAAGTGCAAAAGTAGTGATGCTAGCAATGGGTTATGCCAAAGAGAAGTCCTAAAATGCTTCCTTTAAATGAAAAGGTAGAAGCTTTTGACTTAATAAAGAAAAAAATGGTATGCTGAGGTTGATAAGATCTATTGTATCAACCAATGTTCTATCCATGAAGTTGTGAAGAAGGAAAAAGAAATTCATGATTTTGCTGTTGTATCTGCACCTGCCAAAGTGCTGGCTACATAGCATAGGATAGAGGGCTTAGTAATATTGAGTTTCAAGCATTCATTCGGGGGTCTTGGAATGCATTTCCTGTGGATAAAGGCAACTACTGTAATTAAGATGAGGTACTCCTGGATTAGAATAGGTCTTAAACCCAAAGGCTGGTGTCTTTATAAAAAAAGGAGACCCACAGACGGAGATAGACAGGGATGAATGCCACAAGGAGGTAGTGACTGATACAGCCACAGCCAAGGAGTGCAAAGAATTGCTGGCAGCCACCAGAAGCTAAGATTTGGGAAGCCAAGGTGGTTTTGGGCCCTAGGGCTTTAGAGAGACCATGACCCTGCTGACACCATGATTTCAGACTTCTGGCCTCCAGAACTGTAAGACAGTTAAGGTTTGTGGTTCTCTGTTACTGTAGCCCTAGAAAAGGAACATAATAACACACAGCGTCACCAGGCATATGGGAAGCAGCAATCACCCTCAGGCCAGTTGGCAGAAGTATAAATTAGTAGCTAACCTCTGAGGAAAACCATCAGGCAATACTAACACAATTTAAATAACCAGGTCTTTTCACTCAACAATTCCGGTAAGAGGGACATATTCTAAGAAAATGGTAAGCAATGTGTACAAAGATTTTTTTAAAGAATGAAAAATGTGAAATTAAGTAAACTTTGGTATAAACTTACAGATATCAAAAGTAAAAATGGAGGTCATCACGAGGCGCCGAGGAGGTGACCGGGAAGCAGAGTAGACCATAAACCCCAGGCTTTAGAAGCACAGTTCGAAGAACTGGACATCACCAAGGATAATCACCCAGAAATCTGAAAACCATAGCAGGACTTTGGCCAGCCAAGCTGCTCAGGATGAGCTGTGGACAGCGGTTCTGGCACTCATGTTCACCTCAATGGAACTGAATATTTTGTACAGCTATGTCATTGAAGTACTTATCTGCCTGCACACTCGTGTGCTTGAGAAGCTGCCAGACCTGGTGAGAAGTCTTCCCACCTTCACCTCCATCCTGTGCTGAAAAGTCAAGAACCAGCACATCAGAGTGGCGTGGGAATCAGTCCTGGAGGAGAGCGGGCTGCAGGAGGGAGACCCGGCCTTGCTCTGCGCCTTCTCCCTGGCGCACGGCAGCGAGGAGGACCACTACGCCGCCTCAGTGAGACACACTTAGGGTTAGCGTCACGTTCATGATCACCAGCATGGTAAAACACTGGGCCTTGCAGGATGCTTTGCTGCGGGCTGTTCGGGTCATTGAGAAGGGGAAAGCAGCCAGAACGCCTTAAGCGCAAACGTCTTCCCTAAAACAGTTGCTACCATCAGTCAAAAATGAAACTGTCTAATCCCGACACTCGGGAGGCTGAGGCAGGAGAATCATCACGAGTTCAAGGCCAGCCTGGGCTACATGGCAAGATCCTATCTCAAAAAAACAAAATAAAAATAAAATAAAACAAAACAAAAAGCCTGTCATCCTATGACCCAGGGATTCAACATCTAGTAATTTATCTTGGAAGTTGGGGGGGGCGGAAAGCACAATTTACTGTAGGCTTATTTTGATAGCAAAAAGCAGTGGGAGCATTAAATTATGATAAATTGAAAAAATAAGTAAAAATGATCTTGAATTTTTGGTAGTTTCTTACAAAACAAAAATATCTCTTACTATTCAATCCACCAACCACACTCATTAGCATTCATTCAAATGAATTGAAAATACATCCGCACAAAAACCTGGACATGACTGTTTAGGACATCTTTATTAATAATTATCAAACCTTGGAAGCAATCAATAGGTGACCTCCAACAGGTGACCTCTCTATTCCTCCCAAGCTTACCTGGATTCCCTTAACCTCATCTTCCTTTACCAGCTTGCCTCCCCTTGCAGGGGTGCTGACATTCACTCTCTCCTTCCCTTGCTCGGGTAACGAAGTTTCCCGGGGTTTTTGTCCAATTCTTTTATTCCTCTTGCCATTTGCTGCACTTCAGGGGAAAAAAAAGAGCTGAAATAAAAAGTGCTCTAGAAAACTAAAAAATACGAGACCAGAAAGGGGAAAATCAATAAAAATTTGGAAGACAAAGTTGGGAAATTGTCTTGTCAAGCAGAAAAAAATGACAATGACAGAGGAAATATGAAATAAAAAGAGAAAGACATTAGCTCAGTGCAAAGGGACCAAAATGTGAGGAAGAAAATATCACTGAATAATTTCTCAATTTGGAGGGACATTTTCTGATCACAATGAATGAGAAGGACCTACTTCATGACACATCAGAACACTGGGATGCAGGGAAGGTCCTAAAAGTTCCCAAAGAGGGAGAGGAACAAGAGCACATAGAAGACAGGCGATTAGAAAGGCACTGCATCTAATGCCAACACTGAAAATGAGAAGATAATACCATTGCATGAAAAATTAGGAGAAACCAATTTCAAAATACAATGCTATATCCCACCAGGTGGCACAAAGATGCACTCAGATGTCAACGTACTTCCCTTGATACTACACAGCCACTGCTGACGGCCGGGCCCATTCTACCTTGATACCCAGCCTAGTAGATTTAAATATTTAAATAATTTTGAAGGAGGAGCATTAGCTCCAAGGGGTGAATCCTTATTAGCAGAAGTCAGTTAGGGTAATTCTACTTTCTTCATTATGGTCTGAGATGTGAAGTGAAGCCGGTTAAGAGGTTTAAGAACATTATCTTCTGGCTTTTAAAGAAAGGATCAGCAGCAAAAAGTGTTCATTCATTTCACTTCCAGATAGCACTGTCTCTTCACAGAACACCTGCATCATGGCAGCCACCTTGTAGCTCTCCCACAAGGCCATATACTTACACTAAGCCTCAAAGAAGTGACAGCTGGAAAGAACCTGAGTCCTTGAAAATATCTTGAAGCCTACATTGTGAATGCAGCTATCTTAACTCTAGACTTACTTGATCTAATAAATGTCCTTTCTCTGCATGTTACTTTACTTAGTATTACCTGTAGCTGAAAGCATCATAAACTAATACATGTCTTTTCTTAGAAAGCTAATGGACCCAAGAAACAGGAGAGGTGAATTCATACTGGAGCTGGACTGTGGGAAGACAGATGCCTCCTCATCTTCCATAAGATGAAATCAATGATAATATCTAAGGTAGACCAAGAGACACAGACTAGTGCATATGTAGCACTATAGAAATAAATTCCACCGAGAAGGCTAAAAGTTGAAGATATTTAAATCCTGTAGTACTATTTGGCTTATTAAACTATATGACTATAATACTGGCATAATAAAGTATTTGTCTGGACTCTGTTCTATGTTCCTGGCATGAAACTTCTAAAACTCTTGTTGCTTCCCGAGTGACAACAGCATCTTTGTTATATCAGTGAGGTGACTGATGGTGAGCTCCTAGGTAACATCAGGATGGGGACCTGGTCCCCAGGAGGACCAACCATACATATGATCAGAGGGCTGGTATTTGCAGCTGCTTGAGCTTCAGGGGCAGAGTGGGCCTGGAGATGGAGTTCAACCCAATTACCCACACCTCTTATCATGAAGTCCTAACTCTGGACACAAAGGCACAGTGGAATGCTGTGGTTGATGAATGCATGGAGGGCTAGGGTTGGGAGCAGCGAGGCTAGGCAGGAAGGACTGAGGGCATATAGCACCCCCTGCCCCGCTGGGGGGTGACACGGGAGGCCGTGAAGGATGCAGAAGGGAATCCTCTTGAGATTTTCCTATCAAGATGTTATCCCAGAATATAAAAGGATTTCTTTCTCTCTCTTTTTTTTTTTTGGTACCGAGAATCAAATTTGGGTCCTTGCCCTTGTGCAGCAGACGGCGAAACCACTGAGCTAAATCCCCGGCCATAAAAGGATTTCTGTCAGAGAGGAGTGTCAACTTGGATAGTCACTTAATTCCAGATTCTTTAAAACAGACATTTAGGGATGGGGATTTAGCTCAGCAGCACTGCACTTGCCTTGCAAGCTCAAAGTTCTGAGTTCGATCCCGGATACCAAAAAAACAAAAACAAACAAACAAACAAATGTCCAATGGTTTCCTTATGGCTGAAGTCTGCCAATGGTTACAGGGAAAAATGCAACATTTGTCCCAGTTAGCATCATTCATTCTCCAGGTAGTTCTTTCTCCTGCCCTGGGGTATCTTAGCCCTTGTCCAAGCCAAACAAACACACTGAGCTGGGCATCTCCCCTCCTGTGTCATTCTGCTCCTCTTTAGAACACCAAAGATCTGATTTGAGCCATCTGGTAGCAAGAACATGAAGAATGAACTCACACTAGAAGCAACTGCTTGACATCAGTACTACCTCTTTAAAATCAAAGATGAGTTAGTTTTAAAATATTTCAAGGTGATAATCTGGAAAGAAGAAATTCAGATGTTTTTCAATCCATTTATGGACACACTGCTGATGAGTCAGGAACCAAGTGTGCTTTGCTGGGGCCTGGGTCCTCAGTGCTCAGCGGCTTGGGAGCAAGAACTGGCCTTGCCCAGCTGGGGCTACGGCTTCCTTCGATGATGCCGACTCTCGACCGCACTGCACTCCGAAGGGCTCAGGATGGGGCTGAGCATCAACATCATGTCTCTGTGTTGGTGGGAGTCCAGATCCCTGAGGGATGAGTGGTTAAACCTTTCCCGGGGCTCCACCGGGATCCCACGCACCAGTTAAACTGTGGGTGGCAGAGGCGGGAAATTAACTTCGCTCTTTATTTTATGTATTCGTTACATCTTTATTGTTAATCTCAGGCAAAACAGAGTTTTCAGGATGATCTAGACGCATGCGCCCTAAAGGGCTAGGATATCTGCACTGAAATCAGAAAACACTCTAAATGGCAACATGATATTTGTTTATTTGTACTACAAAAAGCCACTGGAGAAAACGCCTTATCTGGAAAAACAATTTGAACTTTCACTCACCTCCTCAAATCTAAATTGATATCTAACACCCATTTTCCTGCAAAACAATGGCAGGCAGCAGAGTCAAAGCCTTTCATGCTAAGAAATGTTATAGAAACCGAGAAGAAATAAACATGGTCTTATTTTCTATGTGAACGTTCTCCTTTAACATCAAAGTGTGTTTATTTTGTTAAACACTTAAGTGGAAAGAGTGACTTTACTATGTTCCCTCCGCCCAAGTTCACTGCTACAATACCTGAATCTCTGCCAGTGTTTGGCCTATCGCTAGGAAGTCCTCAACACAGCCCTGTTTTGGAACACTTTCACCACTCCCTTAACCTTTCCATTTTTAAAATGTTTTCTGATATCGTGCACACTGTTACATTTTAAGCACTGTTTATATGAAGGAGTGCATATTAACTAAATCTAGCAGTTGAGACCATGTTTACTACCTGAATGTGAGTGATTCTATAACACTTCATTAAAGTTGAAAACGATTATATTTGTGGTGTAGCTCTAATAACTCTGCTAATGATGCTTGTGACAAAAGATGCACTTACAAATAACTTAGTATAATTATTGATATGCATAATGGCTAACATCAACCTCTTCTGATAATGCTAAAGATAGGAGAACTGTCAGCTCCTCTCCCCTTCATAACATACTATAAACAAATACAGGGAGGTCCCACGTTAGGCATGGTTTATAAATCATCAGTTACGTGGAATGGGGTAAATGGAAAGAGGGTAAAAGATTACCTGAAGTGCAGTTAATGTGCTATGGGCCCTGAAAGTCAGAGAGAAGACAGCACACACCTGCATGTAACAAAGACATCTGAGATCATGGGCTCCCAGTACTGGTCACTAGCGGGCCCTTTAGGTAGCTCTGCTGCTTTCAGAACATGGGAGGCAGTAAGTTGTGCCAGGATGACCTTCAGGAGAGCAGAGGCAATAAAGACTATGGTGAACGTTAGGTTATATTCTCCAACTACATTGCATTTATCTACAGTGGTGTCTCTCGTAGAATCTACTTTCATGTAGCCAAGTCAGCAGTACCTACTGCCACTGAGAGGTTATCTCAATGCCTTGAGCCTAGAGCTGGTATGCAACACACTCAATCTGCTCAGTTTCATAACATGAACCCCAAACCCCATATGCCGGTGCAGCTGTTTCAGTTTCTGCCATGACTGTCTTCAGGACTGGGCAGGGCATAGAGGAACCCAAGAGTAAATTCAGCTGCGGAGGGAAGAGGCCAGAAACTGAGACTGAAGGAGGTTCAGTCTCATCATGAAAGAAAACCTTGTAATTATTTTTGTTAACCATGCATTCATCCGTTGACTCAACTACGACTCAGGTCCTGAGAATGTAGAATGCACCAGGCTCAACCTTAGGTGCAACAGGGAAAGAAAAAAAATAAGGCATAGTTTGGATTGTTGAGGAGATTGCAGTCTAATGAGGAGAAAGATAAGTTTCTTGGCTTGCTGGGGCTGCTGTAACAAGATACTATAGACTGGTGGCTTATATAACAGACATTTATTTCTCACAGATCTGGAGGTTGAGAAGCCCAGGACCAAGGCTCTGGCGGATCTGTTGTTGGGTGAGCAACTGCCTCCTGGTTTTGATGATCACTGCTTGCTGTATCCTTACAGGGTGGAGAGAAAGAGGTTCTGGCCTGTCTTCCTCTTCTTAAAGGACAGTAATCCCTTCTTGAGGGCTGGACTCAGGATGACCCAATCCCTTTTCAAAAGCCCCATCACCTAATACATCACACTGGGGCTGAGGAACACAAACAGGCAGTCAAAACAAGCACGGAACTGTTTAGTTTTGAATTAAGTATTAGGTGGAAGTGTACAAGATTACACTCTCTGTAGTGAAAACACAGCACTGCAGGATGCAGCATGACGGGACATTCCAGGAGGCAGTGGTTCTGCTTGGTACACTGGCTGCAGTGGCACTTACATACTCAGTGCATGTGGCAAAGCTCTCAGAACTGGATTCAGAAATGAGTGAATTTACTGCATGTCACTTAAAGAATACATTTTAAAAGCAGCTGCATACCAATCATTTCATGTGGTTCAACTTAATAGATGCTCCATTCTAGGTAGATGGTTCTGCATAAGAGCAGGAAGCAGAGATGAACAATAGATGAGTGACAAACAGCCTCATGAGTGACAGCCATCTCATCAGAGCCTGGAAAAAATGAAGTTGCTTTCTACTGATGACACAAAGGAGGAGGAGGAGGAGGTACACCCTCCGATACAAGAGCAGCACAGCAGGCAAAAAATTCTGCCAATTCATATTATATTTTAAGAAAAAGCATCAGGCAGTTGAAGTCCATGCAGGTAGGGAAGAAGAAAAGGAGGTATAGAAATAGAATAAGGTGGTCTTAAAAGACTAGGTTAAATAGACTAGAATTTATTCTAGAGTCAATGGAAAGTCAGGAAGTGTTTAAACCAAGGAGTGGTGTAATTAAATCATTTTGGGAAAGATAATCTTCATAAAAAATATGGAAGACGGACCTGGGATTTAGCTCAGTGGTTCTGCCACCTGCCTAGCAAGCGCAAGGTCCCAAGTTTGATCCCCAGTACCAAAAAAAAAAAAAAAAAAAAAAAAATATATATATATATATATATATATATATGGGAGAGATTTATTTGTTGTGGGAGATACTGGTACTGGAGGCGGGAATATGACTCTGATGAGGGTTTCATTATTGAGGCCTGTGATTCTCTTTGAAATGGTTGCAAAATCATGCAGGCATGGGTGCACATGCATTCACATGCATGCATTTGTTCTAGAAAAGGCCCCACAGTGTTCATCAGGTACTGAAGGAGTTCACAGCCCGCAAAGGGCTAAGAGCTACAGAGCTAATGTTCAAGTGCGTATAGATGAGGCAGATACAGTAACCACGCAGTGAACAGAATAAATTCATGAGATGGTTTATTTAAAATGCCTTCTCAGTCTTGTAGTTAACTACAGAGTAAGAGTAAGATGAGGAGGATCCAAACATCTTTGGAAAAATGGTCACAAAATTTCAAAATGCTAACCCTGGTGGTGCTGGGGAGAGGAAGGAGGGAGGGAGAAAAGGGAGTAGTATCACACTAGAATAAAAGAAATGATTTCACTTCAAAGAACTGAATATTTAACCTCTGCACTTGTGTCACTCTTAGCTGAAGATTTTCTTCTATTTTTATGGGCCAAAGTATTCTGGCTAAAGACAGAGATAAGATGAACTACAAAGGACCCTGCTCGCATATAAAAATAAAAAGCAGATGAGAAAACAACCTTCAAAGCCTTCCTCGGAGTGATTTCTCTCTCTGGACTGGCCCTGCTCTCCATATTCTCTGGGCATTAAGAATCCTTCAGGGGATGTATCTGCTTCTATCACACAAGGGAATTTAACAGATAAGGAAAAAGCAAAGAGAGCTAAAGACAGCAAGCCAAAGTATTAATTTTTTATGGAAAAAGCATTTCACATGATTAGAAGTTTTTTTCAAATTAGGAATTTGACTCAGCAGTGCAGATTGGTCCTTAGATGAATAGAGCTTCTTTTGTGTCTTCATGCATCATGGGACAAATTTACACTTCTTTAGGAAACATCTGTTAGGCAGAGTCTTAAGGTTCTTTTTTATTTCTTCTTTTCTTCATGTTCTAATCTCCAAGTGAAAACAGGGACCAACACTCCCTAACATTTTAATTTCTATACGTAAAAAACATTTCTGTAGATTTAAAATCATTACTATCTGCTTTTATTACCTAAGTGATGCACAACAAAGCTCCGATTTTGAAATAAAGCAGGATGTTTGCATTCCATTACAAAGACCAGCATGAGGGCCCAGGGATCATGGGACCAAAATGTCCATGTGTGCTCTCAGGAATGCAGATTCCCGGTACCCGCCCAGACTCATTTGTCCCATCAGAAGGGCTCGTGGAGCAAGTCTGCACTTTAATAGCCTTCTCACTCAATTTCTGCCTGCGCCAAAGTTTAAAAGCCACTGGTCTGGGTAGGGAGAGAAAGAGATAAGGATGGGCCTTGTAAAGTAAACAATCTTAAAAGGACACAGAAAGACAATGGGAAGAAACTCATCTGTTATGTCCAGTGAGAACCCACCAAACTTTGACCTCAGTGATAAGCAAGAAACTGGTCCCCCAGGTTTGCTCTCAGGCCCAGGGACTGAAAGTTATCTCGGAGAGGGCATCTCCTGCCACTGCAGCTGCATCGCCATGGAGCAGTGCGTCCCGGAAGGGCCTTGGGGACCACGGTCTGGTTGGAAAAGGCTAGAAGCTGAGTTTAAAAGTTATCTATCCGGGCTGGGAACCATTCACTGAAACGGGAGAAGTGCAGCCTGGCACTCTAGCTCAATGCAGCAGCTCCGCGGACACCGATTCCGGGTTTCTAAGCGGTCCCCCGCCCCTCCCCGCGCGCTGCTGCCTGTGGCTCAGGACTTGTAATCACCTCTGCTGAAGTCTTCTCTTTATCACCGACCAGCCTGGTTAACAGGCACTTTTTTCTTTTTTTGGCACAGGCTAAGGAAAATGTAGATCTAAAGCCAAAAAGGCACTTTAACCCTGAGCTAGCAGAGTTAGTGGGGGTCAGGCCTGCAGCGCCCCGAGGTAAGGCTACAGCTAGAGAGACACCGGAAGGACAGGGAGCTGGGCTGGAGAGAGAAGAGCCACGAGTCCCAAAAGCACAGAAGGCTCCCGGAGTTGCGTTCTCTCTCCCCTGCAGTCTCTGACTTCCTGAATCGGGTAAAAAGGCTGTGGGCTTTGGTGCCTTTTCCCCATCACCACCTGGAAAGAGTTCCTAACTTTCCTTAGACTCCCAGGGCTCTGTAACTTCAAAGTGTCTGTGCTCCTGGCTCTGAACCTTCCCTCCCCAGCGCCAGGTAAAGTGAGCAGCAGAACTGACAGGCTGGGACAGCTACCACGTGTGCTGAAGCCTGCTCCTGCTCTGGGGCTTCTCTGTGGGGGTGTCTGCCCAGAAGGTGGAGGCCCTTCCGGCCCTGGAGCTGCAGGTTCCCCAGAGCCTCCAAGTGAACTGCTGTAGCCATCTCTGTTTTTAAAAGGCTCTCATGTTCTGAAGATGCACAGGATGCTAAGTAGCAACCTTTCCCAATTGCTCTGTTTGCCCACTGAGGCTCTGGGACTCAAAACAGCTGCACCACCCAGGAAGCAGCAGAGTCTGGGGGATTTTCCCAACAGCCTGTATCCATAGCCTGCCTCCATGACGGGTGCCAGAAATACAATGGTGAGAGGGACTCCAGTCAGTCTGTAACAAATGGCAAGGTTAGATCACAGAGAGCCACTCCCTGGGGGAAAGAACCCGCTCTGCCAGGGAGGCCAGGGAAGGTGGCTCCAGGGAGAAGGCATTGAGGGCTGGAAAAGGCGGCCTTCAGGAAGAGCAGCCAGGCTTTCTGAACGCTCCTATCTCAACTAGTTCAGCAGCGTGCTCTCACCCGAATTCCACATGCACAGTGTCACTGTCCATCTCCTCACAGGGCCCAGCTCAACAGCTAGGGTACAGCATGCTCAGGGCCACACACACACACACACGTACGCACGCACGCACGCACACGCATGCATGCTCTTGCCACTACTCAGTTGCACTGTTCCATTGGTACTTGCTGTTGTAATTGACAGATGAGTGCAAAGAGAATGATTGTTCAATGAAGATTTGGAAATGCTTGACGCAGGCAAATTGCCTCCTCCTGAACCTGAAAAAAACCCCCTTATCAACTGAGGTGTGGAAAAGACTAACAATAAAAAAAAGAAGGGAACTCGGGAAAAATAAAAAATCTTCTACCAGCCCATCCATGTCCTTAAGACTTTCCACTTTAAGAACCCCAACCATGAGATGGCTGAGATTCGAGGGAGAATTAAGATAGGAAGCCTTGCATATTCAAAGAAAAGGACTGGGGTGCATGTCAAAGAATTCATGAATACATAGGCATTTACGTGTATTTGATTAAAATATAATATTTAAGGAGAGGAGGGATTGTTTTATATGATTTTTACAGCTGTTTTGCAATTTACTGGCCAACTAAAATAGGAATTCACCAAAAAACCCAGTGCGCTCCAATTCCGTTTCTGCTTGAACTTGACTAAAACTGGCACCAACCACCTTGTCCACCTCATGCTGTCCCACCAGCTGCGCGCTCCTCCCACTGGAAATCACCAGCTGTCACTGGGCTACACACCAAGATGACTCCCCAGCCAGTCTCAGTGCTGTGATTTGGATCCAGCTTTCCTTGTTCAAAAGGATTTCATATTGAGTTTTAAACCTTACCCACTGCCCAGTCTTCCTCTAACTGGCCCCAAAAGACTTCAGGTGGCCCAGAAAAGAATTTAGAGCTGAATCAATAAAGTACTCTAGTAAAGCGCCTCTTCGTGTGTGATCATTTGCATTCCAGTTGCAGAATTTTAAATATTAATGATATTTTTAAAAAACCTTCTCAGGTTAATTTTTTAAGGCAAAAAAGTGGTTATTTTATTATTTTAGGCACATTCCAACTGAAGAAACTAGTAATTACAACATTCAATTTGTAACTCTTAAAATTGGGTTTAACAAGAAAACTATCCCTTTTTCAAAAAATGTATTCAGTTGAAGCTTTAAAACGCTTGTTATACACAGATTACCAGTGAATGCGAGCTCTTTTCCATAGCTCTTTCCTCAAATGCCTTAAAATATCAATGTAGTATTATTCAGTGTATCTCTAAGGTCCCAGAAGTACCATGGATTGCTCCGGACTGGTATTTGGTCTTCACACACAGGATTTAACACACAGGACAACTGGGGAAATAGAATTGGATTTCCTGAATGGGTATTGCGTTCTCTTACATTTAATCCATTGGAGGCTGACTAACTTTGTCTCTAATTAAAAAAGGAAAAAATAGTACTATTAAAATTGCATTTACTTCCCATGATAGGCAACCTAAAAGGAAATCACCAGAGCCCCGTGAATTTAAAAGGCCTATACAAACATGGTTACACAAACTCAATTTCCCCAAGTCCTGGCAACTTTTCTCAAGCCTGACTGCTCAGCTCCTACCCACCTGAGCCACTAGTGCTGATGCACAGTACCCATTCAAAGATGGGCTTCTTATGGACCCGACCTTTCATAATGCGAGGCACCTGGCAACATATGGTCATTATAAATTAGGTTTAAAACCAAGCTGTAATTAATTTTATTGTATCATTATACTTGATCACGTCAAACAACTGGGATAAAACCATTACAAAAAAGTAAGTTATAACATCATGCAACCATTTCCTTTCAAGCTTTCCCCTTAATAAACACTTAGATCTGCTATCTCACACACACACACACACACACACACACACAAACACACACACACATTACTCTTTTCTGGCATATATTTGTGTAGTTTAAATTTAGTCAAACTAGTGTCAATTTCTTCTTTTTTTTTAGTGTTAATGTCTTTTGACAACTTTGGAAGTACTTTTCAATCCTCCCTGGAGAACCAATGAAAACAGAAGGCACTTCAATTTACTTTTATAAGGCTGGAGATGAAGCTCAGTGGTATAGCGCTTGCTCAGTATGTGTGAGGTTGTGGACATGATTCCCCAGTACTAAAGAAAAGAAAAACAAATTCCTCCTTACAAAGGTTTCGTTCTTGTCACTTTCTGTTTTCTTTATTAAGAAATGGCTCGTCCTCTGAGGACATGGAGCTATGCTAGCTCAGCTGTAAACAGCACCGTGGAGGACGCGCCTGTAGCTCACTGGCTTGATGCTGACTCCACTTCTTGATCACAGCTCCCAGGTGAGGGCTGCACTGATGTGGGCAATAAGATAGAATGAGAAGCCGGATGAAATAAGCATTTTGAATTTTCATTTGCGTGTGAGTAGATTAAAAAGATGAAAGTGATATTCCCATAATTATATGATCACTACTATTAAAAAAATACCTGTGCCAACTTCTAATTAAGAAGAGGACAGCATATACATGTTATCTCATCTCCTTCCTGAATCCTTGCCAAATTACAAAAACCAGATATAAAGCCATAAGGGAAACCCCAGATGAATGGGAGATAGTTACACCTTCTGGAAGGTAGAAAGTGAGCTCAGGAGTGATGGCCAGAGGAGAAGCAGAGTCTGTCACCAGGAGATTAGCTCATTCTGGCCCCGGACCAGAGCCACAGGGGCACGGTGGGGTCGGCGCAGGCCTGGACTAAGGCAGAGGCTGTGTGCCTCAGGTGGAAGGCCCAACCCCAGCTCCTCCTCAGGCCCCTCAGGCACAGATGCCTCCACAGACAGAGCCAGCTTCTCAAGGGCACCCACTGTGGGCCGGGGATTTAGCTCAGTGGTTCCACAGCCTGCCTCAAAAGTGCAAGGTCCCAAGTTTGATCCCCAGTACCCCCCCAAAAAGGAAGCGCTTCCAGTGTGCTTGCGAGTGATATTTTCCTTCTTCCTTTTTTAATTGTGGTAAAATACACGTAATATAAAAGTTATCATCTAACCCATTTTTGAGGTTACAGTTCCTGATAAGTACCTTCATAGTGTGTAACCATTACCACTATTCGGCCACAGAAGTCTTTTCAGGTCCCCAAGCTCAAACTGTTGTCATTAATCACTAATTTCCCTTCCCAGCCCCTCCTTTCTCCAAGCGAGCCACATTCTACTGTCTCTGTGAATTTGTGACTAATCTAGGCACCTCATATAAGTGGAATGGTACATTATTTGTCCTTTGTGACTGACCTTTTTCATGCAGTATAATTTCCTCAAGTTTCATCTACACTGCAGTGTACATCAGTGTTTACTTCCTTTTAAAAGCAGGATAATATTCTAGTGCATGAATGGGCCACATTGTGTTTATTCATTCAACCATCTATGAATACTTGGGCTACTTCCACCTGCAGGCTTCCGTGAATGATGCTGCTATGAGCCTACACTGCAAATAACTTTGTGTTCCTGCTTTTTAGTGACTCATTTGTATGTATGAACAGATAACTAAGGACCAGAGAAAGCTGAAAAATATCCCAATATCACAGACAGAAGCCAACACATATGGGGAGAAAGAGCTCTTGAAAATTAAAAATAAAATAGTATAAATAAAAAATATTAAAAGTGTTGAAAATGAAACCATAGAACTCTTCTAGCAAATAATATAAAAAGAAAGCTCAAGCATAGAGAAAATAAGAACTAATGCAGATGATTCAACATCAAAATAAGAAGATTTCCCATGAGAAAGGAAAGAAGATATTTAATCAAAGAAACAACAGAAAATATTTCCTCAAAACTAGAAGAAATCAGTGTCCTACTCAAAGACCTAAAAGCCCAGCAAAGATGAAAGCATAACACAGGCAACACATCATGAGAAATTTTGCCACATAAAGAATAAACAGGGCCGGGATTTAGCTCAGTGGTTCCAGCACCTGCCTCCCAAGTGCAAGGTCCTGAGTTCAATTCCCGGTACCAACCCCTTCCCCTCGCCAAAAAGATTAAACAGCAGACACTGAGAGCTTCCAGAACAAAAATCAGGTTGCATAAAGCTTTAGCGGAATAGAATAGTATCAGAGTCTCAACAGCAATACTGGCAACTGAACTGCAGAACAACTGTTTTCAAATTCAGAGTAAAATAATTTTTAAGCTAAAACTTTAAACTTAAGCAAAGCAATCGGGGTCTCCATCAGAGGAGAGGAGCTGAAGTCCCAGGAACACGGGGAGCAGGTCAGTGGCAGCAGGGACAGAGGCTTCTGACCTGGGGTGACTGGCCTATGACCTTGCTTTGGAGTCATTTAGTCACTCGACAGTGCCATCTGATGTCTGCTGTGTGCCGGGACTGTGCTGCTCTGGTGCTGGTAACACAAAGTGAGTAAAAGTTCCTGCCTCCCTAGTGTTTTCAAGGTAAGGAGGAGGGGAAAACAGACAAATGCATCTCCTTAGGTAAAGTGCCAGGAGGAAAGTGAGCAGGGTAAGACGGGAACAGAGTGTGACTGTGTGGAGCACCAGCCTGGTGTCCAGGGGCCTTGGAGCCCCAGAGCAGGGAGGGAGGGCTCTGGGAGGGGTGGGGACAACAGTGGGTGACGGACTCCAGACCAGGGCACCCTCACTCAGCCCCGCTCTAGCTGAGCACTACACCAGGACAAGCTTTTCCCTTTGTTCCCAGCCTTCTCATTTCTTCTGGGAACTGAGTCTGCCTGGAGCCCAGCAGCAGAACTAAGCAGCCCCACTGCCATGTGTCTGGGGCTGTCAGGCTGGTCCTCCTTCCCTCCTCTCCAGGGCAGAGACTACACAAGGGTCCGCATGGGAGACGAGAGCCGAGGCAGAAGATTTTACACTTGCCTGGCTGTTTATGTGGATTTTAAAGTGCATCATCATCTTCATTTATAGACAGAGAAACGGAGGCATTGCTAGGCGAGGAGTGTGCCCAGGGCCACAGACCACATGAGCTGCAGTGCAAACTCTAGCTTGGGCCTGCCTCAGAGGCCAACGCTGAGTCAAAACCAAACATAAAAAGGTTGCTGCCCTATTATTTTTCATTTTCTCCATACAGATAGAAATAAATCCCAAGTTGTGAGTGGTTTGTGAGAACAAAGTCTTTTTTAGCATTCGATAAAATACAAGGCTACGGCCCCTTTCTAGACAAGGTAAGAGACTGGTATCAGAACTAAGTTAGATTTAACCTCAGATTAGAACACCTGTGATCCTGGAGAAGAAATGCAAACTAAAGGATGGAATCAATTCTGCCTAGAAGAAAGATGTCTCGGGGGTTGAGCTGCCTGCATTAGCTCATTCCTTCCAGAATATACCACCTTGGCCTTCCCTTCGAAGCATCACATTTTTCTTTGCTGTCTTGGCCTTGCAGCTCTGCTCTGTTCAAGGCCAGGGACACATCTGCGTCCACCTGGCAGGGGGTGTGGAGGCACAGGAAGGGAGGAGTGGCTGCCGCGTGCCAGAGCCGTGTGCCAGGGCTGGAAGTCAGCAGCCACAGCCCTGCTGCTCCCGCTTAGCAAGGAGATCTAGGTGGCCCGTCTCCATCTGGGTCTGGCTGAGCTCCCAAAGCTGATTCAAAAATTGAGTCATCATTTGCAACCTGAAGGCAGGCAACTAGGTAGCCAGATTTAAAATGCTGCATTTCTATAGTATCCAACCACTTAAAAATCACTCTCACGTTTAATCCTCAAAACCGCCTCACAGGAGAAACACACACCTGAAATTCACTTGAAATGTGTCAAAAGGTAAAGATGGACAACAGATGGATAGACAGATATGTGAAAAAAAACCGAAGTAAAACGACACAGGTAGAACCCAGGTATGAGCATTCGCTATAGAATCCACTTGGCTCACTGCGGCTCACGGTGACAGGTTCATAAAGAATTTCTGGAAGCAGCAAGGAGGGACTCACCCCTCCTCCTCCTGGGAAATCTCAATGTCCAAGTGAATGATTCACTAGGAGCCCAGCCGCAGGCCTCCTGACTCTGAGCCCCACGCTTCCCTCCACTCGCGGGCAGCCTTCTAACAACAGTGTTGCTCTAAAGTTAAAGCAACTGCTTCCTCACACCAGATTCTTTTCCCTCCATCTCACTACCCTACAGGCGCTTCCACCTCAGGAAGATGTCTAAGGTCAGAATCTCCCTTTTGAAAGGAAAAGAGGGAAAGGAAAAACTATGAGAAAAGAAAAAAAAATGGAAATGAAATCTATGTAAATAGGGAAGGGTGGAGGGGGTGAAGGGCGCACAGGGAATGGGGAAAGTTAAGAACCAAGATACAGCATGTACAGGTACAAGCACCCAATGATAAATGTAAACATGTTGTATACCTAAAAGGTGCCAATAAAAGAATTTTTAAAAAAAATCTCCCTTTTCTCTATGACTCCTGCTTCTTCTCCATGCAGCAGACATCCCCTGGGGGGCATCAAAACACCACACTCCCTCATCTGCCCCCTTGGGCCTTCCCTGGGACACAGGGGTGAGACCAGTTCCACAGCCCCTGCCTGCTGGGAGCAGGGAGCGCATCTGGATCTGAGGTAGCGACAGATGAGACCTGTGGGTGTGGCTCGCCCAGGCTCCCTCTCCACTGCCCTCTGTGCCTCTTTCCTGGGCTGGAGCAATGCCCACAAGATTAAATCACCAATGACACTTAGTCCAGAATCAAGATTTCCTGATTGTCTGAAAAATGTGTTTCCTCCAAACACATTTCAACCAGGATCCAAACCAGGCACATGTATCTATCACCTTGGTTGCACTCACGAATGTCTTCTTCGGGAGTAGCCCGCCCTCACCCGTGTTCATTCACTGCCATCAATCTGTTGCAGAAACCAGGGCACCTGTCCCTGACCCACATTCTCAATTTGTCTGCTGTTTCCTTGTCGTCCCATTATTTAATTTCAACTCCTTTCTCCCTTATTTTCTGTAAGTGGAACTTAGTTCTGGAAGTGTGATTAATCTCAAGCTCCATTTTTAAGTGAAAATAATTCATAAGCAGTGTTGTGTTTGCTGCTGCATCCCATTGGGAGGCCTGGAGTGTTCGTGGGCCCCTCTTGGAGTAACTGACGGGTGGAGTGAGGTAATGTTCCCCTCAATCTTCCCCTAGAGAAAACAAAAAGATGACCAGGTTGTGAGGGCAGAGCTCCTACCAATGAGATTAAAAGGGGTTCCAAGGCCTCACCTTGCCCTTCTACCAGGCAAAGACAGAGTGAGAAGGGTTATGATGGAGAGCTCGAGCCCTCACCGGGTATCACACCCGATGCCTCCACCTGGGTCTCTGCAGCCACTAGAACTGTAAGAAATAAATTTCTGTTGTTTACAAGCCAGCCTGTTTGTGGTGTTTTTATTATAGCTATCCAACAGACTATGAGAAGGGGTTCTTCCCCAGTGGTGTGTAGGGGGGAACAACCTTTATTTAAATGTTTGAATGTTGAAGCAAACAGGAAGAAGTTTTGTTTTTATAGGTACTTAAATCTTTTTCTTTGATTACTTCTTCTAGAGCTATTAGTTTTACTCCAAAGCTGTTACACTGCTGGTTGATGCAGAACAAACTCAAATCCTGGCTCTATTACCAACCAGCTACAGTAAGACTTCCAGGAAGTCAGTGGACTGAGCTGCACTATCTTCCTAGTTTAAGTAGGGCGTTGATACTTAGGTTTGTTTTAGGTCTAAATTCCATTCTATAGCTGCACTGTAAGTGATAATTACTTCTGTTTTCTATTTAGAATAAATTGGCACTAAACTAAAAAGCTGCTCCTCACCTGCTCTTGAACTCTAAAGCAGAACAATTTAAAAAGTCTTGTGACCATTTCTGCATTGCCCTCTTAACATCCATGTCAGTATTTTCTTTGAATGTTAGTGAAATTATGAGAGCAGGTTAAGACTGTTCGCTAGTTTATTTCATGGAACTAACTTAAAGACAAACCCTTTGAAGGAAGAAATGTAACTTTTAAAAATGAACTTACCAGGCACTTTACATAAATTCTAAAGAAATCTCCTCTCTAAAGGCAGGTGGGATCCACTGGCAGGTTACCGGAAAATGTATCTTAAAGGCAACTGCTTTTCTTGGGCCTCGAGATACTGAAGATCTTCCATCTGAACCCAGGTCTGGGTGCTGGCAAAATCTGCCCTGTCCTTCTACCTGTTGGTTCACAAATGGGGGCAATAATGCATTCTCTTTTTGGGTCCCCTAGGTAGTTGTTTTGTGATTGCTATCTTTCTAGGCTTTAAAAAGAATTGTGGTAAAACACATGCACGACTTAATCATCCTATGTTCAGGTGTAATGTTCAGTAATGTTAAGTACATTGATGCTGTTGTGCAATCAGCATTTTATTTTTTTCATTATTAATTTCTACTTTTACTCAGAAAACACTGCTTGAATTCTGTTTTCAAAATTGTTTGAAAAAATGTTTATTTTTTTAACAGTCAACTAAACAGGCCAACTGGTATAAATGATCTATGCATACTGGAAAGCACGGTAGAGTCCTTCCAATCAGGGTACTGAATTAAATATATATCCATAGATCTCTCTACTGATCATTTATTTAGGTCATGTACATCCAATTTTTTGCATGTGCTCTGCAAATCAGAGCAAGGTATGTAAAATGTCCATTACTGGTGTGGGTCTTGTTTATTTCTCCTTTCATGTCCTGTAGCTGCCACTTTAAGGAAGTGGCCTCTGAGTTATTCCAAGCATCTGTAGTTAAAACTGTCATTGTTTCATCATGAATTACAGCCTTTAGCATTATATGGAGTCTCTCTCATGTAGTGCTTTTTTGGCCTTAATTCTACCTCCTCTGATAGTAAGCATCTTTTTAAGGTATTTGCCTGATATGTGTTATTTCTAACACACAGCAATCACTCACCTGGTAAGTATCTCTCTGTGCACATTATAGAGTTAAAATTTAATTTACCTGTCAATCTGAAAACCTTTAACTTTTTGTTTGTTGTTGTTTGGGTGCTGGGGACTGAACTCAGGGCTTTGCAAATGCTAAGCGGTTGCTCTACCACTGAGCTACACACATCTACAGCCCCAAGGATATTTTAGTATTAATTTACTTAATCCCATTAACATTTATCTATATGGATGATTTGTACATTACTTAATACACAGTATGAGTTCTGTTTTCTGTACTTTCTTCTTTTTTGGTATTTCTTTTAGTACTTAAAAAAGTTTGTATTTTTGTTGTGATAGCTCCCTCCCTTCATAATATTCTTAAATATCTCTGTCTTCAAATTACCTGCTGGCTTCACAACCGGTAAATCCCAAAACTACTACTCAGAGTCACAGAGTCACAGTTAGCTGTGATTCCAGACAGGCTCTTTTCACCACAATAGTCCTGATTTTTCCAGGAAGAATAATAGAATGTAACTTCTCCCTCTCACCACAGAAGAGAAAGAAAGAAATGAAAAAACAGTAAAGAGAGGCATTGGGAAAATTAAAAAATAAATCATATAGAAGTGTAGAAACCATATAGAAATTAATGCAAACGTCAGTAAAAGCTGAAGTCTATTAATTTTATATTTAGTACTTTTCACTTGTAAATTGACAGATGAACTCTTAGGCCACATAGAAACATATCTGTAAAGGGCTTCTGAGTGTCTAAGGAAATCTTCAGTTAGCAGTTTAGAATCTTCTAAACTTAGTCAAAGTAAAAAAGAAATAATTGGTGTGAAAATGCAAGGGTTAGCTGTGTGGGAAAATGTCTAATTGGGGGTTGCTAAGTTTCTTGTCTGTTGAAGAGAATAAATATTTTGAAGAGTAACACTGAAGGTGGCATTTTAAAAAGAAGTTAAATGGTTACTAGAAGCCACAGGAAAAAGAACGAAAAGGAAATGGTAATGGAACAATCAAAGAAAATGATAATGAGATAATAAACAGGTTAACAGTGAAATGATGTTAATTAAAGGGGTAATAAGATATCATTAAAATTTTAATTAGACTCAAAGCACTGGAAGGAAATACTGAAAAACCTAACTATCTAAAAATTCTGAACTACTCGAAAACTTATATATTTTAAAAGGAAAATGCAATTGGCCAAAAATATACAAAAAACTGCTCAACAAGAAAAGTGTCCAAAAATGCAAAAAAGGACACTGATGGTCAATTTTTTATACAACAACCACATATTTAGACTGACTTTTTATTTTTTTTGGTACCAGAGATCGAACTTGGGACCTTGCGCCTATGAGGCAGGCAGCGGAACCACTGAGCTAAATCCCTGATCCTAGATTGACTTTTTAAAGGTGGTGCTGGGGACCAAACCTAGAGCCTGTCACATGCTAGGCAAGTGCTCTTCCACAGAGCTATGCCCCAGCCCTACTGCCCATCAGTGCAATGAGATGCAGAGACTCTTAGTTGGTGTATAAATTCCCTCCCCTAGTGGGAAGGCAGAGGGGAGGGGGCGACTGTGTATCAAAATGTAAACGGAGTACTGCTCAGCCATGAAGAACGAGAAACTAGAGATATTTATGGTAAATGGATGCACATTGAGGCGATACTCTTAGGTGAAATAAATTGGACACACGTGTAAATACTGAATAGTTTCTCTAGTGTGAGAAAGTGAAAGTGTAAATGAAGATCAAAATGTACAACAGATGATGTGAAATAGGGAGAAAAGGTGCAAAGGGGAAGGGGAAGTGGGAGAGGTAGGGGAAAGGAATAAATATGA
Organism: Heterocephalus glaber; assembly: GCF_000247695.1. The sequence goes on from NW_004624768.1 coordinate 2,991,600, forward strand.
GAAAAGGAAAAAACGGAAACAAAATCTTTGTAAATAGGGAGGAGTGGAGGGCTTGAAGGGAGGGCAGGGGAAGGGGGGTAAAATACGAACCAAGATGGATTATGTAAAGGTACAAATTCCCAATGATGAATGTCAGCATATCGTGTACCTAAAATGTCCCAATAAACTTAATGAATTAAAAAAATGTAAACTGAGGGCTAGGGACAGGGCTCAGTGGTACAGTGCTTGCAAGAAGCCTTGGCTTCCATTGCCCCAGCACCACTGCCCCTAAATGTAAGCTGATCATATCCCTTTCCCACCAAATCTGCTGCTGGGAAGTTACCCACAGAAGACAATCACACACATGTTCAAAGACACATCCTCAGAAGCAGCATTCTAAGGAGGGTAAGCCAGGGAAAACTCAAATATGGACTAATAATGGATGGGATAAATAAACGATGATGTAGTCATGAAAAGGACTTCTGCTAAGATCGTTAAAAACATACAGACGCTGGTGAAAGTGAGCAGCAGTGAACCCGTGCCGCTGTAATTCATGACCTTGCTCCTAACTGGGCCCTCAACTCCCTCTGTCTAAGCGCAGACTCCCGGCCCTCTGCTAACTGCTCGATGCAACAGCAGCTCTCTGCTATGCTGGAGTGTGTTGAACGTGCTGAAAGCTGGTCCCCAGTGTGGGCCTTCTGAGAGGGCACGGGAACTCTCGGATGTGGGGCCTCGGGGGAGGTCGAGGTCACGGGGACTGTGGGGTTCCAGTTTCTTCCTCTGCCTTTTCCTCTCGAAACCTGGCCATAGTGGAAATGATTTCTAGCACCATGGCGGCCACCACGACGATGCCAGCACAGGCCCAAAGCAAAGGCCAAAACTGTGGGCCATAATAAACCTTCCCGTGTGTGTGTGCACGTGTGTGTGTCACTTTGTAGTTTCAGCTGGCCTTGAACTCACTGTGGAGCCCAGGCAGGCCTCAAACTCACAATGATCCTCCTGTCTCAGCCTCCCAAGTGCTGGGATTACAGGCATGCACCACCACACCCAGCTAAACTCTCTTCTTTTGAAGCTAATTATCTCAGGTATTTTGTTATAGTAACAGAAAGCTGAGTAACATATTCTCCTATCAGCAATAAAAGGAAATGAAGCACTGACACATACAACAATGTGGATGAACCTTGAAAACATTATGCTGACTGAAAGAAGCCAGGCACAAATGACCATCTGTTATAGGATTGCATTTACATGACACATTCAGAATGGGCAATTCACAAAGGCCTAGAGTGCATTAGTGGTTGCCAAGACTATGGAGTGGCAAGGACGCAAGAGCAGAGGGGACTGCTAACTGGTGTGAAGTTCTTCGTGGGATCCTGAGAAGGGTTTTATAACTTTACAAATATACTCAACACCGCTGAATAGTACACTTTGAATGTGTGCACTGTATGGAATGTATTATATCTCAAAGAGGCTATTAGAAAACTAAAAGCTCTCCCATATGCTAAGCATCTTTTTGAACCCCATGCCACTCAGTACACCTATAAATATATATTTTTTGAGACAGTCACCTTGTATAGTCTACGCTGACCTTGAACTTTCTACATAGCCCATGCTGGCCTTGAACTCGCAACAATCCTCCTCCCTCAGCCTCCCAAGTGCTGGGATCACAAGAGCATGCCACAATGCCCAACTCCTCAGCCCCTTCATTCCTGCGGTAAAACATACCTTATTTATTTATTCTCTGTGTGGGCTTCCCCGTCTATATGAACAAGCCAGCTCTACATTCATCTTCATCCCTATCGGTTACTTCATTTTCCTAGAAAGCAGCAGATACTACATACAAACAGCTAAAATAAAAACTGTTTTCCTTTGATTCAAAGAGTATCTTTTTGAAATCTATCATATGGAAATATAAAAACTTAGAGAAAAGCTCATATTCAAAGCAATGATTTTTAAGGTGACAGTTTTTGTGAATGAGAAGATCTGTGAACAACTGAGATGCGTTTTAGTGCCCTATCATCTCTGACACATAGCTGCACGTGTCTGCAAGGCACAATGTGATGTTTTGGTTCATGTATTCCCTATGTGGTGGGTGCGCAGCATAATCGTCCCCATAGTCTATCGTTTCCCTATGGGGAGGATATTAAAAATTGATATATAAGGCACTATTATTAATTATATTCATCCTGCTGTGCACAAAACACCACGACTTATTCCCATCATCAAACAATGATATTGTATCCATTGAACAACCTCTCCCAACCCTCTCTCCTTTTCCTCTTCCCACCTCTGGTAACCAGTATTCTATTCTCAGCTTTTATGAGATCAACTATTTTAGGTTTTACTGTGAATGAGACCATGCAGTGTTTCTCTTTTTGTACCTGGCTTATTTCACTTAACATAACGTCTCCAGGTCCATCTATGTTGTAGCAAATGACAGTGTTACAACCTTTTCATGGCTGAGTAATATTTTTTTGTATACAAATACATTCCTTATCCATTTAACCACTGACACACACTCAAGTTGATTTCAATCGCAACTGGTGATTGTGATCAGAGCGGTGATGAACATGGGAGTGCAAGTGTCTTGTCAATATGCTGACTTTATTTTCACTGAATATATACCCAGGCTGGGGAGTGCTGAATCCCATGGTAGTTCTATTTTCAGTTTTCTGAAGAGTATCCACACTGTAGTGGCTGTACCCAAAGCACAAGAACTCCTCTTTCTCTACGTCCTCACCAGCATTTGTTATTAATCTTTTTGATAAGAATCATTGTAAATGGAGTGATGTGGTATCTCATCGTGGTTTAAATGTTGAACAAACCACAACAGGCCATGAAAGGGAGAGCAGGCAGCAATGGAAATGTTTTCAAAGAATATGAGATATAAAGAAAGAATACGCATGCTCTGCATGTGAGAAAACAGAATACACAAGTCTGTCTGTCCGTCTGTCTATCTACCGTCTATCCTGTATATACACATGTATAGGAACATGGATGGGTGTGCGGACATTCACTGCTTTCTCTGTATTAGTGTGACGACCACACTGCCCACCTTCGGAGGCGGGGACTGACCTGGAGGTCAGGTGGCCAATCAGGCCCTGCCTCAAAAAGGCAACTGAGCCCATGAGGTTCACCTGCAGTGTTCTCTGGCCCTGCGCTAACTCCAGGCCCAGCTGACAAGTCTGCCGCAGTGTGCCGCTGTATGAGGAGTGCTGGTAGGCCCAGGCCCCCTGGGCAGCTCTTGCTCCCGCAGACAGTCACACGCAGAGATTCCAGTGTTCTTAGCATTCCCCGGAATGCAGCAGCCGGAGCCTCCTAGCACGCACTGGTAGTAAACAGCAAGGCTAATCCCACGGGAATGCTGGCCACGTCCGCCTGAACCCACAGCACCTGTGGTATCTTTTAGTTTGTTTTTCATTCTGATTAGGACGTGTTTGCAGTACATAATGACTGCACTTGTCAGACATCACACACGCACACTCACACTCTTTTTCGTCCCCCCCTTCCTCCCCGCCCCTTCCATCTGTTGGCCCCTTTCCACCTGCAGAAGCTCTAGTTCCATTTTTTAAATTCTTTTTCTCCATCCCCACCCCACCCCCACCCCTTCCCCTCCCCCATCTCTTGATCCTTTTCCATTTAAAAACAAGATCTCCCTTCTTCTATGATCTGTCTTTTATTTTGCTCTTTATTTATATTTTGGGTTTCTCATATAAGAGAAACCACATAATATTTAAGCTTGTGTGTCTGATTTATTTCACTTAACATTATGATCTCAAAGTGGATCCATTTACCTATTAATGACTCTAGTTTATCCTTTTTATGGCAGAGTAGTACTCTAGCGTGTATAAATACCACTTTTTATTTGTCCATTCATCTGCTGAAGGATATACAGGCTGTTTCAAGATTTATCTGTTATATACTGTGCTGCTATAAAATGGATATGCATGGATCGTGTCTTTCGGTTTAACCTGCACCAGACAGATTAAATTATCAAAGAGCTGATTCTGCTACTCAAACAACTAGGATTTATGACAGTCCCAACTGCCCTGCCACTTGTTGAAAGTGTGGTTCACAAATACAGCAATTGATTTAGGTCACTAGCTGCTATGTTCCTCCATCCCAAGCTCACTTTGAAACTGTTGACCACTGCGGTGGTCCTAGGAGTTGGAGGTGTTAAACAGTGAGTGGTCACGAAGGCTTTGCCCTCCAGAATGGCAGAATGCTGAGGGGGAGGCTCTGTTATAAAGCTAGCTCCCTGTGGCCAGCTTGCTCTCTCTTGCCTGCCACACAATGCGCTCTGTGAGGACACAGACCCCTCGCCAGAGGACAGCGCATGCTCTTGGATGTTCCAGCCTCCAGAACCATGAACTAAATAAACCTCTATTCTTTTTTGTGTGTGTGAAACTGGGGATCAAACTCAGGACCTTGTGCTTTTAAGGCAGGCACAGCACCACTGAGCTACATCCCCGCCCTTAAACCTCTATTCTTCATAAATTACTTGGCCCCAAATCTTCTGTTACAGCAACAGAAACAGACTAAGGTACGCCTTGCTGTTGTGTCTTCTGTAGGCTGGTGTACACAAAATGCATCTTCTTCTCGGAACATACTAAATACCGTGACTTTGCATGGAATTCTCGCTCTACTCTCACCACGAGTCCCAGATGGTACACAGTGCGAGGGATCCAGCACTGTCAGCGCAGGGTGTGACACTCAGCGCCTCACCACTTCAGGGCCATGCTCTGGTCTCTGGCTTCCTTCTATCCCAGCACAGAGAAATGGCAGCAAGCGCCCCACGCTGGAGGAGTCCGTGCTGGGCCTGTGTCTCACTGAGGCCCTTCCTGAGAACCCCCCATCTCTCTGAGGACACAGGGTCAACTTACGCCACCTGCAGTGCGCTGACGCCATGAGGGCAGATGTCTAGCTCCCCTGGGCCCTAGCTCTCCTTCTCTTCTGCCCTGGTTACTCAAGAAGTTCCTCCACATCCACACACCAGGGCGTTTTCATCTTCACGAGGGAGGTGACAATATCCACCTCAAGGCAGGTGTTCACCAGAAATTGCTGTTCTTCATCTATGTGCCCTCCTTTTTAATTAAAAACAACATCAATTTGCTGTTGTGAAAAATAATAATTACGCATTGTAAGGCACAGAACCCACTGAGAGCCTAGGACATTATTTTTACACACGCACACATGTGCACATGTATAACTTTCCTCTGTGCACTGTATAGGAAGGATCGGCTACACTGTGTTAGTTTTCTACCTTTGTGGCAAAATACCCAAGATAATCAATCTGTAAGGAAGAGAGGTTTACTATGGCTCATGGGTTCAGTCTGTGGTCACTTGAACCCACCGCCTTTGGGCCTGGGGTCGGGTGGGGTGAATGTGACCCAGAGTCTCCCACCAAGCCCCAGCTCCCCAAGGGTCCACCTCTACCAGGGCCACACTGAGGGCCACCCCTTTCACATGTCCCCATGAGGGGACATTCCAGACCCAAACTACAGCATGAGCCAGCAGGTTCTTGGGCTCCACGAGCAGATGAGCTATCTCTGATGCATTCTCCTTCGAGTCTTTTGACAGGCAGGCCTTTCTTTTTTACAGTTTTATTGAGGTATATTTCACAGACCATAAAATTTGTCCATTGAAAGGGTAAAGTTCAGTGGTTTTTATTATGGACATGCAGGCCTTGCCCATCAGTGAGGAAGGCAAAAAATAAATAACTCCTTTCTCTTGTGGCCAGCATTCTCTGTTCTCCATCACATCCTCACCTCTCCTTCCACTATTCTGTTTTCCTGGGTTCCCCATTTAAGCCATGGCCTCCTTCAGAGGCCCTGGGCAGCACCTCCTGGCAGTTGGCAAACCTGAGAGGAGGATGGAAAGGAGAAGCAGCCAGGGCAGCAGCTCTAGCTCACTACAGTGTGGCCCCACATTCCTTCCTGCAGAATAAGCAATGGGATGAGACTAATATCTTACTGCAACCTAAATAAACATGCACAAAAATAAAGTCAAAGCCTGGCACGATGGCACACACTTACAACATCTGCACTCTGGAAGGCTGAGGCAGGAGGCTCACATGTTTGAGCCCAGCCCGGGAAATTTAGTGACTTGGTAAGACACTGTCTCAAAAAATAAAAGGGCTGGAATGCAGCTAAGTGTGAAGGGCCTAGGTTCAATCACTAGTACTTCACACACACACCAAGGTAAGTCAAATAAAAAAGCATTTTTTTTGTGCACTTTTAAAATATAGACAGCAAGTTAAAGTTTAGAAGCAAAAGATGAAGTTTTTACATATTTGTTTAAATCTTCGCTGAATACTCTTCACCCCATTCCCACAAGTAGTCAAAATGGCACAGATAACCACACAGACCTATATACCAATAAAGAATTATTTGGGAAAAGGAATATGTGTGATGGAATGCATGATTTACTACCTAATGTGGCTGCACTTTTTCTCATCTTGATTTCTAGTTTGGATTGGTTCCTACCATCTGAAGAAATGTTTTCAAGACATATTTTATATTCCTAGTTTATCTTTCACTGGTTACATTTTCCAATCCATTTTTCCTTTGGTGTCTTCTCTGGATCTTAATAATGAAAAGGATAAACATATTTTGATATAAATATTAAAAAAACTCTTACCTGAAAAAAATCACCCCAGTCTTCAAACTAATTGAGTAAATTATAGAAAATAAATATTTGAGATAATTATCAGATATACATTATAAAGGTATATTTTAAATTATGAAAGACCCAAGAAATAAAAATCCTGGCAAAAACAGGGTAATCACAGAGCAAAGACAAACACGATATGAATTTCTCCAAATACATTACAGAAAATATAAATAAATTAAATGTGTTTAACTGAGTAAAACTTTAAATTGTATAAAAAGAAAAACAGGGGCAAGGATTTAGCTCAATGGCACTGTGCCTGCCTTACAAGCACAAGGTCCTGAGCTCAAAACCCAGTACCGCAAAGATAAAAACAAAAAACCATAAAATCCATAGATATACAGATACAGAGAGGTTCAGAGGAAAAAATACACATAATGGAGGAACTGACAGATTCCGGGATCTGGTAATTCTATAAACCTTCCCTATGAACACAACTGGAAAAAATATAAAGGACATTTTCTTGGAGGCATCAAAGATACAACAGAGAGCAAAAAATGGCCATATCAAAATTCTGAGCAAATGGGGGTCTGAAAAGTCGAGCCAAACATATGGGGGCCACTTTTACTTAGGGGTGGCCTCTGATTCTGGGGAGTGTGGCTGAGTATCCATCTGAGATCAAGGAAGAGAAATGAAAGTTCCAGGACCATCAAAGTTAGAAAACTTAGAAAATCTTCCTTGATTTGGATTGGGATCCCAAAGAGCTGCTCCCCGAAAATAAAGACGAACCAGAAACGGTCAGGCCCCCACTGTCTTTTGGCCATCTTAGTCTTTGAATGGGAGTGAAATGAGCTAAGACTGCCACTGTGGCCACGTTTCTGGCACAAACACAAACCTGTTCTGGACAACTACATCCTAGATCTCAACTGGTTTTGAATTTTTTCATTTTTCTGGCACCCATTCAAAAATAATCATGACTATAAAAAAGATTATATGAAAAAAGTTGATGGAAATCCCAAGCAATAGAAACATACCCATGAACGCTCTAGTTACTAGAGTATGGGACCATAAGTGTAAAATAAGATTATTTTGGCAGACAACTGGAGACGATAAAGAAGAACCAATAAACATCTGAAAAGAGGATCAATGTCATTAATTAGTAAAACTATAATGAGTTTAGTACATTCCAAACATGATGGCTAAGATTAAAAACAACCTAGGAGTTGCTAAAATACCAAGAAGAGGAACTCGCGAGCACTGCTGATAGGATTATAAATTGTTTAAGGCCGTTAACAAAACTGTTTAGTATTACCTAAAAAAACCGAATATATGTATAATCTATGACAGTAATTGTACAGTGGGGTTTCCAGCAGAAACTCACGCACATTTACAACAAGAGACATACACAAGAAAACTCCCAACAGCGATATTTGATCACTAGAGAGAAAAATGGATAATCCCATCTCATGGCAGTGGGATTTTAATGCAACTGTCTAGTAAATTGATCAAGCAGAGAAAAGCTGAATGACAAGTAACAAGCCTGAAGGAAATACGCAGACCCAATCAATGAACTCATTATTTTCAACCCCACAGAAAACATTTTTAAAAATCTGACTCCTGAGGCAATAATGCCATTTTCTGCATTGATCAAGAAGAATCACCGTCCTACAGACTACACAACTTACTATGATGATATCAGAAGTCAAGGGCAAAAAAATAATCCGTGTCCTTGGAAATGTATGCACACAGTGCTAAAACATCATAAATGAGAGAAGAAACCATACAGGATATTAGAAAATACCCAAAACTTTAAAGAGGATGAAAACACTACACACTGAAACACATGGGATTCAGTTAAATGATTTCTTGAAGAGAAATTTGGAGTTTTAAGTGTATATCAGAAAAGAAAAAAAAAAACCCTGAAAATAATAATGTAAATATGCAACTCAATAGACTATGAGGACGGACAGGAGGAGAAATTAAGATGGAAAACAAAGAAATAGTTAAAAAAAAAAAACTACCATCAAAAGCTGGTTTTTTGAATGACTAAAGAAAATAAAGCATGAACAATTATTAGACATGAAAAAAGGATTCCAACTACAGATATACCTTTCTTTTAAAGAAGGGATTGTGAATATAGCTCAGAGATAGAGCATATGCTTAGTATGTACAAGATTTTGGGTCTATCCCCTACCACTGCCCCCAAAGTACTACTATAAGCAACTCTTATACAATACAATTGACAATTTAGAGGGAAAGGGGACAGCTTAAAGAAAAATATAACAACAAAACTGAATCAAGAAGAAATGTAAAGACAAAAAACTTGAAGGCGAAATTGAATCAGTAATTTATAATCTACTTCCCCAAACAAACTAAGATCAAACAAATCCTTGAACCCCAGCCCTGGATGATAGTACTGCCAAGTTATATCGAACATCGAAGATGCAGATAATCTCTATTTATGCAACCACTACAGAGAACAGAAAAAGAAGAAATTATTCCCAACTGATAGAGCAAAGCAAGGGAAACACAGAAACCAAGCCAAACAAGTTCCATGTGAAAATCTTCCTAACATAGATATAAAAATGCCAAATGTCAGAAAATCCAATTTTGCAAAGACTTAACACTGTCAGTTTATCCAAGTGATGTGATGTTAAAGCAGCCTCTACAGGGCCAGAAAGTGGGCCTAATACCTTTCTGCTATGGTAGTTTCTAGAAAAGGAAAACTGTCTCTGGGCTCTGCCCTGAAGTGGGGCTACTCAAAACATCCATTGCTAGGACCTCAGACTAGGTAAACCCTAATTTAAGTACCAAGGTATGTTAAAATTCAACTTAAGTCAAGAAGATCCACATTAAGGTGAATCTAAGGGCTTACTAGAATAGAAAAACAAAGTCCTTCATTCTGTCATTGCTTTAGCTTACCTACACAGTATGAGAAACAAGACTAGCATTTGAGCAACTTCATAAAAATTAATGCGAAGGGGAATTTTTGAAACCAGTTAATCACTGACACAAATGACTAACAAGTTCTTGTTTCCTTAAAAGGTGCAAAAATTAATTTAGTTTAATATCATTTTTGGACAGTACAAGTGTTCGTCCACAGTAGGTAGTCCATCAGTAAACACTGGTGAGTGTTACATGCAAAAAATGTTTCCATGCTACCTGGTCACTGCATAATTGCTGGTTTAAAACTCAGAATTAAAAGCAAAACAATTCAAGGTGAAATAACCCAACCCATGACTTCCTACACATCTGTGGTTAAATAAGGAACAGGATGATTCACAGTACTTTCTGTCAATTATATGGAGGTTGCTCCTCTGGGCTGGCCTGTCACGGAGAGCTTCCTAGCCCTTCCCACATTCAAACTCCACACTTCCTTTCAGGCCTGTCAAAAATCAGCCCCACCTTGAGTGACGCCAAATCAAAGCACTAACGTAAATATCTTTGTGTCATGAACCCAACAAACTGGAGAAACAAGAAGGCTTCCTGGCTTCCTTAACAACTCCTTATAAAAAGATCTAAACTTATGAGTAATATTTTTTTTAAAAAAAGAGCATTTACTTTGTAAGTATATACAAAACAAAAGCCTCAAATGAAATAGCTGGAACTTCTAAAGTGGTTTTCAACTTCAAACACAAATGTATGTTAGAGGCAAAAGCTAATTATAAAAGTCATTATGAGTAGTGTGTAAAGAGTTGATATGATCTAACGAAGTCAAACTTGGCAAGATTTTTATTTGATTGTGGACTTACAACATGCTTAACATATCAAGTTTCCAAAATAGCTGTTAACTTTCTGTACAGTATTTTAAAATAAGTTATTAATCATGGAAATCTTTGAGGTAATATCAAAGCAATACCATCAGAAGCAAACTGACAGAATCTCAAGGTTGTTTTAATTTGTATTTCTCTAATGGCCAGTGATGTTGAACATTTCTTCATGTGCTTGTATTTTGTGAAGTGTTTATTCCTTTCACTTGCCCATTTTTTGATTGGGTCTTTTATGGGGGGGGCTAATTTTTTGAGTTCTTTATATATCCGAGGAACAACTGGCAAAATATTTTTACTATTCTGTAAGCCAAATAATAACAAATGCTGGCAAGGCTGTGGGAAAAAAGGAACCCTTTTACATTGTTGGAGGGAATGTAAACTAATACAGCCACGATGGAAATCACTATGGAGATTCCTCAAAAAAGTGAAACTAGAAATTTCATTTGACTCAGTTATTCCTCTGCTAGATACTTTTCCAAAAGAGTGAAAGTCATCATAATACAGTGATACATGCCTACCCATGTTTATGACAGCACAATTTTAACAGCTGAATCTTGGAAGCAGCCTCTATGTCCATCAACAGATGAATGGACAAAGAAAATGTGGTATTAACACACAATGTAGCACTACTCTGCCAAAAAGAAAGATAAGCTTGAGAAAGATAAGCTGTAGGACAATGGATGCACTTGGAGATCATAATGGTAAGACACACACATAGATATCACACGGTATCTCCTACATGAGAAATCCAAATTATAAAGAGTAAAATAAAAGACAATAGAAAGAAGGTAGATAGATCTTTCTCAAAGGGGAGGGTACCAAGAGACAGAGTGATGGGGGAGCTAGGGGAAGGAGGAAAGGATGAAAAAAGGAATGAAGATGTGTTATGTACATGTACCAACTCCACACATGGAATGTAAACACTGTGTACTGCAAATATGTACTCATAAAAATTTTTTTAAAGAAAGGAACTCAGTTTTTTTTCTTTTACTTTCTTGGAAGAAATTCCTATACTCACATTATCCCGCATTCCACAGATATTTCTGCTATTTGCTCAAAGGAAGCCTTCTCTGTTTTCACACCCACCAGCAACACTTGTAGATCTCTTAGGTCATTTCTTTTTAACACTAAGAATTCTTTAATTAGTCTCCCCCAAATCATCTCTTCTTCTTCCTTCAAATGTTTCTTACTCTCAAACTTCATATTTAAATGATTTATATTTACCTATTAAGCCCCTTACTCAGATTCCCGTCTGAGTAAACAAGATCTACCTCCTCCCTCTGCTGCTCCAGGAGTTCGTGACGACTCTCAACCCCTCTTCAGTAGTTATTTCAGGCCTTTAAGAAAATTTCCTGCATCTCCCTGAACTGGTGGCATCAGGAGTCTCTGGAGCAGCATTAAACTGATCAGGACCGGGAAAGGACAGTTAGGATCTGCTAAAAACTCTACTGCCTGCTGACCGACCGACCCATGGTCATTTCAAACCACTCCACAATTGCTGGCTTTGCCAGCTCCTGAATGACCACGACCCACACTCTATGCCCACAGCCCACTCCTAATGTCACACCCGTTCTTTGTCACCACGATCCCCACCACCTCTTCAATTCTCACGTCTAGCACTCAGGCCTAAGCGCTCCTGGGTGACACAAGGTCACTGCCTCTCCAGGGTGACTGAAACGGGCTGCCACCTTTCAGCTCAGCCCTCCTCTCTCCCTGTCTTTTACTGTGCCAGCTCTTCCTCTGCTGGAAGGAATTGCACAGCACTGGCCCTGGCACATCCCACACAATTCCTGGCAGTCCTCACTCATGCTCCCAGCCATTTTCTCTCATTTCATCCCTTCCTTAGCAGCGACTTGACATCCTCACCTCTCTTTAGAATCCCCACTTCCTCAGCTTCTCAGCTGGCAATCTCAATATTTATTTAGAAATGAAGCCACGCCCCCAACCCTACCAAAACTCAGCTCTCTGTGTCTCTTTCCCCCTTTCCTCTCCTCCTTTCTGGGATGCTGTTCTCCCTTCTTCTGCAGGTCCCTCTGTCCCTACCCTGAGGCTCCAACGTCCTCCATCCAGGTTCCTAGTCCCTTGTCAACTTCAAAGGCTCCTTCTAGGTATATGAAGATGGTCAACACTCTCCCATTTTTAAAAATGGCATAAGCTATACTAAAACTTGAACATTTTACAGAGAGTGTTTAGCACTCAGCTAAATACCAACTACAGTGCCCTGTGCAGTCTCCACCATCATACTTCATCCCTGTTGTCAACGCCTGCCTTCTCCGGTCCAGGTCCAGCCTATTCCGGACTCTGGTCGCTCATTTCCTGTTTCAGCCTCAGCATGCTCCTGGGCCCCCCTGACCTTCCTCTTCCGACTGCCTCTCCAACTGAGGCTGCCTTCTTCGCCCTGCCACTCTACTGCGCCACACCTGGCTCAGTGTCTGACATGCACTCCAGGGTCTGGGGGACGGCAGCTGCGTCCTAAACACCAACCTCCTGCACTCAGTCCAATTACTGCTCCGAGAAGAAACCAGCCACTCAGAACCAGCATCTTTTTCAACCCCAGGAGTTACAAGGGGTCCTCCCAAATTGACGTCACTACACCGACCAGCTGAACAGAGGCGCTGCCATGGCCTGCAGACAGTGAGGGTCACCTTGGGGGTCAAGTTCCCTTGAAAACTGTACTCAGAGGGGGGCCAGGATTTAGCTCAGTGGCACTGAGTCTGCCTGGCAAGCGCAAGGTCTTGAGTTCGATTCCCGGTACCAAAAAAAAAGTGTGCTCCGAGCACTGGTGTCCAGTGGAGTCCAGCTACACAGCTGGTCACTTTTACCCTGATTTCTGTTTTTCTCTTATTTTCTACCAATCTCCAACTAATTTCTCATCATACTCACAGGCAAAGAACCACCCTGTAATAAGCAGTCCATCTCACTCACTACTTTTAAGCAATGGCAGGCATTATAACCAGGTTCTGCTATTTACATAACTCCTGCAGTGGTTAGCAAACAGTACTACTATAGATTTTTATATTTCTTAATAGGAGAACTATAGGATTTATACTCAATCAGAGGAGATGGCTGTTTCAAGAGACTGTCCAAGTACGGTATTTGTGAAACTGTTCCACCAGGGGAAAAGAAAAGTAACAGCAGGCAGTATATCCTGGAAAACCAAACCTCCAAAAAAAAATTTAAGGATCTCTAGGTTTATAAATGTATTGGTTTCTAGTGACTAAATTCCGGGTTTTCTCATTTTATTTCATCCAGACAAAGGAACTGAAAATTATGTTTTTAAAAACAAACAAATCCGAGAAAACAGAAAAAAACAGCCATAAACATATACACTGTATCTTCTGAAAGGAAAAGTGGGCCAGGGCTCAAAGTAACTTCTTCATGAATCACCACATAGCAGTATGTACAGCTTCAAAACTACCAGTTACCCATATGGACACGAGGTGCAAAGGGCATAATAAGAGTGCAACCTAAAACAAACAACCTTGACTCAAAGATAAAATGACATGCAGAGACATAACACAATCACCATCTGGAGAAGTAGTCAGAAAAGGCAGCAGCAGGACCCTTGAAATACCTCCAGTTAAGCTATTCTTTGGCCCTAGGTATATACAGGTATGGTATGAAAAATTATAAAGGAACATATTCCCTTTTTACTAGAAAGAATTCTATCAGATGTTGAATCTAGGTCATACTAAAGAAAAATTTGTATGAATTAAGATGTGGTCCTGACTCAGCATTAACATATCTTTCCAATTGGTTTTTTTTTTTTTTTGGATTTCACTAACATTCAAGAAGAATTTCTGAACCATTTAAAACTGAATAGTCCATCTTTAGCGTTCACTGTGATCATAGAGTGTACAATGTTTGTTTTACTTGGCATATAAAAAATCACATATTATGTAGAAGCCTAAGATTAAAACAGGTTTTTAAAAAGTATACAGTAGAAATAAGAATATGTTGAATTGTGTAATTTCCAAAAGGTTGATGATATTTTGATACCAAAGTGGTATGGAAAAGCTGGTGATTATGAGTCATCAAAATAAAATGAAGTAACTCAGGGTATACAGTTGAAGCAAAAGGCGGGGGGAAGTAAAAATACTTTAAAAGCTAGTTTATGTTTTTCATTCTTTAGTTAAAGTAAATCTCTCAAATGTTAATACAGAATAGAGAATGGGGAAACAAAGTAAAGAAATGCTCACAACAATGGAGTAGTACTCTACCATGAAGAAAGATAAATTTGAAGCACTCATAGGCAAATGGATGCAACTTGAGAACGTTAAGTGAAATAAGTCAGACACACAAGCTTACATATTGCATTGTTTCTCTTTTATGAGAAACTCAAAATATCTATATACAAATAGACAGCAAAATACAAGATAGAGCAATAGAAAGTAGGGAGAACTTCAAATAATGTAATATGCTAATTTGTTTCATTTCTACTACTAGTTTCTCATAGTTCATTGAAAAGAAAGTTTTGTGCCATTATCTGTTTATTCTTTGTAAGAATCTTTTTGTCACTGAGTAGCTACTTTGAAGAAAATGATACATAGTGCATTAATTATTGTTTTTCTATTATTTTGTTATGAAATTTTGCTCTTTTTTCATAAGATAAAAAATGGAAAAAAAAATAGAAAAAAGAAATGCTTACAAAGATGGCTCATGCTATATTAAAACACAAAAATGAGTATCAAATGTGATTTTTTTTAAAGATCAAAAACCAGTCATCTTTGGAGTACAGGTATATAGCTAGTTTTAAATAATGAATTCTGACCAACATACTTTAAAAAAAAATCAACAAGAAAAAGCTTGACTTCTTCTGATAGCAAAGAAGACTTCAAAGATGGGCAGGCACACTTCCATTTTCACTGCCAAGAATAAAGCAGAGTCACTACGTCCCTTCCACGAGATCCTTCAGTTTCGACCACTTCTAGCATCTGAATCACCTTCAAAAGCAGAGAGCGGTTCGAATTTCCACACTGTGCTCTGCAGCATCCCTTTAAGAATCAGTTGTTTCTAGCAATTCAAATAACCCAAATAATTTCAAGATGAAAAAAGTTGGCCACTTTCATTTCCATGTTCAAGTCCATCTTCCATAAATTTAAACAGAGTTATGCTGGGTAAGAAGGAAGAACAGTGCTTTTGAGCCACAAAGGACTCCCAAGGGATGGTCTGGCCCAGGCAGCCCAATCGACAAGCTGGAAAGGCCTGCCCCCCTGTGGCTGGCTGCATCGACTGCTTGTGTAGCTCGCCACCCAGCTGGGGCAGAAGGGAGATTTCTATCTACAAGGATACTCAACGGCCACCTCTGGCTGCTAAAAGACTAAAATCAACTTGTCAGAAACAGAACTTTACTGGGCTCGGTGTCTTGGACAACACGAACACATAAGGAGCAACTGCTGGAGTAGAGGTGCCACAGCTTATTTCTGCATAATGCCTCCTGGAAGCTTCTCTCCACTGCTGTAGCCAAAGGGGAACATTCAAGTTCAAGAAGATGCTGAGGCCCAATTCAAAGGACAACTTTCCTGTTCCCAACTATGCTGTGTTGGTAACACTGCACTGCATGTGACCTTTTAATTAACCACTCACCCGTCCAATTATTTAAATACAGGATGACCAAAAATTGCATAGTTTTTCATTAATTTTTATAAGATAATATAACAGGAAATATAGAAATGACAGTTTTATCAAATTTATTCAAGACAAAAATCGACTGGTTGAAATGACACCTACCCGGGTGATGCTCGGGACAGTCAGTACGTAAACACATCCGCGGCCCCAGTGACGCTCAGGGTAAACTGTTAGGTGATTAATATTAAAGATCATGTGTGACTTTCTTTGGTACTGAGGCCATGGAGGCATCTGGGCACTTTGGCCTTTTGGTATTCTCTTGCTGCCCAGTACCTGCTCTGTGGTCTGGGACGCTCCCTTCCCACCTGCAGCTGCCTGGGGTCTCGTCCAGAATGTTTTTAATCTTCTCTAGTTTGCATTCCATGCATCTTCCAAACAAGGGCCTACAGGCACTAAGCGCTGCCCATCAACAGCCATTTCCCTGGACAAGATATAGACCCCAAGGCAAGTTCCATGACCACCTCTCTTCAATAAGGTCCCATCTCTTAAGTTTCCATCACCTCCAACAATGTCATCGACTTTTGATCTCATCAATGGATTGATCTGCTTGATAAAGGTAGAGCCTTCATGATTCAATCACATTCCAAAAGCCCATCAGCTGGAAACCAAGGCTTTAACCCACGACCTTTAGGAGACATTTTAGATCCAAACCATAATGGGGAGCAGCTGTAACTGTCATAAATGTGAGCAAATGTCAAAATCAGCTCTGTAGGGCCTGGATGAGATTGTAGCTCAGTGGCACAGTGCCTGCCTGGCAAGTTTGAGCCCCTGAGTACAATTCCTGCTACCCCCCCCAAAAAAAAAGAAAAGAAAAAGAAAGAAAATCAGCTCTGTAGATTTTGAAGCAATGATGGCTCCTCTGGACTGTGTGGGGAAAAACAAATTATCCCTCCTCTCAAGATAAAAATGAAGAGAACGCTGCTCCTGCATCCTAAACTGACCTCTGACTGCTGGCTGGTCTCAGTTGCCTTTGCCCTCTCCCAGCTAAACTATCTGAGGTCACAGTTTCTGTGACTCACTTGCTGCCTTCTGGAAACTCCCTCCCTGGCTTCTTCAAATCCACCCTCACCTTCCTTTGCTGGCTTCTCTACCTCCTGCTGCCTGTGCAGTGGAGGTGTTCCGGGGCTCTGCACTGGCTCTCTTTGTTCAGGAAACCACCCTAGCAGCAGAGATATTTTTTTCTGTGCCCCTTTCCCTCCAGCAGAGCAGATAAAAACAGACTACTCTGGCTGGAAGAGGAAGAAGCTCAAGGTCCTGCTCACCACCCTCCACACCACCCACCCCTGTCTGCACCATCTGCGCAGAGCTCTCCACTCAGAACCACCAGCAGCTTCCTCCAACCAGCAGGTGGCTCTCAGTTCCAGCTCCACTCCCTCCTCTGCTCAACCCCATCTCCTCATTTGCTGACCCAACAAAGTCAGATGTGCTCTTCCAGATCAGTTCAAGGTCCACCTTCCTTGTGATTCTCTCTGTACCAGACAGCCTTGAGCACACTGTTGTCCTGGGAAGTACCCTGTGTGGACTCCACTGTCGTATGCTATGTTTATGTATATCTGTGCCTGCTCTACTAGACTGTGACCATTTAAAGGCAGGCAAGATGCTGCTGCTGATGTATAGGTGCATCTGGTGGCTTAGACATGTCTTGGTTGTGAGGCTGGCCCTCTTATCAGCATGCAGAGGCTCTGAGACAGGGAATTCATTGGAGAAATGGAGAGTAAACATGGTTGCCAGTCTTTGGCCAGTCAAAAAAACCAAAAGCCTAGAAAGGGAGACAGACTGGCAAAATTCAAACTCCAATGTGTTGATTAGTTTTCCATTGCTGTGACAAAATACAGAAGATAATCAACTCAACAAAGTAAAAGGGTTATCCTGGCTCATGGTATTAGAGATTTCATCTATAGTTGTTTGGCCTGTGGTAGTCTAGTACTCACAGCTGGGGTGTATGGCGAAGGAAGCCTGTTTGCCTCACGGTGGCCAGAAAAGAAAGAAGGAAACAGGAAGGGGCTGGGAGCCCAATATCCCCATTAAGGCCACACCCCCAAAGACCTAACTTCCTCCCATTAGGCCCCCACCTCCTAAAAGTTCCACTACCTCTCACCACAGGCTAGGAACCAAGCCTTCAACACAGGGGCCTATGGGGGAATGTCAAGATCCAAACTACAGTAACTAGGAATTGCTTTCAATAGAGACTTTGTGAAATACAAGTAAGGCAAAATACCGAAGGCCTCATATTCTCTTCTTTCAAATAATATTTCTTTATTCATTCAGTAAATCCTAAATTCCTAAAAGGCTTGTGTTTTCTATTGAGTTCTGATGAATAAAATCCTGCCGAAAATCAAAGCCATCGAGCTGCCCAACCTAGCAACTGCTGGGGAAAAGACTGAAGAGATAAGAGATGCTGGCACAGGTTCAAAGTGGAGACAAAATTCTGAGCTGCAAAATCAACCCAGAAAGCCCATTAGGGAAAGACAGAGGCTGACACTATTCACAAGAACAGAACACTTGTAGTCATTGTGCTTACAACCATTTTGAAGAAACAAGAATCCTTGTAAGGCTGTGTAAGAGTCTTTTAGAAATATCTGGATATTCCCAGATTTTTTTAAAAAAGTAACCATTAAGGGCAAAATCTCCTACTAATTGGTTGTCATTTGGCAAACTGCATTCAGGCTGACCTCTGAAATTCCTGAAGTTACATAAATAGCCAGAGTCTTTGTTCTTCAGAAGAGCTTCAAATCTCTCTGACTCTTCTCAGCTCAGAAATTAATGAGGGTGATCATCTAGATTCCTCTTGCCCAGCCCAGCAATGTCCCTCAGAGGGCTAAGAGAGGTCACATCCGGTGCTCATGTCTGCTGGCACAGCCAGTTTGCAGATGCAAGGCCAGTGACACAGGCCCAACACTTGCTCGGTGAAATGGGACCAGGGAGGGCAACCCTGCAGGGACGAGGGGGCTCTGAGTGAGGGGCCCTGTTTGTGAGCACCTGTGAGATTCTCCTCTCAAGTTGTTTTTCCTTTCTCATCTTTTTAACACAGCAAATATTCTGTATTTTGGTTAATCAACAGCCTTTAGCACTTGTGTGGAGAAAACAATGTGCTATACACTGAGGATTCATAAATGAATGAGACTACCCTTGCCCTTGTCCTGATGGAGCTTGCTTTCTCCTGGAGGGGACTGACGAAACAGAAGGTCTTAAGAAGTAAGGCTGAAGCGCCTGTCTCTCAAGCACAAGGTCCTCAGTTCGAACCCTGTTACCAAAAAAAAAGAAAGAAAAGGAAAAGAAAAAGAAATAAGGCTGAAGGTGGCGATGAGACACTGGTGAAACCAAGACCACTGGCCCACCAGCTTCCTATCTAACTGCAGAAGACAGCAGCCATGGATTTTATATTCACAGGTGTGTGGGGCGTGTGTGCGTGTGTGTGTGTGTGTCTGTGTGTGGGGTGTCTGTGTGTGTCTGTGTGTGGGGTGTCTGTGTGTGTCTGTGTGTGTGTGTGGGGGGGTGTCTGTGTGTGTCTGTGTGTGGGGGGGTGTCTGTGTGTGTGTGTGTCTGTGTGTGTGTGGGGCGGTGTCTGTGTGTGTCTGTGTGGGGGTGTCTGTGTGTGGGGTGTCTGTGTGTGTGTGTCTGTGCGTGGGGTGTCTGTGTGTGCGTCAGAGGCAGAGACAGAGAGACCGCTCTGTTATGAATTTATTGTCCAATCTATGAATTCAGCCAACCTTTCTTTACTTATTTTACAATTAAGGCAAATCTTAGGACTACTTTGCAAGTCAAAAGGTTTGGCTTCTTTTACTACACATTAAAAACAAAAAACTAAATACCAAACTAAAATTTTCTTACCTATAAGGATTTAAAGGAAGTACTTGCATGCAAAAATTCAAAATCATGAGAAGACAGATACAGTGGAATACTTCAACCAACTGTTGGGGGGGGTCACTGAGAATTTTTTTCACCTCATGTTCATTAATGAAAATATAAAAACCAAAATCATACCAACACTGGTAACTTTTCAGTGACAAAATATTTTAATTGGACAATTTAATTCCTTGTCAAATTTTCTCTACAAAGTATAAAACTGATTCTAAATTTTCCTTCTTCAACTGAACTTTTCCAGAAATTATTTTCACTGAGGTCCAAGTCATTTCTAGGTAAATTTAAAATCAATCAGATTTTATTTATATCAAATTCTTTTTTTTTTTTTTTTTTGGTACTGGGGATTGAACTCGGGTCCTTGCACTTGCGCATCAGGCGGCAAAACCACTGAGCTAAATCCCCGGCCCTGACTGTGAATTCTATTGGCTACTATTTTGTTGTTTGTTTGTTTATTTTTTTAACCACAAATTCTAGTACCTTGGCTCAAACTCTGAAGATCTTAAATGTCATAAAGATTTTATTTATTTATTTTTTTGTACCAGGGATTGAACTCAGGACCTTGCACTTGTCAGGCAGGTGCAGTGCCACTGAACTACATCCCAAGCCCAAGATTTTATTCTTCTGCTGTTCTGAGTTCAAAACCAAACCTTACTTATATGAAGTACTAGAGAATGTCAATTTTACTTTTACTTGACAGTGTCGTCTGTTTTAACTATAGCAAATTTGACCATATGCCACTTAAGACATTACCAGTCTTGTTTTATATTGATTATTTCTACCAGCGATATTCT
This sequence comes from Heterocephalus glaber, assembly GCF_000247695.1. The sequence goes on from NW_004624768.1 coordinate 3,012,241, forward strand.
TCACAGAACACTATCCAGTATTGGTCTTCTTAACATAAATCCAGCCCTTCGCCATACCTGTGGCCCCACTCACTGCAATCACTGGGAAACATGTACCAACCTTCCTTACTGCTAAGCATTTCCTGTCTCACGTTCAAGTATGTGACCAAGGAACCAAGTGCAAAGTCAAGATGCCCCCAGGACCACGGGGTCTAGGCCTGACATTGTGGCCAGCCATCCAGTGAATGACTACACAGGTCACACAGCCCATGTATGTACCCAAGTGGGAATTGTGTTAGCTGAGAGAATTTGGAAAAGGTAAGAATGTTTATTCTTAATTCTAGGACTACTGGCTGGTCCTCACTTCCAAAGATAGGCCAAATCAGTAAAAAAATCCAACATACCTTAGCTAGAAGCAAAACCAAAATGAAACTATAAATTTTCTTACTTTAAACCATTCTATTTAAAAAACATGAACTTCCTCTACTCTCTGCACAAAAACCTGTCAAATATTCTCTTTAAGCCACACAAAGCCACATGGACAGCATTCTATTCAATGCCAAGGGTGCTGGGCACTGGTGGCAGGGAAGAGTTACACGGCTGGGAGACTGGTGACCCTGAACAGAGAGTAAACTGACTGAGCAATAAATGTTGGAGTACCATGAAAGCCAGAATTCTCACTAGGGAAGCACAGAAAGGGAAGAAAGCTAGAACAAACTCTAAGGTGAGGAACTGAAATGGAAGGATCTGTGAGAACTCAAGTCTATCAAGTTCACACACATATGCACAGATAAGGCTATATAGATATAGATTATTATATATGCAAATATGTTGGTATGTTTGCTTATATTCACTGCATGAAAGGGTCTAGAAACAAAGTACAGCAAAGCTATGAGCACCAAGAGCCCCCTGCATCTTGGTTTCTAAATACCAGCCTCCATTATAAGGACCTAAGCTTTCTTGAAGAAATGGCTTATTCTGGAATTAGGGCACCAAAAGTAAAAAACTGAGCCTGGAATGGATTGTTGTAGACAACAAGGCAGAGTTCAAAAATTGAAGGAGTCAGGCCAAAATGGCAGAGAAGCCAGCCAGAAGGTGCTCCCACTGGGTAAGTCTGGAAAATTTGAGCTTCAAAAAAAATAATAGCAACAGTTTATAAACCATGGAATAAAACAAACCCATGACTTCATAGTGATGTAAAGACATGAATGAATGTATAAATAAATGGATAAGGGAAAACTTCTCTTTACAGTACAATGCCAAATAATAACCGTAGAAGGAATAAAAGGGACAGAAAAATCACAATTTGGCATTACAGAGGTGACTGATTAGGGCAGGAGTCATCAAAGGAGGCTAAGGCCAGAGGCTTAGAGATGATGAGAAATATTAGTGTACTCCTAGAATATCTGCCCACAAAGTGCTCCTCAATTACTACAAGAAAAACAGTAAATTAAACATGAAGAAATCTGGCAGCCACAACGTGACCAGGCAATCAAGGAAGACATCATCACCCGGGATGGCCTCACTCCCTGTGCTCGCTGACTGGGACACACTAAGAGATGTTCAGCACCCTTCCAGTCGGTAGTATCTCTGCCCAGACCTGGACAGATCCAAGTGGAGGAGTCTTTAAAACTGTCAAGAACATGAAGGACCAGGAAAAGCTGACTGCTGGTTCCCCGTTCAGAGCCCTCACAGCCGCGGTTTCAGCAAAGCCCCTTACTCACTCGCTCCCACCTCTCCACTCATTCAACAAGCATTTATACTGTGTGAACTCTGTTAAGCCCTTACCACACTCCCAGGTATTATTTTATAAAAATGTAGCTTTATGGCACATACTCTATCTCTGAAATTGGGAGGCAATGTAAATTATAATACATAAATTATAACCTAAGAGCTCCTGTAAGGTTGTATAATAAAACAAAGACTTCCTAGAATAAGGGAAAAGTTGGATAACAGTTTGTCCTGAAATGCCATGTTTTCAAAGGCTAACTTCAGGCACTAAACCTTTTTGTATTTTGACTACCTGGCTGCATTTTTTTTTTCCCTAAAACAATATACTTTTGTGCCCTCTTAAACTAATATGATCTGGTCATATTTTATGTAAAATGTACTTGTGCACATGTAAGTCCTAGAACATAAAATATTAATAAGGCCTCACTTCATGGGCAAATCTGAAATTATGCAAAGTAACAATAAACATGGGCTTGGGAGGTGGATGCCAAAAGATTGTAAGTTGAAGGCCGGCCTGGAGAACTTAGCAAGACCCTATCCCAACACTTAATAACTTTAAACAAAGGCCTGGGGATGTAGCTCAGTGGTTAGGTCCTTATTTAGCATGCTTGAGGCCCGGGTTCCATCCCTAGTGCAGAAAAAAACCCTGAGAATTTTGTAATTTCAAACCAGCAGACCAAATGAATTATAACCTGTTTCTATGTGGTAACAATTATAATCTAGCACAACTGTGATATGACTTTCACTGCAGCATTAATTTTCTGATTTGTACAAGGGTGAGTCCAGACATACCAGGGTATATAGAGTAAACCCAGCTCCCTGCTAAGGCACTATAGAGAGATGTCCCTGGGGATGGCATCTTCTCTGAAATCAAAGGGCAAAGCTTCATTAGGAGAAAGTATTCTGCCCCTTTATTCTGCCCTCTTCTTTTTGCCAAAAGTGTAAGATGTGAGAGCAGGAACATGGCAGCCACCTTGGGACCAAAGGAATGAGAACTGAAGCCCTCAGAATAAGCACACCCTAGAAAGGTGTAGAAAGCTGGGTCACCAAGAACATCACAGAGCAGCTGTACCAACTCTGGACTTCCTGCCTCAGATTCCTTGCTAGATGAGAAAAATGCTCCCATTAGTTTACTTTAAATGACCATGATCAGCCAAAGCACTCATACTGAAAACTATCCCACCCTAGTCTTATTTTACCATATTTTTTTATAATCTTAGAGCTAGAAGTTATGAATCATCAGACTTTTCTCTGGTCAAGGAACCCAGGTGAGCATATCAGTGTATGGTATTCACCAGACCAAGGTCTTGCCCAGGAAAAGGACCAGCGAGACAGAAAGGGGAAGGGAGAGCTCTTGGGGAGGTTTTCCATGCTTGTGAAAAAGAGCCATGGGAAGAGACACTGGCCCTTCTGGACTTCATCCATGTGGACGTGAGGCCCTGCACTACTGCCCTCACCAAGTTACCAGCTTCCCAATGAAATCTTCACAGAGAGGAGAGGAGATCCCTCATGTCCCAGGAGAGTGGAACAGGGCCCACTAGATTCACTTGGCCCTGAAGAATGTGCCACCAATGAACTACTACTATGTGAGCTAATAAAAGTGCTTACTGCTGGGGCGAGCTTGAGGCAATGCTCTGTCACTTGCCATCAGGAACATTCTAACTACTTCAAGATGTGAGAGACCCGGCCCACTGTGGAAAGAGATGCTGCCCTCACCTCCTGCAGCACTCTCTCTCATCACCTCCACCTTTACTTTACTTCACCTCCACTTCGAAGTAACACTGCCGCCTCCGTCTCTGCCATTTCTACCTCTACCACCACCATCACTCCATCACCTCCTCTACCATCTCTACCTCCTTATCAGACTTCCATTTCCAACCCTGACACTGCTGCCTTCACCACCTGCACCTCCACCACCACTCCTTCGCATCCATCCACACCACCAGCACCACTGTAGCCACCTGCATCACCTCCTCCACCTCTACTGCGTCCACCTCCATCTCTACCACCTCTACACTCACCACCACCGTGGCCACCTTCACCTGTATGCCTTCCACTTCCAGCTCTAACTCGCCAGCTCCAGCTCCAGCAACTCTGCATTCACACCCACCACTACATCACTGCCTCCATCCCTACGTACACAACCTCCAACACCTCTCCCTCCTCCATCTCTACCACCTCTACACTCACCACCACCGTGGCCACCTTCACCTGTATGCCTTCCACTTCCAGCTCTAACTCGCCAGCTCCAGCTCCAGCAACTCTGCATTCACACCCACCACTACATCACTGCCTCCATCCCTACGTACACAACCTCCAACACCTCTCCCTCCTCCATCTCCACTTCCACCACCACCCTATCATACTTCCACCATCACCATCTTCACTGCCTCTTCCACCATAACCTGAATCTCCACTGTCTCCTCCATTGCTACCACTAATAACATACCCACCTTCACCACTGTCACCACAAATGCACCACCACTTCCACCGCTTTCACTGACACCTTCATCATCTTTCTGCCTTCCACCACCACCTCCATATCCACCACCACTTCTTCATCCGGCTTCCCTACCTCCTCTGTGCCACCTCCTCTTTACTTCATGGCCACCGGCACCTCCACCTTTACCACCAACACTCTCACCAACCCTGCCTCTATAATCACAACCACTACCAACCCTATTTCCCCTGTACCCACTGCTCCCACTTCGACACCATCACCACGACCTCTACCACACTACTTCCTCCACCATCACCACCTCCACCTTCACCATCATCACCACCACCATTCTGATGGCCTCCTCCAACACTGCGCCGCTACCGCCTACACCACACAGCACCACACCACAACACAACCGCAGGTACTTGGGCTATTCAGAAATTTCCCTCTTACTTCTTAGCACTTCAGGATGCTTCCCTAAGAGAAGCCAGTTGATAAAGTACCTTGGTTACCTTACCTAAGTGCCCAGTGAATTACATTATCTTACATGTTCTCTTGCTTCTCAATCCTCACTACTTAATGGCCTCTAAACATTTCCTCTATTCAGCTGCCACAGTTACTGAAACAATCAGTCAAACAAAAATCAATCAACACATACTTAATGGCACAAAACCTGTTATGCTTGCTATTTTCCAGAAGACAAAAAAACAGGCTCCCTACCCATGAGGAGCTGAAGTATATGACATAACTTGGGAACAAACATGCACTAAGAGCCGAGGGCGCATGAGGGGATCTGCTGTGGTCTCGGGACCAGCACCTACACTGACACAGACAAGATGTACAAGGGAATGGAAAGCTGCCCAGGTTGCTAGCGCTCAGGAAACAAACTTACTATGTGTTCAAAGTCTAAGAAGAACTGAGTTTCAAAGCAGATTGTGGGGAGGGGAGATCTTACAGGAGGGAGGTCTTGAGAGTAGAGGGAGATGGAGAAATTTTTATCATCAACATCTCCACAGTTATACTTCCTGGGCCTGCACAGAGATTCCTCTCTGTCAGAAGAAGGAAGTATCTTTTAAAATGTGAAAACGTGCTGGTCAGTGGAAAACCAGAGAACTACTATTGCGGTGGCAGTGGAATTGGACTTCCTAGCCCAGAAGTATACTAATCTAATGTTCCGAATAATGTCCTACCACCCATTTTCCATCTCATGGCAAAAACTTCTCTGAAGATTTGAAATACGTATCATTTTGCCAATGGTTCTCAGTAATGACTGAATGTTTCTTTTACCCAAGATTCAGGGAATGTCACCATAAATTGTTAATTGAATCATTACTTCTATGTATTGTGCATGCAACTTTCTGTAGCATTTTTTTCTGGTGGTAGAGAAAGAAGTAGCATTTTAGGTTTACACATACAAAACAGGAAATAAATTGTTTAAGTTCATATTCTAAAACAGCCTTCTCCTCGCCAAACTGAATCAATGTTATCTAACTGGCTCCTATTTTAGGGAGGAAATTTGATCAATAAAAGATATAAAATTTTAAGCAATCTGTTGAATTCTTAAATTATTCCTTAAAATTCTTTAGCTACACTGAGAATCCAAGTGGGAGGAAGGGACAAGAAGTGAAAATGTAATTTGATCACTCAGATACCAAAGTAAAATGAGACAGATAAGGTGTAAACATCATTAAATCTAAAGACAAATGATGACCTGTCTTTTTCATACTATAGTCATCCTTGGTATCCAAGCAGTATTGCTTCTGGGTATAGGACTCCAGGAATATCAAAATCTGCAGATGCTCAAGCTCTCAGATAAATGGCACAGTATCCACAGAGAACCTATACATGTCCTCCAATACATTAAAAATCTAATCTCTAGGCTGCTCATAACACCTAATGCAATGCAAATGCTATGTAAATAGTTGTTATATCACCTTTAGAGACTATTGACAAGAAAAATGTCTGTACATATTCAGTATAGATGCAATTTTAAAAAGAGTATTTCTGACCCATGATTGGCCAAATCGGAGGATGCTGAACCCACAGATTCAGAGCGCCAACTGTGTATCACTTCCTCACCCAAGAACCTGTCCACTGAGTGCTGTAACATTTTGCTCATTAAAATGTTGAAGAAAGGCTCAGGTCTTCTAAGCAAGACACAAACAGATCAGGCCTGTCTACCTCAGGCTTGCCTAAAAAAATTCTGCCAAGTCTCCCCGGACACTGTCTCAAGGAACCAGGGAGATAGGCAAGATTCCAGCCCCACTCAGTAAACTAGGATGCCAGTCGATTATGCTGTAGTGTTTACAAAATGAACTTGAATGCCTATCCTATTTACTTCCCACAGAGAAAGCCGAAATAATCGCTTCTCCCAGAAGTGAACTGGCAGGAATCTGACGGATGCCCAGGACCTATGCCAACAGTCTCAGCTGGACCCTGGGGCTTTGTGGCCAGAAGCAGGGGCCTTGAAACAACAGCAAGTGGATCTGTTGCCCACCTTGCCAAGCTTTTCCAATAGCAATAAAAGCTGAATGTTTTTAGACAAATTTGGAAACATTAAAACATAAAATCAAAACTGTAAGTGTTATTCTCTCGGTGATACAAATTTGATATGAGCATATGACAGGAGATTATGAACTAAGTCCAAGTCTATTTTAAGGGTCTCTACTTACTTTAGCAGTTGTAGGAAGCCATATATTTAATAAATATTTTTATAAATCTTAAAAAATCTGTACTTTTTTGGAACCAGAGGAATATTTACAGAGATCCATGAAACTTTTTCCTGAAAGAAAATAGGAATAATTATCTATAATCGTATCTGTAATTGGAAGTTACTGCAGATCTATTAACAAGTATCTTCCCTTTAGACTTCTGCAGCTAAGATCCTCAAACTTGGTTTTCCATAATTATATGACAAAGGCAACTGTGTTCTAAAACCAATTCTTTTTTTTTTTTCTTGGTACCAGGGATTGAACTCGGGACCTTGCACTTGCAAGGCAGGTGGCGGAACCACTGAGCTAAATCCCCCAGCCCTCCAAAACCAATTCTTATTTTTAAAATTTTTCTGGTGCTGGGGGTCGAATCCAGGGCCTTGCACGTACAGGGCAAGCACTGTACCACTGAGCTATACCCCCAGCCCCAAAATCAATTCTGCACACCTTACATCTCCTATGAAACTCTCATCTAATCCATGCTCTTTTTAAAAAATGTAACACTTCTTTTTCATTTAATTTTATTTTATTTTGGTACCAGTGATCGAATTTGGGTCCTTGTACTTGTGAGGCAAGCGGTGGAACCACTGAGCTAAATCCCTGGCCCATAACACTTCTTTTAAAAAACGATTTTAAAAAGTGAGACATCTATTTTTTTAAAAGATGAAATTTAAAAATATAGGGAAAAGTTGTTTTTTAGCCCCAGGTCAAAGATGCTAGATGCCCCTACATATTCTGGATAGTACAGTATTAACTGCCATGTCTCATGGTAGAAGTGGGAGTAACTAACCAACTCTAATACTGCCACCTCTGTCTCCAGAATTTCTACCTCTACTTCTACCACAACCATCACTCCATCACGCCCTCCACCATCTCCACCTAAGCTCTTCTTTTTCTAAAAGAAAATATACATACATACATATATATATATATATATATATATACATACATACATACATATATATATGTATATATTGTTTGGGTACTGGGGATCGAACTCGGGTCCTTGAGCTTGCGCAGCAGGCAGTGAAACCACTGAGCTAAATCCCTGGCCCAAGAAAATATATTTTTGAAAATCAGTTTATTATTTTTTCTAAAAGACGAACATCTAACAATTTACAAATGTTCAAACGAGTAAGTGTTCAAAAGAATAAAATAAAAATTGCTGTCCCACCAAACAAGATTACGAAAACATGAGAAAGAAAAAATTCAAATTGTAAAACACTCAAATTGACTGCAGTAATTAAGATTTCATTGATATATTCCTCTTACTGAAAGAGAAATGGAATATCATGTTTCAATGCACTCTTTAGAAATGGAAAATCAAAATAAAGAAAGACATAGCCCATGAAGCCAAGCACAGACACCATTACCCAGGACATGCAGCTCCCTCTCCAACCACCATCCTGTGAATCTCAACTTTTCTACTCCCTCTGCCCCCGGCCCTGGTACCGGGGAGCAAACTCAGGACCTTGCACTTGCCAGAAAAGTGTGGTGCCACTGAGCTACATCCCTGGCCCTACTCTTTTAAGCTCAGCATCAAAATGCTTTCCCTTCATGGATGCTAAGACTTTTTACTTTTCAGAGAAAGTCAAAAAGGAAAGACTCAAAAAAGATTCCACAGATGGTACTGCACCTGGGTACTGTTCCGTTTCTTTACCTGGACTCAGCCAGATCAAGTCTCTCATGGAAAAAGGCAAGAAAAATGTTAACCATATTGTTTATAATAAAAAAGATTATTTTATTTGCCAAGTTTTCCTTATAGTTCAAGCATGCATTTCTATTTGTGGGAAACTGAAAGCAACCTTACACAAAATACAGGTTGGACATTCCTAATCTAAAAATGCCAAACATTCTGAGCATCAATGTGTTGCCACAGTGGAAAATTCTAAATCCTAATGTGACAGGCAGCAGTCAAAATGCAGGTACTCTGAAAATATTGTATACTATCACCTTCAAACTCTGTGTATACAGTGTGTATATGAAATGTAAATGAGCTTTGTGCTTCACCTTGGTATCTTCACCCAAGATACCTCACTGTAGATTTTCAATATTCCCCCAACCCAAAACACATCTGGTCTTGGTCCTGGTCCTGGTCCTGGCAATTTGGGTAAAGTATAATCAACACGTAAAAATTGTTCCTATCATGTTCTAGAGAAATTTTAACCTCTTACTCAACCAGAATGAGTCCATCAAGCAAGTAGACATATTTCATGACATTTCAAATTAATTATCCAATTATGCATGAGAATTAAGTATCAGAGAAGTGGTAAAATTTCATTTTCCTTTTTTATGTTCTCATTAATTCAAATTTATTTCTCAATGAATTCACCTTCTTTTTGTGGTAACAGAGAATGACCCCAGGGCCTTGATACGGAGTCACACGCCCAGCCCTCATGTATTGCTTAGTTTGAAACAGGGTCTCACTAAGTCCCTAAGTTGCCCACACTGTGCTAACCCTTATAACCTCCTGCCTCAGCTTCCCAGAGAGCTGGGACCACAGGTGAGCACCACCACGCCCATCCGTTGTTTTGCTTTTGAAAAGCAATTCAGTTCATGGCAAACCATTCTCGTATTTTCTACAGTCACGCTCATCATGAAGTCGACTTGGCAAGAACTGATATTCATTCTTTTACTCAGTTTCTGACTAAATGTCTTCCTATAGGTCACATTTCACCTTTCTGTGTCACAAAAGTGTTCGAGAACAATTTTAAAATTGAATGAAATTATTTCAGTAAGATCATAACTAAAGCTAGAAATTAAATTTTAATAAATTTTAAAAAATGTCCACATTCACTGGGCTTTGTTTTCATCAATTATAAATAAGAGCTGCAACTATCATGATCTCAGAGACAGGATTTAGTTTCCTAAACTATATCTTGATACCATTTTGATGTCATCTTTTGAGACAACGTTCAATGGCAATTTTTTATTCAGAATTTTTTAGAACAACGAAAAACAAACACACCTGGTCTACCAAGCATCCTTGTTTTTCTTTTTCTTTTGAGACAGGGTCTCACTAGGCAGTTCAGGCTGGCCTTGAACTCACTATGCAGCCCAGGCTGGCCTCAAACTGCCAGCGATCCTCCTTCCTCAGACTCCCGAGAGCTGGGATTACAAGCGTGTGCCACCACACCCAGCTCTACCAAGCATCTTCAGCATCCATTAATCTGCCAATGAATCTGACAATATATAAATTTAAGTAAAATTTAAAAGCAATGAATATTCTAGTACTCTCTATGGCATTACAGTATCTCTTTTAGTGGAGCCCACAAATATCAGTGTTCCCCCAAAGACATGAATGAATTTGCCACGTACCCACATGAAAACCTGTCACATCCTGGAAAAAAAATATAACCATTAAAGTTAATCACTTAGAAAAGAAAGAAAATAACATCATTAACTAAATTGAGATCCATCCTAATAGTTTTAGAGTAACTACTTTCAGGCACTACCCAGAAGTTAGGTGTTTGGATTTAATCAGATACTTAAGTCTCTACTTATATATATTAACATCAATTTGTGATATATAAAGAAATTTACATTAATATTCTATTCAACTTAATTCAATTTTTCTTGTAGAGGTCAGGAAGTATTTCTTTGTCTTTCCAGAAGAATCTTCATTATGATCTGTTCATTACAAATAGATCATATGTATACCAGTTAAGAAAGCACTCTGGTTGGCAACCTGTTAGATAAACCAGTGTTTTAAATTAAAAAATGATTATTACAAAATAAGCCTATTGCTCCTTTATGAAAATTTAAAATATCAAAAAATTCATTTGATGTGAGAATTGTGTCATATTCACTTGCAAAACGAGGAAAGTACTGGTCTGTCCACTTACAGTGAGTTCACAGAAGTCCACGCTGTCAAGGCTTTTGCTTCTGTGCAGTCTCCCTTTAATTCGTCTTAAAGAAGGTTTTCCTTGGCTGACACTAGAAGTAGCACCATTAGGATTTTCAGAGGATGGGGTTACCCTGAAAGAAGGGAACAAAATGGGTAAAAGAAGACAGGTTTACTGGTGAACACGTCTCTCAAGTCTGAGGTAAGCATTTACTTCAGGGTATCTTTGGAGATATCACACATTTCAATCAAAAACTAAGAGTCACATTCTATCAAACCATCTTCTAAGTATTTCCTTGCAGCCGGCTAGTTTAGAAATCTTCCTGACAGAGTTCAAATACTGCAACAGTAAGATTCACTAAAAGTCACCTCTGTAACCATCAAAGAGGCAATTAGGACCAGAACTGAGGTTTCCTAGGTAACATGCAGGCATCTGCCTCCCTCTGGGCAGTGACTTACCCAACACTCAAGCCAGTGCCTGGCGTGTCCAGTACAAAGGAGCTGGCCCTTCATGCATCCACAGATACTGTTCATTGTGCTTTTGTTAGGCATGAAAATAACTCTTGCAAATTTAAACATGACCATCAACCGTTCACTCAGCATGATTACGGAATCAAGAAAACACAGATAAGAAACAGCAAACAATCAGGGTGCACACTGGGACAAACCTTCATACATAAACACACACACAAAACACACACATGGGCTCTTGTTTCTGTGTCGCTACTGGTTGTAGCCTTACAACAAACGAGCTGGAGAGACAGTGACCTGGCACCTGCAAGGAAACGTCACAGTGTCCTAGAGATGATATAGTCTATGAAGTAATGAGGCTGATTTGCAACTACGGTTTATAAAAGTCAGTTTCCTTATTCTGCAATTATATCTCCTACTTGTAGTACAGTCCAAGTTCACAAATTTATCAACCTCTGTGACCTACTTAATTTTTTACAATGTTGTCTGAAAGATATGACTCTTAATCGTTTTTAAAAGACACAAGAGCCTATTAGCAAAATAAATCTAATTTATATACTAATAAGACAGTAAAAAAGGCATTACATATAAAATAGGCCAGTTCAAGAATACTTACAGTTTAGAATGAAAGCAGTACATCCACACAGTTAGAATATTTGAAGAGTATAAAAAGATACAGAGTGAAAACTAAGAGCTGTTTCCCCTTCCCTCTTATCCCAACCACTCTTACTAGTTCTTTGTCCAACCACCCAGACAAATATCCATGCCTGTCTATCTATGTGTTTATTTCCTTTTGGGGGCATTTAGTAAAGTGATTAAACTGTTTATATTTTTCCGTACCATATTTTTTAACTTAATAATATACCTTGAAGTTCTTCCCATAATGCTCTCTATACCCAATGATTCTTATCAATGGCTAAATAGTATTCCACAACATAGATGCCATATAACTTACTCATCTACTCCCCTACTGATGGGGATTCAGTTTGTCTTCAAATGTCTATTATCACACTATAAAGCATCCAAGACAGCATCCTTGACAAATCTGTGTACAAATCTAATACTAACTTAGGAAAGAGTCCTAGAGGCAAGGGTAGGAGCTTTCTAAGTATTAACAGGCCTTGCTTTCTGTGACCATTAATCCTGACTGGATTAAGAAATGCCTAGCAGATTAGCAGAGCAGACTTCTGAGCGTGTCTGGGTGGGTCACGAAGGCGAGGCCTTGGGTACATTACACAGTCCCTCATCTATTCCTCTCTGTGCTGTTCCCTGCTCTGCTCCCCAGTCAGCATGAACTAAGCAGCTTTGCTCCATAACACCCTTCCACCATCATGTTGCTGATTGGAGCAGTTAACCATGGACTGAATCTCCCCAAACCATGAGCTAAATTACACCTTTCCTCCTTTAAGTCATGGATGTCAGGTATTGTGTCCAGCAATGGGAAAACTGACTAATACACTATCTAAAACTAACAGTGTATGAGAATGCCCACTGGGAAAATCCTTAAGAATGCAGGCAACTCTATCATCTTATTATTTTATAACTCAGCTTCTCTGTATCCTTCACTGTATTTTTGTCTTGCTGAACTGCTGATTTCTGTAAAAAGGACTATTATAGTTTCCCATCACAAATATGGATCTGTCAATTGATCCTTATAAATCTATCCTTGCTTTTTATATTTGAAATTTTTTAAATTGGATGTCTAAATGTTTGATCATATCTTCTTAGGAACTTAATCTTTTATCATATAGAAAGTCACTGTACCAATGACAGATTTTATTTTAAATGTTCTTTTGTCTGATGATAATTTTACCTATCTACCTGTTTATGCTAACCTTTTCCTAGTTTAGTTTTTTGTATGTTTATATTTTGAATCTTTCCAAATCTCTCCCTTCTTTTCCTTTCTAGCCATGCCTTTAACTCTTGGCATGCAGCTGGAGTGTTTTGTTTTGTTGTTTTACCCAATCAGAGAGTAAACATCTTTTGAGATTAACTTAATCTCTCTGAATTTACTATGTTTACTAACATGTTTAGAATTCTTTCTGCCATCTTGTTTTATGTGTTTTTTTTATTTACATGCTTTCTTCTTCTTCTTTTTTTTTTTGGTACCAGGGATCGAACTCAGGACCTTGCACTTGCGAGGCAGGCGGCGGAACCACTGAGCTAAATCCCCTGCCCTGCTTTTTTATTTACTTATTTATTTATTTTGCCTTATTAACATGACTGCGTTTGGTAACTTCTTTACCCTTCCAACTAATTTACAAGTTATACATCTAATCAGGGCACCTCTAGCTAACTATATACACACATTAACACATACTGTATGCATATATACACAAACACACACATTTATACATGTACATACACACATACAGTCATTACTTGATATCCCCAGAGACTCCCTCAGATACCCAAACCTGGGGATGCTCAAATCCCTTATACAAGATGTCAGAGTATTTGCACAGAACCCACACAGGCCCTACTGTAACTTTTAAGTCATCTCTAGATGACTTATGATACCTGATACAATGTAAATGCTGTGCAGATAGTTGTGACACTGCGTTTTTGGGGGAATAATGACGATGAAGGAAAGTCTGTACATATTCAAAACTGATGCAATTTTCCCCAAATATTTACATCCAGTTGGCAGCATTTGCCAATGTGGGGCCAAAGGTATAGAAGGCAGACTGCACATATTTAAATTCACTTTTTCCCATCAGTGCCCAAGCTCATCAGCATCCTCACCCGCTCTCAAGCACATGCAGCCCCAGCACAGCTCCGGCCCCTCATCCCAGCATCACCACACTGCCACTAAGCCCCACCTGTCCCCTGGAAACAGTTTCCATGTTTCCCAACTTCTCTTCCATTCTTTCGATCCCTTTGCTTTCCAGTGATGTTAGCTTACTCCTCCCAACGGCTTTCCTGCTCTGCAATCTTGTTAATTTGGCAATTCTCTTTTCTAGCAATAAGTCTTAAATTTCTAAAGTGACTTAGACTTCATTATTGCAATATTCTTTTGCATCTATTTGAATGTAATCCAATGATTTTCTATTTTCTCAGGGATTAATCTCTGTTTTTTTTTTTAATTTGGTAATTCACAGGCTTGCTCCAGCTGTTTGGTGATTTCTAATGTCTACTTATATCTGTAGTGGAGAACATCCGTTTCCCGGCGGCACTGTCTACTGTGCCTCACTTCACTGGCTCTGGCAGCTCCTGGGAGGAAACTTTCCTTCTGGGTCAGGGGGCTCAGCAGCTGCCTCAGGAAAAGCCCTCTCTGTCCCCAGCAGCCACACTTACTGCTTCAGCACAGGAAGCTGCATGTACCACTGTCCACGACTTGGCACACACCAGGGCATCAACGACGATTACCGCTCCTCCCTCCCTCCATGCTTCACCAACTGGTCCACCCCCATGTTTGCAGCAGCCTTCCGCACAAGCTCTAGCCCAGTCCTACAAGGCTTTCCCCTCAGCAGGCCCCCATCCACTAACTACACTTTCGAGGGTATCCACAAAAACGCTGGCCCAGTGATGGCATTCTTACTGTTTACTCAGACCACCATCAGTTTGGTTGTGGTTCTTTAAATTAAACTTTTTATTTCATTGAGTTTCCAATAAATTCTCTTTTCAGTTCAGCTCCCAGGATACAAACTCAACAATGTCACTTTCATGGGTCTCAATACAGAAAGAAGCACAACATACAACTCTTGTTCTCTTCCCTGCAGGGTACAAGCTTCAAAAAACAATGAAGAACTTTATTCATGGGGAAACACTTCTGAAACACACTGGAAGAGGCAGAGATTTTTTTTTTTGGTCAAGGCTAAAACAGCACAGGAAATAAAAGCAAAAATAAACAAAAGCTTCTGTAAAGAAAAGAAAACAAGTAAAGAGACAACCTACAGAACAGGAGAGCATATTAGTATGCTACACATCTGACAAGTTCATATCCAGAATATACAAAGATCTCCAAAACCTCGAGAGCAAAATAAAGAAAGAACTCAGCTTAAAAATGGGCACCCAGGTGAGATGGTGCACTCCTGCAGTGCCAGCTAGGTAGGAGGCCTCAGGAGGGAGGACTGCTCGACTCCCGGAGTTCAGAACCAGGTTGGGCAACATACTGAGATCCCCACCTCCAAAAAGAAATGCCTAAACACACAAAGCAAAATGGGCCTTTTCAAAAACAGACATTTCTTAGAAGAAAACATACTCATGACTAACAGGCGCATGAAAAAATGCTCAACCCCATTAATCAGGGAAATACAAATCACAAGCAAGCACAAAAAGATATCACCGCACAGCAGTGCGAATGGCTATCACCAAAAAGATCAAGATAACAAGCACTGGTGGGGCTGTGAAGCAAAGGGAGCCCTCGCTCCCTGCTGGTGGGAATGGAAATGTGTGCAACCATTATGGACAGCAAAATGGAGGTTCTTTAAAAAATGAAAAACAGGACTACCATATGATCCAGCATCCTCACTACTGGGTATATCCACATGAAATGAAAGTAGTATGCCAAAAACACATGTGCACACCTATGTTCATTGCAGTGCTATTCACAAAAGCCAGGAATGGAAATAACCTAAGTGTCCAACCACTAATGAATAGAAAAAGAAAATATGGTACACATACATAACGGAATACTATGCAGCTATAAAAAAGAAAGATACTTTGTCATTTGCAACAACATGGATGTAACTGGGGATCACTAAGTGAAATAAACCCAGCATAAAAAGACAAATGCCCCATCCTGTCACTCATAGTGCAATGCAAAAAGTTGATCTCTAGAACAGTGCTTGCCACAGGCTTGGGAAAGTAGTCAGGAAGGGAAGATAGGGAACAACTGATCAATGAGTATTAAGTTGCAGTTAGGTGCATTACAGATATTAATAACATTCTGTGTATTTCAAAAGAGCCGAAAGGATTTTGAATGTTTTCACCATAAAGAAAAGTATACATTTGAGGACTTGGATGCATTTAACCTGATTTGACATTATGGTACTCCATAAATCGGTACAATTTTAAGTTTGTTTATATCAGTTAAGAAACAAATTTAACTTTAAAAAGAAATTTATCCATCATTAGAAAGGCAGAATTATAAAACAATAGACAAGTCTATTTTTCTCTTTATTTCTTCTCTCACTTTGTATTGACAGTGCTGGTTAGAGGGTGTGATATTTTAGGATATGAATGAAAACATTATCAAATTTTTTGATGAAGAGATCTGCCTAATATTTTCCATGCTTCTCTCCTCTGACTTAGAAAGGCATCACCTCTTCTCCCCTTTTTCTCAAACCTATCAGCCTAAAATCTAAATCTTGAATAAGAGTTCTTAACTGCCAGACCTGGTGGCACACACCTGTAATCCCTGTACTTGTAAGGCTGAAGCAGGAGGATCACAAGTTTGAATCCTGCCTGAGCAATTTAGAAGACCCTGTCTCAAAAAGGGGGCGGGGAGGACTAGGGATGGAGCTCAGTGCAAAGACCCTGGATTCAAAGCCCAGCACTGCAAAAAAAGGAAGAAAAGAATTCATATGCACCAAATTTTACAAACATGTGTCAGTGTTAACTCAATGTAATACTAAGTCCAATGACAAGGAAAAGCATAAGAAAGTCATAAATATAACTAGAAGAATGGACCCACCCCTTCGACCTGGTCAGCCCATGTCCTGCCAGCCTGGCCCCCGAATCAGGCCCTGTGCACTCCATCTCCTTCCTCTCCACCTGGTCCAGGCCGTAGGTCCCCCTCTCAGCATCTACGGGAAGGAAGCTGCAACCCCTCCAGGGCCTGAAGGCTAACTCTGCCTGCTTTGGCAGGGCTCCCTAGAGAGGCCCGCCCTCATTTGGGCGATAGCTGGCACGTGCCCAGATGTTATTAACAACCCAGTAAACCGTTTACCCTTCAGTTCTTGTCTCTGTGTACTGTGCCCTGGTCCAGGACATCAGGAGAAAGATAAACACCAACCCTATCAAAGGCATCACACCTACACTCGCAAACTTCTGGTTCTCTGCTGGTTGTCATCTACACAGGTTGCTAAACCTTTGACATGGCCTAGCAATGTCTTTTAAATTCAGCAGAAATCAAAAATTTCACTCATCCAAAATACACAGTCAGCACAACACAACCCCTTGACATTCTGCAACCACCCCTCGACCCTCCCTGTGCTGGAACGCCCCGCTGCCTCCTGTCCTCCTCCTCGCAAAGCCTGATGCCCCAGGGAGAGGCTTTACTCACTTGTTTTTGTGCATAACTTGGCTTTGGTTCATAGCCATTTCTGACCACAGCCCACTTAGGACAAACAACTCTCAAACTCTTCTACCTCCCTCCTTTCAAATTTCCAGTGGGAAAGAACTGTTATAACAAAGAATTGGGCGAAAAATAAATAAACAAGATGATATAAAAATGAAGCAGTTACACAAGAACAAAGCTGTCCACAGAGTAACACCTTCTACAAGATACGAATCTTTAAATATCAGCAACTGGACAGCCACAATTAACTCAAGACAATGCTAAAGAGTGGTAGCAAAGCATCTTCCCCTAGAGGAGGGGATGCTAACAATGGTGTGAGCAAAGGAGCTTTGGATAGTGCTGAGAACAGCAGGGTAGCTGACTCTACAAAGAGAATGAATCCTTCTAAGGATACTTCTTCCATAAATGGCAGTAAAATGCTAATTTTTTGTTTGTAAGTATCAGACTGCACAACCTTAATCATTCACGTAACAGATAAACAGTAAATGGACTTTTAGTTATAAATACTAATGTGTAATTAACTATAATTTTCTCTAAAGGACTGGGGTACTGGAGCCAGTTATATCTCAGCAGAGGACCTTGGTGGCCCGTGGGTGGGCCATGGATCACCCTTGGAGAAACATGTCCTTTGGGGTACTTCCCAGTCATTCCATACCTACTTCCAGCTGTCCTTTCTTCCCCGATTGTCATCTTCCTGCTTGGTTGTCTTTTTAACTCAACCAGTGTAAGACCTGATGCCTGACCTTGGGCAAGGCAGTGACCTCATTAGTAAAACTGCGAAATGATGGCATCTACCTCATAGGTTAAATGACAGGATGCTTACGCTGGGTCTACCAGTAGTCACTCAATGAAATACTTCAGAATGTGATTGCTGGATGGCTACCTGAATGAGCACATAGATACTACGTGGCTTTCAATGACCACCTACTCACATGACCAGGAAAAAGTTTCTAGAACTAGGAAAAAAATGAAATGACAATCTTTCTTCTCCCGAAGATCAGTGTACACACTCCTAAGAGCCCTTGATGCAAAAACGAAGACTGTTGGCAACAATGCAATTGTTATGAGATTTTTCACATTTCACATAAAATAGGAGTAATTATTATTTGGGCCTCAACTCTGCTGAAGAGCAGGGTGAACGCCACCTCATTGAGAATGTCCCCTTAGTTAGAACCTGGGTCTGTGCAGATGTAATGATATTAAAGTCTTGAGATGAGATCATCCTGGATTATCCAGGTGGGCCCTAATCCAATGACAAGCATACGTATGGAGACAGAAGAGAAGACAGATACAGGGAAAGGCCAAGGGAAGATGGAGGCAGAGGCTGGGGTGATGAGTCCACAAAGAACGCCTGGAGCCACGAGAAACAGGAAGAGGCCAAGAAGGACCTCCCCTAGAGCCTCGGAGGGAGTGTGGCCCTGCCAACACCTTGATTTTGGACTTCCAGCTTCCAAAACTGTGAAAATATAAAGCCATTAAGTTTGTGGCCATGTGTTCTAGTGGCCCTAGGAAATACAGTGCCCACTGCTTCTCTTCATCACTGGTGATTACAGGAGGTCCCCAAAGAAGCCAGCAGGTTGCACAGACTTACTCCTGTCTGGGGTAGCAAGCCTTTATCCAGGTTCCTAAATGGTCATGATTCAGAACCACACTGCTCACACTCCTGCTTTCTGTTTCTAGGAGACAAGGAAAAGGGGTCAAGAAGAAGAGGGCTCCTGTAGGTTCCACCAATGTGGGTCTGTTTTTCTGCTTCAGTTTCCACCTAAATTCGTCCACGAATATAATATTCCTTAATGGATTTCAAAAGCTGATCAGAAAAAGACGCTGTAAGAAGGAAAGCTGATGGGCACAGATGCAAAACTACATGGAAGTGTGGGAACAAAGCACTAGATCTTTC
The DNA here is from genome assembly GCF_000247695.1 of Heterocephalus glaber. Next base: position 3,031,558 of record NW_004624768.1, read on the forward strand.
CTCTTTATCCTTTACACAGGTGTGGTCTTTTCAGGCACACAGCCTTTCACCCAGACAGCAATAATGTAAAGAGAGAAACAGTGCACACATTTTCATAAACATCTTTGCACACATCTTTATCTACGCCATGGCCAGTTTTCAGAGTATGACCTCAAAAATTTCATACGTGGGCACACGCTGGTGCAGGCCAAGGTCTGACCGGCATTGGTGACGTGTGCTAGGGATTCCCACCCTCCACTCAGGAGTTGGGACTTCCATCCTCCTATCTGCTAGGCACACAACATAGCCTTACATCTCAAATTCTCCACATGCATTTACTACGACACTGCCAAAATGAAATGCTGTCTAGAAAAAATTCCAGAGAAAATAAGAGATAAATGAATCAGGCAGCACAATATGCTCTAACTAAAAAAAAAAAAAGTAAGAGATTATATATCTGTGTTGAAAAGTACTACCCACTCTGGAGAGTCTTTGTGGAGTACGCTTTTCTCTTCACTACCATTTGTATGGAGTGGAAACTCTGAAAACACTCATCTAAGATCATGGAAAAGTTATACAAACCACCAGTCTTTTGCAGGCCATCTCTTAGTAAAATGGTTTTTAATCCCTGGCCCTAATGCACATCCTGCCTCCAATGTGAACTGCTATAACACAAACCTTACCTGGATTTTATTTCCTCTCTTCACACATTCTGTGTTGGGGGAATGTATTTTCAGAAGCTCCAAATGATAATAAAAAAATAAACCTATTTCCTAACTTTTTAATCAAATGCTGATCATATTCATGCCCAAGAGCTTCTCAAATATTATCTCCACATCTTTTTAAATTGAGCATTAAGAAAACAGATTTCCTTAACATTCTTTTCCAGCCATGCATTATTAAGAACTCATTTATCTATTTACTCAATAAATATTTACTGAGAAGCTATTTTCTACCAAAAACCAGTTGCAGGGGATTTAGTGACAGACTAAACAAACAAAACCCTTTCTGCATGCATCTTACATTCTAGTGGCGAGAGAGGAGATGTATCTATATGAAAAATAGGTAAAACACATAGTAATAGGTAAAAAACATAGTGTGTTGGATATTAACAAGTGTGTGGGAGAAATGCAGGGTAGAAGTGACAGCACTGGAGCTGATGTCTTTTCTCCCCACTGTACACCATCGACCCGAGAAGTCGTGGTCAAATATTATCTCCTTCATAAGAGGGACCTGCCCTTCATTTATTTGCTAACCATAATTATTTCTATCATTATTATTATTATTATTCCTATTATTACTTTGTGGTCCTTACATAAAAGATAAGTGCTCTACCACTGAACTATATACCCCAACTACCCACCACATGGACATTTCTTAACTCCACTGCTGCCAACTTTCACCAGTCTAGTCTTCTATGTAATGTTCCTTGCTGTTCATCAAATTAAAATGCCTTTTGCAGAATAAATTTCTTCTTTTATTGTTAACAAATGAGGGAGGGCAGGGAGTAAGGCACCAACCTTTTCCAAGCATCTTTGTAGCCAGGCAGAGTAGTAGCTGCTGTGTAGTCCCTATCAGAATTACCCGGACAAACCCAAGAGGCAGACAACAGGATTCTCATTTTATAGAAGGAAAACCAGATATTCTGGTAACGTGCTTACGGTCACACAGCAAGTGGCACAGCTGAAATCTGAGCTTTGCTGCTTGTACTGGTGGTCTCACTTTACCCACTGACCACTATTGGCATTGTTTCAGTCATCTCTTTCTTGGTTGGTCAGTCTCCATGTACCTTGGATCATTCTTTCATGTTCTATACAACAGGAATTACTTTCTCCAAATACATAAAAGAAGCCTCGTTTTCTTTCTCTACAACTTTAGGATTAAATTGGACTATGTTCAATGGGATTGAATAAAACATTTACAACGACTACTAATTTTAAAATCAAAATGACCACCGACTATAACGGTCACTGGCCTCTTTTATCTGTACTCACCTTCCCTCTCCTTATTTCTCTGGTGCAAGAAGAGTAAGCCTAAATCTCAAGCCAGTGTCAACGGATTCCATACGGCACATTCAGAGGCTACCAGCGCAATCTACAATCTGATGGAGAGTAACTATGTAAGCCCCATCTAGATAACTTCCAGACATTTTCTTTACGGGTGTGCTTTTCCCGTTACCTCAATAACAGTTTCCAGGTCGAAGGAACCGGAACGCATGCGGATAAAATAACCGTCCCTGACAATGCAACGCTCATGTCACAACTTCACTCCCCTCGCCGGCCGTGAGAGCGGCTCGGACTTTACTATGCGCTCAGCCGCGGAGGGTTTCCGAGAAATACGTGACGGAAACGCTACGCGCGACCCGCACCGGCACAGTCCCAGGAGCCCGGCGATGGGCCGCGGCGGGCGGCCAGCTCGGAGGGAGGGCTGGCGGCGGAGGCCCGGCCGCAGGGTCGCGGCACAGCCGCCCGTGCAGGGGGCGCCCGGCCCGGCCCGGAAGTGGGCGCTGCGCCCCCGCCCGCCCGGCCGCCCGCCCGCGCGCTCACCACAGCTTCCTCTTGAGCGGCAGGAGGCTGCCGCGGTTGGAGGGGGTGACGCCGATGGCCATCTGCAGCACCGTCAGGTATTTCTGGTACTTCATCTTGTCCCCGCCCCGCTCGCGGGCAGGGCCCCGCCGCCGCCGCCGCCGCAGACACAGCCCCTCCAGGCGCCGCATAGATCAGCCCTGGGCCATCCGCCGCCGCCGCCGCCGCCCGAGCCCGCGCTCCCCGGCGCCGCGCCTTGCG
>NW_004624768.1:3034422-3080944 GCF_000247695.1 Heterocephalus glaber
CGCTCCCGCGCCGCCGGGGACCCGCGGCGCACACCCGCAGCCCGGTGCGGCGCCGCCCACACTGCGCCCCGGGTCGCGGCCGTCGCCCGGCGGGGAGCGCGCTCACTGCCCGGCATCCCGGGAAAGCGGGTTTACAAATTCGTGATTTCCTCCGGGGGCTTGTGAGTGGTTGACGGTTTTACATTTACATAATAGACATTGCAAATTCATTATAGAAGCGACCCTGACGTGTTGGCGACTTTACACTTACATATAACAGACATTGCATATTTATTATAGCTGTACCCTGACGCGTCGGACCATTTTACATTTATCTATAACAGCCATTGCATATTTGTTATTGATCCTACCGTAACGTATTGAAAGATTTTTACCTTTATATATAATATCAGACATTGCATATTTATTATACATGCGCGTATGCAGTCCTCATTGGCAGGGTAGTTCTGGATGGTGTAAAACTATCTCAGTAATCACAGATAAATTAAGATTGTTCCATGACCTTTAAGATGTTGTCAATATTTTCAAAACTCTTAACTGACGCTTACACACATACGGGGAAAAGAAAAACATAACAAGAGCTAATGTGTTGATACGCTGCAATTTAAAGCATTACAGACGTTGAGAATGAAAATGTGTTTCTCTGTTAAAAAGTAACTATCAAGAGTAACCGGAACAGTGCTGTTTTCGTGTAACTGTTACGCACCTGGCCAGCACTTTCTGAGTGTTGGCAAAGCAGCACATTTAGATGACTCTGGGCATTGTATCCTTTGCGCTGCTTCTGATGGACAAACTCTCGGAGAGGGTCTGTAATGTCATTTGTAAGGGTGACCTCATTTCCTCCGCTAAGTCGCCATCTTTCTTGTCACCACCGTGTTCCTCACCTCAGTTCGGGTCACTAAGTTCTCCGGGCTTCCCTGTCTAGAGCCACAGCAAAGGCAGCATTCTCACAGTTGCCTAGTTCTGTACTTCTGTTATGGCTTGGATCTCAAACGTCCCGCAAGTTCTCCTGTGTGTGAAAAGCGATTGGATTGGATCGTGGGGCACCGTGCTCCTCAGGGGCTCAATCCACTCATGGATCCGCAGCAGGACTGCTGTTGCAGGCAGGCTCTGTCTCCCTCCCAGGCTCCTCCTTCCCTCTCCGCTTCCTGGCTGCCGCAGATGGAGCCCCTTTGCTCTGCAGTGCCCTTCCACCACGCCGTGTCTACCTTGGAGCCCGCTGATTGTGATCTGTACCCTGAGCCCAGTAGGCCTCTCCTCCTTCAAGCTGTGGGTGTCAGGTATTGTGTCCCAAGACAAATTAATTGATATTCCATTCTACTTTCACTTCACTTCCATCCTGATCATTTTTTGCCTTTGGTGCACTTTTATCTTTGTTAACCAATTTCCACTTCCCGTTATTCATTTTTATACAGTGCTGAGTGGATTTATCACTGAGAGAAAAGAAAGTGATGCAACTGTACACTTTGCTGTCGGTGCCTAAACTGAATAACCAATGCCAAGTCACTAGTCATGTGGGTATCTGTGATTTACCTAGCAGAGTTAGTGCTGTGTACATGTACTAGTACGTGCAGTTGTGCACAGCTAATACATATTTTGTGGTCCCTGAAATTTGAACTGTCTTACTGTGGACAAAAATATAAACAAAATATTAAGAAAAATGTAACAGCTGATATCAGGCATATCTGAACCTGTGCATCAAGGACTGCCTCGTGTGTGTGTGTGTTTGTGTGTGTGTGTATCTGTGTGTGACACGTATAATGACTATATGAAAACTACCAGTGATCACCAGGCAGAATTATCAAATGGTAACCCTCTCCCCTCACAGTGCATCCAATCAGGACCTCTATCTAAACAGTTAATTTTCAAATTAATTAGCACATAAGATTAGAACAAAACAATCTCCCTCTGGTTTGGGCTCTCAACATGATTTCACAGTCACTTAGGTGAGAAAGCAGCTCTAAACCTATTCTGCTTTCACTTACAGGGAGGTTTTAGCTCTCACACACAATGAGGAATTGGGAGATCTTTGACGCTTAAATGTCTGCCCACACACTGTACAGGACCTCAAAGCAGTACTTAGGAGAAAGATCAGGGTCTGGCATTTTGTAGTCCCCATTTCTTACGTATGCTTGGCCTTTTGCATCACCTTATCATACTGTTGGTAAGATATTTAGGTGAAGGATTTTCAAGACTGGAGGCTGAGGAACCCATTCAGGATAATGAGATAAAAAAGTTAATCTGAATTACTTCCAGAGTGGTGGAAAATCCATTTCTCCAAAAAAAGGAGAACATTGGCAAAGAAAAATGGTCAAAACCAGCCTTATCAGAACTCCACAAATTAGCCCGACCCTTGTATCTTAGCCACTTCCTTGTCACTGAGACACAATACCCAACAGCCACAACTTACAGGGGACAGGTTTGTTTAGGCTGATGTTTTCAAGGCATGGTTGGCTGACTCCAAGGCAGAAGCTACATGCCAGAGGGGCATGGTGGAGGAGAGGGCTGCTCATGTCAGGGCAGCCAGGAAGCAGAGAGGGAAGACACCCTTCCAGGTCATGCCCCTCAGAGATCCACCTCCAACCAGGTCCGGCTCCTAACAGGAAGTCAGCCATAGAGCCCTGAGGTGCAGTCACCTTCTACACACATGAGAATTTGGGGGGATATTTTGGATCTAAACCATAACAGCTTGCAACCGTCTGAAGAGTTACTGAATTTCAAAGCAAAGTGCTGAATCTTGGTGAGAATGGTGAACTTTGTGGCATTTTGGCTTGACCAGTCTCCCTCCGCTCCTCCCAGTTCTTCAGTAGCCCTGTAACCGAACAGTCCCAAAACTACAGTGGATTTGAAAACCAGCACACTGGCCACCACTGAAGGGAAAAGAATGGGTTTAGATGACCTCAAAAGCTTCATCCCCAGAAAATTCATTTGACGTGTGTGGCAGCACCCTGAAAAGTTCCATTCTCGGAGTTTGTCTTTATTTGACCTGGCTCAGAACTCATTCTGTGAAAGCAGCCCTAACTCTAGGGCATTTGTTGAAGGCAATCAGTTGCAGTTGTTTCCCATCATGTCTCCCTGAGGTGGTGAAACCAGTTGGGATCATCGAGAAGGTAATGAAAAGATGAGGAAAAGTGGAAGATGTGAGTTCAGTTACTTGAAAATCTCTGACATATTCCTTGGAATCCAGAATGCTGTGCACACATGCAGGACTGTGCACATGTTTAGGAAACACATAAATTCTGCCTTTTTCATAATTACATGTAATTAAGTGTAAATATATTAAGCACTCCAATCAAAGGATAAAATTAGAGCTGGACAAAGGGTGCACATCTGTAATCCCACAACGCTAGGAGGATCACAAGTCTCAGCCCAACCTGGGCAAGTCAGCAACTTAGTGAGACCCTATCTCACAGTTAGAAAATAAGAAGGACTGGGGATGTAGCTGAGTACAAAATCCCTGTGTTCAATCCTTACTGTGACAAAAATATACATAAATGAAAAAGACAGAGTTTGGTGAAATTGATTCAAAACTAGGATCCCACCATATGCTGTTCGTAAAAGACACATTAAAGATACAAATAAGTTAAAAGTAAAAAAATGGAAAAACATTTTCTGTGCAAAAAGTAATACTGGAATGGATCTACTGGTATCAGGCAGAATAGACTTTCAGAAAAAAGTTGTTACTAGATTGAAAGGTCATTTTATAATGACAAAAATCTCCATCTATTAAGAAAATATAATGATCAGAAGCATATATGCATGGGACAACTGAACCCAAGAATATATGAAGAAAAACTGAAAGAATTGAAGAGAGAAATAGTTCAACAGTGATCCACTTTCCACAATGGATAAAACAAAGGGAAAGGTTAACAAGACATGAACAACACTATGAACCCAATAGACCCAGCCTGTCTCGAACATTCCACCCAACAATGGCAGAGTACTTCAAATACACAAGGAACCTCCTTCAGGATACATCATACATTAGGTCATGAAACAAGTTCTCAATGACTTCATTTTATTTTATTTTATTTATTTTGGTACTGGGGATTGAACTCAGTGCTGGTGAGCTACATCTGCAGCCCTCTCAGTGACTTTAAATTGAAGTCATACAGAGTATGTTCTCCAACCACAACGGAATTAAATTAGAATTCAGTAACAGAAGGAAATTTGAGAAACTCACAAATATGTAGAAATTAAACAGAACAGTTATAAGTAACCAAGAGAATGAAAAAGAAATCAATAAAATTTTGAAAAAAATTAGTGAATAAAAACAAAAGCACTATATAAACCCTGGATGTAGCTATGATATCCAATAAATATTCGTTGAATTTAAATGCTTAAACAAAAATTTATAGTTGACACAATAATGAATAAAATGAAACATTCATAGCCTACAGGTCTTTTGCTTGTTCTTTCACCTTAAGTAATTAGAACACAGAATAAATTAAACCTGAAGCAAGGAAAGGAAAAAATATAATAAAAATTAAAATGAAGAGAAAAATAATAGAGGAGGCCAACAAAATAAAAAAATTGATTCTCAGAAGATATTAATAAAAATGACAAACTTTAGCTAGACTAACAGAGAAAGAGAGAAAGAGAATGACTCAAATTACGAATTTGGAGTGAAAGGGTACATCTCTAACAACTTTGTAGAAATAAAAATGATTGTAAGAGAGTATAATGAGTCGTTATATACCAACAGATAACCTCAATGAATTGGAAAAAGTGAGTTAAACCAAACTACTGTAATTGACTCAAGAAGAAACAGTTTGAATAGAACTGTAACAAACAAAAAGAACTGGCAATAAAAAGCAAAGCCCAAATATTCCCACCCAGACAAGGAGCTCTGTGAGTTGTTCACTGCTTTATCTCCAGCGTGCAGAAGAGCACCTGCTGAATAGTAAGAACTCACTGAGGATTTGCTGAGCACATTCAGTGAGGACAGGAATGCAAGTGAAAGACTTCAGGACTTTCCATAGCACATACCACTTTTCTAAAGATGGAATATCCATAGTTTTGCATAGTGCAGAGGTAACTATTACAGTCCGAAAATGGACATCATTTTATGAAGTGGAAGAAATAAAAATGTGCTGTTCATTTTCTGAGGACAGCCAGTGCTTCAGAGGAAGATGAGGGACGGAGGCCCCAGGGAGTCTTTCCAGCCTGCCTCCCAACAAGTAGAATATCCAGGGTTACAGGAGCCGAACTTGTTGGCTACCTTTCTATAGGATAGACTTTAAAAAATGTTTTTAGGGTTTCATTAGTAATGTTTCCATCCATGCAGCATACAGTCACCGTGGGGAGTGGTTACACAAACATATTACAGCTTGTTTTTAATCCCTTTCCTCCTCCTACCCACTTGTCCAAGGGAGCAAGGGCGAAGGGTGAGGAGGAGAGGAAGGGGAAATGAGAGGAATAAAGATGTACCATGTACAGGAGCCCAGTAACCCCAATCAGTGTAAACACTCCATGCCATAACATGAGCTAACACAAATAGTATCAACAAGTATGAGAAAGAGGGTGAAAGAACCCAGGGAGAAGTGGGTGATTCCCAGACCTGTGAATCCTGGCTATGAGCAAAACACCTAATTCAGAACACCGACAGCCTTCTGGAAAACTTCGCCCAGCCTTGCAAGATATTTTCACCTCGCTTGTGCTCTAATCTTCAACAGGCTATTCCATCATTCAGTCAAGCCGGATGCTTCCGAAAGTGGACTCTATGGTCTGAAAGTTTGTGTCCCATGTGCTGATACCCTCACCCCCAAAGAGGGCACTAGGAAATGGGGCCAAAAGGAGGTGATTAAGTCAGAACACTCTTGAATGAGATTAGCAGCCTTATAAGAGAGGTTGTTTCCTCTTCTGCCGTATCAGGCTACAAGAAGAAGAGACCTTCTGTGGACCAGAAGTTTGTCCTCACCAAGCACAGAATCCACCAGTGCCTTGAAATTTGACTGCACAGCCTGCAAGAACTCGGAGAAATATGTCATTGTTGTTTATATAGTCACCAGTTTCTGGCTTTGCTTTTTTTTAATGGTAACCCAAATGGTCTAAAACAAACAGGGAACACGGTAAGATCAATGGGCCCAGTGCTATATTACATTGGCTGTGCAGTGAGCTTCCTGATCAGAAGCAATCCTGTATGATATAATAGTGGAAAAGATACTCAGTAGGTTCATGGATAGTAGATTTGGCATAAGTATTGTGGGCAGGGAAGGTAAATCTATATCCATATAAAGTATCAGTTCTACTAGGAACAAAAGGCTACTCCTTCCATCATGGAAGCATTTTAAGATAATCAACCTGCCACCAAGTAGCTGGCTAATTACCCCAGGGAATAGTTTCCTGTTGGGGCTCGATGTTGGTTTCTGCTGCTGGCAGATCCAGCACTCAGCAGTGACAGTGGTGATGTCAGTGTTGGAGAGTGGAAGTCCCTGTTGCTGAGTCTGGGCACAGCCTCCATCCCTGCTTTCATGGCCACTTTGTTCACGAGCTTATGGGGCAATAGAAGAAGGGACTGGAGAACGAGTCTGGCTGGTATCCACAGAACTGGTTATTTATCCACTCAATTACTAAAGACCTCTTCTGCAGAGGTCACCCTTTGGTGATCATTGATATGGGACACAAATATCTTGTCACCACTTTTTAAAATCATGTTCCTTCCAACACTACTCCACTGCTGGTGGGAGTGTAGACTGGTGCAACCACTGTGGAAATCAGTATGGAGATGCCACAAAGAACTAGGACTGGAAGTCCCATTTGACCCAGCTAGTCCCCTGCTGGGTATCTTCCCCAAAGAATTAAAAAAATCATACCACAGTGATATATGTGCACCCATGTTCCTAGCAGCACAGTTTGTAATAGCTAAACCTTGGAAACAGCCCAAATGCACATCAACTGGAGACTGGATAAAGAAAATGTGGTTTTTTAATAAAATGGAGTACTACTCAGCCTTAAAAAATGAGAAATTAGAGACATTTATAGCTAAATGGATGCACATTGAGGTGATACTCTTAAGTGAAATAAATAGGACACTCTTGTAAATACCAAATAGTTTCTAGTGTGAGAAACTGAAAGTATAAATAAGGAGTAAAAGATATAATAGATAATGTGAAATAGGAAGAAAAGAGGCAAAGGGAAAGTGGGAAGGGTAGGGGAAAGGAAAGAAGAGAGTGGAATTAATATGAGAAAATGAAAAAATGGAAACAAAGTCTTTGTAAATAGGGAGGGATGGAGGGGTTGAAGAGAGGGCGGGGGAATGGGGGAAAAATAAGAACCAGGAGAGATTATGTAAAGGTGCAAATTTCCAAGGATGAATGTCATTATATTGTATACCTTAAATGTACCAATAAAATTAATTTTAAAAATCATGTTCCTTCCAAGTTTCATCCAGCCAAACCACTGGCCAAAGCCCATGAATCAGTTAATAGTTCAGTCTGGCCATTTCATCTCTCAAGCAAAATGAACAAATTCAAGCGCTTGAGTTTCTGCCCCTGGGGGGATTTTCCTACACAGTGTCCTTCAGGGATGTCCCAGAAAAGGGATGCAGTGCTGAACTGATCACTTTCATGTAGAACCATCTGTAAACCAAGCCCGAGTCTTCTCTTCCTCTTTGTCAACTGATTGTAGAGAATTCCTGCATGAGGCCATAGGTGCAGATGAAAGAGATGGAATTGTAGGAAGTGTGAAGACCATGGGAATTTGGGCACTTTTTCATGTAACTTACTTGCACTCTCAGGGCCTGCCCAGAACCTTCTCATTCATACCTTATCCACTTGACGATAGAGTGCTGCTGTGTATGCCCACCTTCATGACTTGGTGGGTTACGTGGTAATTTGGTGGTTCATGGTTAGGTACTTAAGCTCTACTAAGTCTCAATAACAAGCCAAAATCTTTCTCAAAAGGAGAGTTGCTGTCTGTAGGGGATGAAGTTATGGTTCAGTTCACTCTCAGGGCCTGACAGAGCCTCCAAATACCTTCTCCTGACAACAAATGTACTAATTCGATCTACAAGATCAGATGGCCCAAGTGGCAGAGCAGCTTGCAAACCAACCCGGACCTGTTGTAGAACTTTCTCCTGTTCCAGGACCCTCTCAAGCCTAGCAGCTTTTTGTGTCACTTGGTGAATTGGCTAGAGTAGCACATCCAGTTGCCTTTAGAATTAAAAAAAGACCCACAGGGCATTGTCTTTTGGTAGTGGTAGTTATTAGAGAAGCAAGATGTAACAACTTATGCTTCATTTTACAAGGAATATTTCAATATGGCACATCACAGAACCCATAGAAATCTCACTGAGATAGAAGATCCCTGCATTTTAAAAAATCCTTCTTTACCACCCATGAATAATTCTAGAGTATTTCCTTCCTTTTGCTCACTAAGTCAAATCAGCATAATGCCATCAATGTAATGGGCCAGGATGATATCTTGAGGAAGGTAAATGTGATCAAGATCCCTGTGAACTAAATGATACAGGACTGAAGAGTTGATATTCCCATGTGGTGGGACATGCAAACTGTATTGCTGGCCTTACCAGCCGAAAGCAAGCTGCTTAATAATAGAAATGGAAAAAGAAAAGCATTCACCAAATCAATTGCTCCATACCAGTTACCAGAGGATGTGTTAATTTCCTCAAGCAATGAGATCACATCTGGTTCAACAGCTGTACTTGGAGTAATCACCTGGTTAAGCTTATAATTATCCATTGTAATTCTCCAAGATCCATCTGTCTTTTGCATAGGCAAAACAGGAGTTAAATGGGGATGTGGTAGGAATCACTGCCCCTCTATCTTTTAAGCCTTTGATTGCTTCACGAATCCTTGAAATCCTTCCAAGGGTGTGGTATTGCTTTTAGTTTATTACTTTTGCAAGTAGAGAAAGTTCTTGTGGCTTCCACTTGGCCTTTCCAACTATAGTAGCCCATACTTCACAAGTCAGGGGTCACATGGGGATTCTGCAAGTTGCTGGGATGTCTATTTCGATTTTTCATCCTAGGGCTGGGAAAATACCATGAAATGGGTTCAGGACCTCCCTGGGCCCACTGTGAAATGGACTTGGATAAGTCATTGATTATCTGCTGCAATGATCTCCTATCTCTGACTGATGGACCACCATGATATTTTGGGGCTCTTGCATATAGCATCAGTTTGGAATGTCTCATAATCTCTGAAAGTTCTGGTTATTTCCTTTGCTTCAATGCACTGTAAGCCTGGTAAAAGGCCAGGCTCCCTTGGAAAGGCTGACATTTTTGACAGGGTGCCAAGATGCTTCAGGGAATTATTTCAAGGGGTCCTGGGTCAAGTGATTCAAGCCTGAGAACTCATTCAAGAGCTGTGACTATTTGTATGATTCAAGTTAGACTTTTGTTCAGTTTACCTAGAACATTTATGCTCAGAGAATTTAGTAGGCTTCTGATCTATTTCGTGTCTAGGGAAATCACAGTCAATCAGCAAATGCCATACGTCTTTGAGTCAGATCATTCTGATTGCTGTGTTGGCTCTGCTGTTCATCATGAATGGTGACCACACTCATCTTGCCTTTGGTAACTGGATGCCACCATTTGACCCTACCAGTCTGGGATCCAATTATTGAAGTGTGAAATGGTCAAATCAGAGTAATTAACATATTTATAACTTCTTGTGGTGAGAATATTTAAAATCCTCTCTTTCAGCTACTTTGAAGTATACATTATTATGCAATAGAACCTTGCTATGCAGTAGGACACCAGAATTTGTATCTCATATCTAACTATAGTGTCAAACTCCACTACGCTCCCCTAGCCTCTGGCAACCACCATTCTGCTCTCCACTTCTACAAGTTTAACTGTTGTAGATTTCGCATTTTAGTGAGCTCTTATGGCGTTTGTCTCTCTGTGACTGTTAGAATGCATAACTTTGAGATGAAAACATTGGAATAATTGCAATAGGAAATCTAAAATGAGGTAAGAAAGACAAAAACAAAACATGGAATGGGTATGACAAATAGAAAAGATGTTTTCAAATTTAAACTCAAGTAAATATACAATATACATGGTGTCTTTAGAATGGTTCCTTGTTATGGCTTTAACATATGGTAACATTCATTACATTTCATGTAAATGAACTCAATGCTGTGGTTATGAGATAGATTTTCAGACTTGATGAAGACAAATTCCATCTGTATATTATTTAAAAAGAACATGTCTTGCCGGGGAGTTTGCGCAGTAGCTCTGCTCCCTGCCTTGCAAGCACAAGGTCCCGAGTTCAATCGCTGGTACAAAAAAAAAAAAAGAAAAGAAAAGAAAAGAAAAAGAAAAAAAGAAACATGTCTTGAAAATACAAAGATACGATAAGCTAAAAGTTAAAGGATTAAATAACGTACACCAACAAATTCTAAATTAAGGAAAGCTAATTTAACTGTGCTAAAACAAAAATAGTTTTAAAGGAACTAAAATAACACAAGTACAGGTCTCTTTGTTATGATAAACATTCCCATTTTATGGGAATATATGACAGTTTTAAATGTGTATATTCCCATGATATGCTGTCAAAGCAAACACTAGCAGAACTTCAAGAAGAAATAAGACAAATTTAGAGTCAAGTTTTTTTGTGTTATATCTGTCAGTTATTAATAGAAACAGTAAACAAAAATTAGTGAAGACATAAAGTATTTGAATAAGATAATAAAATTGACCAAGTGAAATATCTACCTAACTACTACAAAATTTATATTTTTCAGGCATACAGAACACTTGCTAAATATAGAGGAACTACAGAACAAATCTGAACACATTTCAAAGGTATAAAATTGTATAGAACTATTCTTAGATGATAACACAGTTAAGCTAGAAATCAGAAAAAATGGGAACAAGAAAAAAAAAGCCCACTATATTAGATATGATAAAAACAATCATGCATCAAAACAAAATTATAAAAATATTAGCAAATATTTTGAACAAAATTGTAATAAAATATTAGATATAAAATTATGACTTGCAGTAAAGAGGAGGATATTTATAACCTCAAAATGTGTATGTTCGGAAAGCCTGAAAATTAATTACCTGAACACTCATCTCTAAAAAGTTAGAGATATATTAGCAAGACGGAAATAATGAAGATAAAAGGTGAAATTTTTGAAGAGCTTGTAATAGAGAAGTCCAATAAAGCTGAAAGTTGCTTTGGTGAATTTAACAGGATTAAAAATCTATCAAGAAGGATTAAGAAACTAAGAAGTTAAATAGCCAAGATATAGAAACAGAAAACATACAGAGAGATACTGAAGATATTAGAAAGATAGTGTAAGATTAACATGAAATCTCTATACAAATAAACTTGAACAATTTAGGCACAATATATAAATTCATATACATATATATATATATATATATATATATATATATATCTTACCAAAATTTATCAGGAAGAAATAGGAAATCTACAATAAGGAATAGGAAATCTTGTAATTATGGTGCCCTAACATCACATTTGCTCATGACAGTCCCAGTTTACACCTATTATTAATATCCATTAATTATTTTCATAACCCCTTTAATTCTCAGAAGTGCTCCTGTTTGTAGGATAACCCATATGTTCATCTTTCCTGCTTATAATAATCACAGAAACTAAATCTGTGGTCCAAAAATGTTCCTCCTAAATACATTCCAGGCCCAGATTCATCAGCTAGTTCTACCACATATGAGGGAAGAAATAATTTTAATCTAAGGCAAACTCAGTACATAGAAAAAAAACTTCACACTGTGTCCTCATGTTGATGTCTGTGCAGCTGGTGGGTCAGTGACCTTTACCAATTTTATAGGATGACTTTTGACTGCTAGCAATGTGGCCTAGGGTATGAATCGGTTATGCTGGCATGGGTTTGGTTCCAAATAGATGGTTTAGCCTAGTGCCTGTGTAGCTTCTTCCACTATAGCCATTGTTGGAAGTGTCTGAAGATGTCACCGTGGCCAAGGCTGCAGGGGCTGTGCAACTGCACCACCAGCTGGGATGCAGCTTCTTTGCTAGGACAGGTTCACGGGCAGCTCACGAAACAGTGTGCTGACTGTAGACAGGCAGCAGCTGTTAGTTTCTGAGGGTCATGTGAGGATGGGGCCTCCCCATTAGACCCAAGTGGTATGGAACAGCATCCCTGGCAGTAGGGTGGGCTACCTGTCAGTGGCTGAGGGCTGCTCATGTGACTTCATGGAACCTCAGGAAATTTGTCCACATGCTTCCTCAGGGTTGAGAGGGAGCCAGAATCTGCTTCTCAGGGCCTCAGTTGGCAGAGCTTCTGCAAATGGGTTGCTCAACTGCTTCTTGGGTCTATAGGATGGGTGTTGCTGTCTGGTTGCTCTCCAGAGACATGGTGAGCTGAGCGACTCAGGATAGACTACCCTGCTGCTGCCTAGGTCATGAGTGGGTGGGGTCACTCATCTACTTCTCTGGGCCCCTGGGGCTGGAACTACTCAAGGTTGGCTGCCCACATACATTCTGATGCTGAGGTGTGGGCAAGCCATCGGCTGCTTCTCCAGGCAGGAAAAAGTGGGTGAAGCCAACTGGCTGCTTCCTGAGAGCCTCAGTGGGCCAGGTTGCTCAGGCCTGTGACCCAGCTGTTTCCAGAGACCAGTGATGCCTTGGCATGACACCTTACTGCTTCCTGGAGGCAGAAAATGAATCGGCAAGGCCATCTGGAGGCTTCTGGGGCAGTAAGAGGGTGGATAGGGATCCTTCGGGCTTCTGCAGGTCCAGCCACTCGAGGTGAGCTGCTACTGTGATTCCTTGGGCTGTGGGAGGCTGGCAGGGGCCTACTGGTTGGGTCAGCACAGCTGCTAGGGGAAGGTGCCCGGATGTTTCACTGGACCCCTGATGGGTGGTGTCCCAAGGTGGCTTCCTGCAGGAAGAGCCTGGATGGGGAGGGCACAATGGGGGCTGAACTGTGCCTTCTGGGCAGTGCATCAGTGGGTGACTAAACAGATGCTTCTAGTGTCTGTGGCATGAGTGAGTACTGCCTGGGACCTCCTGCTTACCCTTTCCCATCCCAGCAGAGTCCTTATAGCTTAGGGTTGACCTGAAGAGATTGGGTGAAAGATACTGTGTGCTTAGTTCTCTTCTTTAAAAGGCCATCATGTATCGCCATGTATGGAAAAATGGCCAATTTCATGTTGTCAAAGAAATGCAAAGCAAAGCAAAACAAAGTATCATCTCACCCCAGTTAGAATGAACATCATCAAAAAGATAAGAAACAAATGCTGGTAAGGATGAGGAGAAAGGGATGCTCTTATACACTGCTGGAGGGAAGGTATCTACTTACCCATCTGTCCACCAGACCAGGGCTATTCAGGTAGCTGCATGCAGTTGTGAGGAGCTCAGGCACTCCTTTCTGTCTGCTCTGCATTCTCCAGCATGTTACTCCATCTCCAAGTCACAAGGTGGCTGTCAGAGCTCCAACCAGTATGTCATAATTTAGGAGAACAGAAAAGGAAAGGCAAGGGGCAGATAGGCTTTACTCTTGAGCAACTTAGTTCCCAGCCTCCCTTCAGTTAAGGAGCTATTCAGTGAAATTTAAATGCAAGTTTTTGATTGGTGTTCCCTGTAACGCTCCTTAAAAAGGAAGTAACTTGCTGTTTCGCTCTTCACACTTTCCCCCTGAACAAAATATGAATTATGTTTATAAGAAAGGGGGAGAAATTGGGCTGGGGATTTAGGTCAGTGGTTCTGCCGCCTGCCTCACAAGTGCAAGGTCCCAAGTTCCATCCCCGGTACCAAAAAAGAAAAAAGAAAGAAAGAAAAAAAAGAGGGAGAAATAGTGGGTAAGCAGCTTACAGCCTTTGCCATACAGGCTCTTAATCATTTATTCATATTATCCATTTTAAAAAATAACTATTGTTAAAAAAATAAATAAATAACTGTTGTTTCATCCATACTTTTTGTTTTCTTCACTGTTTATAGGTAAATGATTGAAATTTATTTAGACTCCAGCCTTCATATCCTACAATCTGCTCAATAGTCCTGTGTCCCCACCCTGGATCAAATGAGCTTCATTTGTTTTTCTTTTATCTATAAATGGTATGACACCATCTGTTGTTTTCTGCATTTGACCCAGAGCAATGTCTGGCATCATTAGATTAATCAAGAGGTAGGAAGAGACAGGGTCGGGCATAGGTTAGTGGCACGAGTCACTTGGTAATTAAAAAGCCAGTATAACATTGGCTCCCTGCACAATGAAATATCCACTGCACAATTTCAACAAAATTCTGTTACGTTAATCAGCAGCCACGGGAAGCTCAGAATGTGCATCTAATTGTCAGATTGGTGCTGTGAATGATACGAGCTATTAAGTTTCATCACAATATAAAAGTCAGTTAAGGAAACATTTATTATGTGCTCCTTCTTAGCCTACCTCTTCACATAGGCTAAGTTCCTTCTAGAAAGTATCTGGATGGTAGAAATACAAGTGACTAAAGATAATAATTGATTTATTTAATCATTCTTTCCATTCAACCAGTAATTGTCAATGTATACTATTTGCCAGGCATTGTGCGAGTAGCCAGAGATACTGTAAAGTTGGAATTTCAAAAATTTAGACATTTCAGGGTTAAAGATATATTGAAAAGCTATAATGAATAGCAGAAAACTGAGACAAGGGATCTGAAATCAGCTTACATAGACCAATATCCCGGAAAGCCTGGCAGGTAATTAATAGCAGAAACTAAGCTTAGCTATTTTGTAATTCCCTTTTAGACACACAATATTAAATTGGAGATTCCGAGAAGACTCAGGCATTGGTTGTTAATATGGGATTTTGATATATACAAATTAGACAATCTTTTTGAGTGAATGAAAGAAATAGAGTAAGTCTCTTCCATGGTGTAGCATTGAAACAAGGTGTGGACAGTTCACTTCTCTGGAAAATGCAACAAAGAGGATGTCATTCACAGCCATATAGCTCAAAATTCCAATAGAATATTTTAAGCTTTAGTACAGCAATTTATATAAGAACTACAGACAAGAAAATTTAAAACCAAGAAAGCATTCATTACTTAAGGGTGGGTCGTGGCGGGGGGGGGGGGGACACTGGATTGTCAGAAATTGAGACTGAGTAATTAAAATTAACCAGTTGATACAATTGAAAGTCATAAATTTGGCAACTGCTGGTTCCAGGGCAGAAAAAGGGTGCCCATAAGAAGATACACAACCCAGAGCTGCCGAGGTCCTGTCGTCCAAGGGGTCTCCAGGGTGTGCTGTTTTGACACCATATCACTGCCCTATGCTTTTGACTTTGTAATATCGGTTGTTGGTTGGTTGACATTCCCTTTAGTCAGATGAATCATTTATAATCTCTAGAAAGTATAAAAACTCACAGTACTCTTATGTAACTTGTGTTTAAATATAGCCATAATGATTTCCTGTACATACTCTGTTAATTTTTTAAATGATGTTTAAAGAGTTTAGAAGGATTTTATTTACCAAATTTATAATATTGATTTAGTAGATTGAGTGGTTTAAATGCTTAGGAAGATTTTGTTTCTTACATTTGTAAACCTCCCTTAATGTATTTGATATGTTTGAAAGGATCAATTGCATTAAAATCATACTTTGAAACAGCCAAAGGAATTTGATTGGTTAAATGCATAAATAATATTTAACATTAAATGTATGAGTTAGCTGTAAAGGAACAAATGAAAAGGATTATTTTATTTTAATTAAAATTATTAAAGTTTTACATAAAATAAAGGCTGCTAAGCTTGTATTATTAAGGTAAACAAGAGTTTTTACATTATGGCTATAATTATAGTATAGATTAAAATAAGTAATTATAAAAATTCTTTTCTGTGCACAAAGGCCCAACTAGGACTGTCAGAGCCCTAAGAAAAGCACCAAGTTCAAAGCAGGGTTCTGTAGTCACTAGGGTGTTAGAAGAAAAAAGATCTGCTTTTTAAAAATTATATATTGACAAATTATAGCTCTACATATTTATGTGGTGCAAAGGGAAGTTACAATGTTTTAATACAGTGCCAGATTAAGTCAACAACCCACCCATCACCTCAAACATTTGACATGTTTTGTGATGAGAACATTTGAAATCCTCCCTCCTGGCGACACTGGAAGGCATGGCACTCAACTATTAACTATATTTACCAGGCTCTGCAGCAGATCTCAGAAAAGAAAAAATCAAACAGATATCTTTAACTGAGGCTTTGTACCCTTTTGATCACCCTTTTCCTCTTCCCCATTCCTCAGCCTCTGATGACTGTCAACCTGCTCTCTGCTTCTATGAATGCAGTTGTTTTAGAATCCATGCTTTCTTTTTGTATTTGGCTTAGTACGTGTAGTACTATATACTGTTCTCTTACTCTACTGTAAATCCACTAGGAAAAACATAAGAGAAAATCTAGATGATATTGGTCTGAGCAAAGGTTAATATCTAAGGTATACGAGGAACTCACGGAATGTGCAGAAAGAAAACAAGTCTGACTCTGAAATGGCATGGGCCTGAATAGACATTTCTCAAAGGAAGATTTATGGAATGTTGATGTCACTAATCCTTAGGGAGATGCAAATTAAAACCACAATGGCTGCTAGGATGGCTATAATCAAAAAGAGGTCAACCTAAACAAAACAATCAGAGAGTCTGCAAATACTGATATTATTTGGGACAAGCAGAGTGTTGCAGTGAGAATACGCATGCATTGTAAACTATGGGTTTAGTCAAAGAGGTTGAGATAAGGGGAAGTTTTTAAAGACAAAAATGAGGAAGATTGCAGCAGATATTTTGAAACAACAAATCTTTGGGACAGTGATTAATAATAAGAGAGAGGCCTGGGCGTGGTGGCGCACACCTGTAGTCCCAGCACTCAGAAGGCTGAGGCAGGAGAACAGAGTCAAGGCCTGCTTGGGCTACTTAGAAAGACCCCGTCTCGAAAAACAAACAAGCAAGCAAACACAAATAACATGAGAGACATCACTTCAAAGTTGGATGGACAGTTACTGGCCAGTAGTACTTGCAGAAGTGGTTTTTATTCCAGGTTGTGGTGGTCTCTGTGCCAGCTTGTGATTCTGGCTGCCTTTTTTGATTGTGTCCACCATGCACCTTACATAGGAATTCTTGCTTTATAATCTACTGACTATATTGACTTTGGAGGGTTAGGATTGATATAAGCAACTTCATTTTAATTCTAACAATTTCACATTACTTTCACAAAGACAAAAAAACAAGTACCAATGAGCATGTGGAGAAAGAGAACCTCTCCTACCTTTTGGTGTGAATATAAATTAGTTATAGGAAACTGCAGGGAGAGTCTCAAAAAACGAAACCAAAACAAACAAAAACTAAGAAGCCAGGTGAGGTTGTGCATGCCTGTAATTCCAGCACTTGGGAGGGTGAGGCAGGAGGATCACCAAGAGTTTGAGGCCAGCCTGGGCTACTTAGTGAGTTCAAGGTCAGCCTGAACCAACAATAAAACAAGAACTAAGAATAGAACCACTCTGTGATCCACTAATTTCATTTCTAGGTATTTAACCAAATATTTGAAATCCACATGTCTAAAAGGTTATCTGCACACCCAAGAGGGGTGGGGGGATGGGGAGTGAGTATTTAATAGAGAGTTCCACTGCAGGAAGATGGAAAAGTCCTGCAGATGAGTAGTGACATGTAATGGCTGCAAAATACCATGAATGTACTTAACTTAACTAGATTGTACACCTAGAAATATAGTACTGAAAATGTAAGAATGTGAAAGTGGCAAATCAGTTTGTGGTATGTACATTTTACCATGATTTTAAAAATTACTTTAAAGAAAGACCAAAGTGAATCAATCAAACAGCTGATCTCAGAAGAAAAATAATTGAAGAGATAGTTAACTTTAAAAATTCTTGGAAAAATTGGGATATTGAATCCACAAAAAAGATTGGTTGTAATAAACAAGGACTAACTAGAGAGCAAGAAAGACTTGGTGCCAATTCCAATGTGATTGCCAGATAAAAAGTTCAGTGGATGGATTGAACATTCATGGCTAAGACCAGGCTAAATAAGAAATTTATTGAGATGTAGAAGAAGGAAAATATGGCCGTGCGTGGGGATACATGCCTGTAATCCCAGCACTTGGGAGGCTGAAACAGGAGGATTGCCATGAGTTTGAAGCCACCCTGAGCTACATAAGGAGCTAATTAAAGACCAGCCTGAACTGTACAGTGAGACCTTGTCTCCAAAAACAAACAAACAAACAAAACAAAACAAAACAAAACAAAACCCAAAAGACCAAAAAACCAGAAGGAGAGAGAAGAAGAGGAGGAGGAGGAAGATGGAAGATTGGATCCAGGACATTAAAAGTCTATCCAATAAGATTTCTAAAAGCAGAGAGCAAAAAGGAAATGAGAAAATAAAGAAATAAAAAGTGAATAATAGTTTTCTGGAGTGGATAAAGACAATTTCAGATTGCAAGGGCCCACCGTATGGGAATAGGATGTATGCAGACAGCCTCATACCTTGACCACATCTTGGAGAAATTTCAGAGGTCCAAAGATAGAAAGAATCCTAAAGGATTTTAAATACCAAAAGAGGTCATCTTCAAAAGAATGAGAAATGGGAAGATATCAGGTTTCTCATCAGCACACTGGTTACTGGAAGACAATACAGCAATGCCTCAGAATTTTCAGGAAAAGCCCTAAATCAAGTGTGGTCAAAATAAAATCATTCCAGATATGTGAAGGCTTGGAAAATTGACCACCAACAAGCCCATGTAAGAAATGATTTGAGGCAGAACACTAACCAGGGGAAAAGTGAATTCAAGAAAGAAGCAGGGATTGCTGAATATGCCTTAGATGAAGCAGAAAAACCTAAAAAGAAATCAGAAGAGAATCCATTGAGCTTTGGTATCTGGTGCACTTTTCTTTCATTGGTGAAAGTTTGGAGACTTAGAATTTCATCTCCTTTTCTTTGGGTATGAGCACATCATTTATTTCTGCAATTGTTAGTAACTGGTAGTTTGCATAGGTATATCCCCAAAGGCCCACATGTTAAAAGTTTGGTCCTCAGCCTGTGTCTTAGTTACTTTTATCATTGTTGAGACAAAATACCCAACATCTAAAGTTAAAGGAGGAAAGGTTTATTGTGGCTTACATTTTGTAGATGTTTCAGTTCATAATTGACTGGCTTCAAGGTAGGGTAGCATGGCAGAATGGCATTACAGAACAGGCAGGAGGCAGCATAGGATAAGCAGCTGCAACAAAAGCAGCAACAGAAAGCAACTACAACAGCTCTTTTTCTGCCCCTTATATGCCATCCAGGCTACCCACACTTACACCCTTAATCCCAGCATCACATACCCTAGATCCAAGAAAACCCACCTATGACCACATGAGGCTTTGGAGGTTCATCTAGTTAACAACCCATAACAGCCTGTGCCAAAAGTGGGAGTTGGTGGAACTCTTAAGAGGAAAGGCCTAGTGGGAGGAAGTTAGGTCATTGGGGGAATCTCCTTGGAGGGAATTCTGGGACCCCAGCCTCTTCCAGTTTCTCTCTGCTTCCCAGGGGCCATGAGGTGAAGAAACCTCTGCTCCACACCCCTGTGATGTTGTTCTGCTTTACCATAGGCCCAAGGCAAAGAGGCCAAGCAGCCATGGAACTCCAAGACTGAGCTAAATAAACCTTTCTTCCTTATAAATTGTTTATCTCACTCATTCTGTCATACTAACAAAGCTGATAACACAATAATCATGCTGTAAATACTGCTCTATTACGTTTAACATTTACTAATTAATCTACAGATTTAATTAGATCTACAAAACAGAATGAAAATATAATACTGAAAATTTAAGAACACTAAAATAGCAACTGAAAAGGCTATGAAACAGAATGAAAGTACAATTTGAGGACATTATAATAACAGTAACAATAACAATAACAATAAAATCAAGTGAAAGCATTTGGGAGGAGGTAAGAGGTAGTCTGATTGCACCAATATCCTCATCATTTATTTTACCAAGGTTGATAAAATCTAAGTACAGAAATATACAGAATTTAAAGCAGTGTTTTTCTCCACTGCAGGTTACAACCTATTAATGGATTATGAACTTAAAGCAGTGGTACTAACCAGCATTTAAAAATGAAATAAACTAGTGGTTTTGCCACCTGCCTCCCAAGTGCAAGGTCTCAAGTTCCACCCCTGTACCAAAAAGGAAAAAAAGAAAGAAAGAAAGTAGAATTGGAAATATTAGAATGCACCATACTTTTTAAAAATCAGTATTGGTTCTGGATACCCTTGTTTCAGGAGTATGTTCTTGCAAATCATTTACTCTTGTTCTAGAGGTTTGTGTTCTGGGATGCTGTGTATACTTCTTACTCTAAGAAATGGAAACTAATTTCTTTCCCCTTGGGAATTGGCTGAAAGTAATAACTTGCTCTGTGAAAGAAAAGTAATTAATACCTTCTGAAGTGGCGTCAGGGAATTGTGAGAGGATCACACACACAGCTGCTAAAGGTCAAAACACAGAATGTTCCAATAGCCTTGGATAAACAACCGAAGTCTGCATCCATACCCTGCAACATCCCTAATAAGAATACCTCCATTAAATAGCCAAGCAGAAAGGCCTTGCAGTTTAGGGCTTCTGCCTGGTCACTGAAATGCCTATAGAAACAACTATTGTACTGCAGAAATTCCTAAGAAACTTCTCTTGAGTTCGCCTTATGAGATACTAATTCAGTGTGCCCTGATTCAACGTCCCAGATTTACAATTCCTTGTTTCCCAAATAAATGCTATTTTCTTTGATGTCCATGTCAATCTTATTTTTGGGGGAGGGGCATTAACACCAGCTCATCTAATGATAAGAATAAAGCAAAGGTGGTGGTGCACAACTTTGGGGACTAGACCATAAAAGGGATTGGTTTCCTTCTTGCTTGGTCTCCTGGATCACTCTGAAGGAAGCCACTCATATCTTGAAGGCACGCAGTTGTCACATGGAGAAGCCTATCTCGTGATGATGATGATGATGATGGTGATAAAAATAATACATTTTCATTTCATATTTCTCCTAAGAGCATCCCTTCTCTTTCTACTCTATACACTTCGCTGAAGAGGAACAAAAGTGTTATGTTTCTTGCTTATTTCTTTTATTAGCATACATCACATACCCACATGTTGTCTGCATTTTTATTGTACTGTATGTATTGACAGCCAACAATAAGCATCAGGAGGGATGTGGATTTGAGTTCTGTGCATCCCAGTGGTACCCCAACTTCACTCGTACCAGGTGGTCCTTAATTATGTATCTCCAAGGCATTTCTTTCTCCTCCTCCTCCTCCTCTCCTTCTCCATCTCTGTCTTCTTCTCCTTCTCCTTTTTTGTTAAAGTAATGATTTACAAGTATCACTCAAACAAAAAGTATACTGCCAGATAGGAAATGTTGTTAAGCATCAAATCTCAAACATGTACCCCACATATTGAGGAGAAAGCTCATATTCTTCACATACATGGTTTGATCCAACTTTAATGTGCAGTACATGCTAGCATGCACACCCAATGCTAGCTGTTCTTCTATACCATATAATAGGATTTCCCTATGTTTCTTTGGTTTTCTCTGAGCATAATAATTGCATGAATATGGAGGCTTTGCTGTGTATTGTACCCAGGACCTCATACATGCTAGACAAATACATGCTCCATCACTAGACTATATGCCAAGCTGGCCATGAAGGCTACTTTTTTCAGTCTCTTTGAAATACAATAAACTACATTAGTTTTTGAAGACTGATGAAGATCTTTAGTTTTGCTTGTTGTTTAGAGAAAGAATTCATCAAATTTATGCAGGAAGACATTACTGGTTATGTAAAATTTCCATTGCTTTACTAAAAAGGAGCCCACTGCACTCTGGAAGTTATATAAAACATGGATGGAATTTCCCATTATTTGTCAAATTTTATAAGTGGAGATTATTATAGCAATAGCTTGCTAGTCCGAAAACACTGAATTTTCAGAAATTCATCTTTGTACTTCCTATTCAATCATTTATTTTTTAAAGACACATATTTGAATTTATTTTAATGGTGCATATCTAGTCTGACCACACATAAATTCTCATTGAAAATTTGCACTGCTGTCTTGTTGACTGTTTACTATTTAAGCTTACATTTTTTGTTACTTAGAAAACAATTTTTAAACTGGTGCCACCACCTGCCTTGAAAGCACAAGGTTCCGAGTTTGATCCCCAGTACCCAAAAACAAAAAACAAAACAAAAAAACCCACCACTTGTAAGCTCTGAGCCATTGGTTCACTCAGAAAATTAGTGTTACTGTGTATTACACCAAAGTAATTTTTTAAATGTATAAAATATCATATACTGTGTTAGTTGAGATGAATGGAATATTGAGTCAAATTATTGACTGATGAAATAACAATAAAATTGAAACAAGGGATACTTATTTTTGAATTTTTAGCAGTCAAAAAAGTGATCTTGGGATAGTTGTAGATTCCTAGGAAGAGGGAAGAACCAAAAGCCCCACAGCATGACAATGGGGACCTGTCATTTCTTTTTAAGAACAGGGGTGGAGCTTTACTAATAGAAGAAACATACTTTCATCAAATAGTTTGACTAAAATTTGCAAGTTTGGGCCTGAGGGCTACATTAAGTTACTGACCTCTTTGGCCTGCACAGTATTTTAAAATTGGTAAATTGCATATGAAAATCTGACAACTTTTAAACTGAAATCATTTTCTCTTATGAACAGTTGGAGCTAGGTGGAAGTTGCCTTCTTAGTTGGGACCTGCATGTTCCAGTTTTCATAGTTGCCATCACTTTCTATTTTTAAACACTTGGCTTGGTTTCTGCCCTCACGTTACCTACATGTTTTTTGCAAACATTTGAGTTTGCAACTCCGGACTTTGTTGTTCCCAAGGGAGCAAAATGGATCCTCTAGGGAAGAAGTCAGAGACTTAAGCTCCTAATGAGAAGATGGAAAAGAAAGCTCAAGATCAGAATCCACATTCATAGATGATCATGTAACCAGTGTATAGGCTGGAGGCCCTGCAGCCCCTGCAGCAATGACAGACACCATAGAACCCAGGCATACTATGGGTATAGTTTTTTTTTTTTTATCATGGCTAATTGGAATTCTATATGCCTCATTTACCTATATGTCCAATTCTTTTACCATGCTTGGGAAGTTTTCTGCCATTACTTCTGTGAACAAGTTTTTTATGTCACTTGCACTATCTCTTGCTTTTTCATTGACTCTGGTCAATCTTATATTATTCTTCCAGTAGCTGTTAAATTGATTTTTCATAGTCCCTTGCTATTTTTAAGAAATATTTCTTTTCATGATTGCTAACCACAATCCTGTCTTCTATATCTGATATTTTGTCCTCACATTGGCTCATTCTGCTTCATATAATTTCAATAAAATTTTGAGTCTCCTGGATATCTGTTTGAATCTGTTTCATGGATTCTATTTCATTCCTATGTTGGGCATTCATGGTTTCCATCATTTTCCTAAGATCCTCTATTTTTTTATCTGTTTTTGCTGTAGAGCCACTAACCATGTCTTTCATTATCTAACCATGTCACCATTTCTGTAGTTATCTGTGAAATTATTTCTGATTTGATTTTTTTTCTAGAACCTCATGCACCTCATCCACTGTTATCACTTCAGAGAGTCCATGTGGGTAACTTTTGAATTTTTCCACCTCATTGCCCCTTGGGTTTGCCTTTGGTTAGCTGGAAGTCTAGGGGTGCATGTTGCTTAAGTGTCTTCTCTCTCTCTCTTATTTAATAAATATATTTAATTATTTCTTTATTATATTTAATCATTATTTATTTAATAATATATGTACTTAATTCAACTCCTGGGTTGATGCATGTAAATTGTTTATAGTAGGTAACTTTATTGCTAGTATTTAGAAACCTTAGGAAATGACTACTTTTCAGAGATGTCTTCAAGGTGTAGTGGGCTTTTAGGTTAATATCTAGGAATCAGTCTAACAAAGGAAGCAAAAGACCTCCACACTGAAAACTACAGCACTCTGAAAAAGGAGATCGAGGAGGATATAGGAAAATGGAAAGACATCCCTTGTTCCTGGGTAGGAAGAACCACTATAGTGAAAATGGCCATACTCCCAAAACTACTATATAGATTTAATGTAATGGCAATTGAAATTCCAACAATATACTTTGCAGAACTAGAGAAAATCCAAAAATTCATTTGGAACCAGAAGAGACCTAGAATAGCAAAAGCAATTCTAGGCAACAGAGACATGGCTGGGGATATCACAATCCCCAACTTGAAATTATACTACAAAATTACTGTGATAAAAACAGCATGAAGGGCCGGGGATTTAGCTCAGTGGTTCTGGCACTTGCCTCACAACTGCAAGGTCCCAAGTTCGATCCCTGGTACCAAAAAAAAAAAAAAATTTAAAAACAGCATGGTACTGGCAAAGAAACTGACCCTAAGATGAGTGGAATAGATTAGAAGATGCAGAAACAACTCCAGACACACTCAACCACCTCATCTTTAACAAAGGAGCCAAATATCCTCATTGGAGGAAAGATAGCCTATTTAATAAATGGTGTTAGAAAAACTGGATTTCAACCTGCCAGTGATTAAAACTAGAGCCATACCTATCACCATGCACTAAACTAAGATCAAAGTGGATTAAAGATCTAAATATTAAGACAGAAACACTAAACTTGCTAGAAGATAAGTTAGGTAGAACTCTTGAAGACGTTGGCATAGGAAAAGATTTATGAACAAAACCTCAGTAGCATGGGAACTAGTACAAAGAATCAACAACTGAGTAAATGGAGTACTACTCAGCCATAAAGAACAAGAAACTAGAGACATTTATAGCTAAGTGGATGCATATTGAGGCCATACTCTTAAGTGAAATAAATAGGACACACGTGTAAATACCGAATAGTTTCTCTAGTGTGAGTAACTGAAAGTGTAAATAAGGATTGAAATGATTAAAACAAATAATTGATAATTTGAAATAGGAAGAAAAGTTCCAAAAGGGTAGGGGTGATGGGAGGGGAAGGGGAAGGGAAAGAAGGGAAAAGAAAACTTTATGAGAAAAGATCCTACTTGTTCAATTTATTGGGGATGAGAAGTCACTCCCTATTTGGCCTAGCCCCTTGTTCTTTGGCACTGGCCTATAGTATTGCTTATGATCCTTCAGCAATCTCAGTCTTGGTACACCCAGAAAAACAACTGATTAGAACAATTATGTCACCTTGGCTAAAGTAGTACAATCAGCAATAACAATAGCATCAAACAGCCCAGAGAATGACAAACTGTGGTAACTATTAATTTGCCACCTTTAACCATATGAACTGTATAATCTGTGGTTATATAAGGAATCTAAAACAAACCACAAAGTTGTTTACAGTAAATATGCCCTCGATATGCTGATTTTACCCTAAGAAGAAAATTTTAAAGGGGTTGGGGGAAAAATAGAGAAATAGAAGAGAAAGAGATGAGAAGCAAGGCTGGAAGACCAAGGAAGATTACAGGAACTTGGAAAACTAGTGGAGAAAACAAGAGGAAAGGAGAGAAGGAAGAAGGAACAGAAAAGCAACAAAAACTAGTATTTGGACTCATATAAAAACAAGAATGAACAGTCAAGAAAAAAAAACAAGACAAAAACAAAAACTGAAGAAAAGAAAAAAAAAAAACGTCCACATCAGGGCATGTTTCTCTTGTCACTGGTAGACAGAGTGGTCAAAGCCCCGATCCATGGTGATTAATCCCAGCAAGCCAGCCATAGATTTATGGTAGGGTAGTGGATTATCCCAGCAAGTTTACATCTTTAGCTCCACTGAAGTTCAAGCTAGTTTCTGGCTGTGAGGCTGGAACTCAATTTGTTCAGCCTGCAACACTCTGTATCTCCTCCTGGCTTGAGCTCAGCTTCCTGCCAGCTTGAACTTGGCTTCTTGATCTCCTGCTGATTTAAACTTGGTTCTACCTCACCCTGACACTGGGAGCTTCTAGATAGAACCAGCCTACAGGTGCTCTGAGTTCTAAGCTCAGTTGGCCCCTCTTCAAGATGGCTACTGACCAATCATCCTGTCCTGAAGGATGTCTGAATCCGAATAACTCACCATCTACTGAAGTCCACTGCATCCCCTGCTCCATTCCACTAGTGCATGTTTTCATAAAGGCCTCTGGGTTCACCAGTAGTCACAGTGCATCTTCAGGCTCGACCTGACCTTCCACACAGCAAGCCAGGTCTCAGGAAGAAAGTGCTCCTTGCCACCTCTTTCTTTTGCATTGAGGTCTCTCTCTCTTCACTCTCCCTGTGGGCTTCAATTCTTGCTTCAGATCCTTGCTATGTCCTGGGACCCATTTCCCTCCTTCTCTCCCTGATGTTACTATTTCCAGGGTCTGGACACCAAATCTCAGCTGTTTCTCTGCTGTTCACCACTCTGCTATCTTCCTGGAAGTCCTGTCTGATTACAGTATGACCCACATTGTACCCACCTAGTGACTTTGCCCTATAAAACATTCTCAGAGAGATAACCTCAGTGGCAACCCACTCAGGACCTTCTGTCTCTCAGCAGCTATTCCTATGCCCCATTTCTATTCCTCAGTAAGCCTTCCCTACTTCTAACCACCTCTGTCCTTTGGAATTCATTCTTAGATTTCAGGGGACACAAACTCAGCAGATCTGACATCTACCAGATTGGGAGTTATAGCTTTCCTATATCATTAAGAGTAGATGGAATACCTAGTTAAATTGTGAGTAATTTTTTTCCTGTACTACAGATTGAAGTCAGGGCCTTGGTATTGAGCTCTATTCCCCAGACTTTTATTATTTTTTATTTTGAGACAGAGACTCACTGAATCACTGCCTTGTCCAGCCTGGGTCTGAGCACGCTATTCCTCTACTTCATCCTCCCAGAGTGCTGAGACTATAGGCATGTGCCACCACATTCAGCTAAGGTTGATTTTTTTAATTTCCCAATTTCAGAAATATGCTAATAGTATCCTTGTTTCAGCAGCATATATACTAAAAATAGGCTAATATTTTTTATTATTAAAGTAAAATTTTTGCCAGGTAAAAAAGATTCTTCCTTATAGATCTAGGAATGTAACTGCTGGATTGTGAGATATACAGATTTCCAGACTGAAGTGAAAGTTCCAAACTGTGCTCCACACACTACGATGACCCTGACCACACATTGTTCTGCAGTGATTTAATGGTGAGAGATGCTGTACTTGATACAAATATGACTGCTATAAAATGATATTTCATGGTGGTTTTAACTTGCATTTTCCTGATTATTAGAATTGAGTCTTGATTATTTTCTCTTTTATGAATTGCCCATTTGTCATAGTTGAATGGGCCAATAATAGTCCAGGTTCTTGTGTATGATGAGGGAAGAATTGCCATGTGTCCCTCAAGTAGAAAGTAGTAAGTAGCTACATTTATTGATGATCACGGGGAAGGTAGCAATAGCAACACAAAAAGGGAGGAAAGGGATGGTAACTCAGGCTTTCAGAATTTAAAGGCCAGACATCTCTGATTTTGTGCCTCCCACTGAATGTCTCACTGGTGCCTACGGCATGACCATCTCCTAGGTGTCTGTTATGTTATCTCTTTGTCTCTCTTAGGATAGTGGCAGCAAGAATAACTGTAGGGTGCTGTTTACAGTTAAATGGAAGGAAAGGAGTGACTTTCAGCTCCTTTGTTTCTAACTGTACTATATTTTTCTCTTGATAATTTATCTATTTCTTATTGATAAACATGTAACCTAACTAGCCCTTTGAGTATTATACTGATGCGAATTTATTTTCCTGGTTTATAATCATTTCTTATTTCTTTGTATGTCTTTTGACCAGCACAAGTTTTGTATTTTCTTATACTTCAATTTATTAATCTCTGCTTTCATAAATTGTTAGTTTTTGAAATATCAAGAATCATTCTGGCAATTTTTCAATAGTTTTGCCTATATAGAACAGAGCATTTTATATGTACATATAAATATGTCAAAACTCTAAATATGCCTAAATTATACAGCTGTAACTGGCTTTAAATATTATAATTAAAATTGTATAATTAAAATATGTATGCAAGCCAACGGTTTAAAAATAGTTTCACTCCTGCTTAGGATCTGTTTAGCTCTTCAGCCAATAAAATCAATGGCCAGAGTGAGGCAACCATTTGATGCTGGTGGGCAGAGACCTTAGAGAAGCTCAACCTCCTCTTCCATTCCATCCTATTTTTGTTCTTCATAGCAGATATTTATCTCAATTTGGGATATTATTGTTTTCTTCGTGGTCATAATCTAAAAAGGTTAAAATAGTACGAAATTTCATGTGGGATGAAACTTCAGATTGTCAGCACCTTATCTTTTGTTTTGATTTCTACTCTAATGTTCAGTCTTATCACATAAACTCTGAACAGTTCTTTTTATTTAATGCTTCCTATAAGTAATGGAAAAGGGAAAGGTAGGGTCCGGATTATCCATAACCACTTTCTCATCAGTGGAAGAGAAGTTTCCCTATGGCTTTTTTCCACTAACAGAGCAGACTGGAAGGAAGGGTTTGAGATTTCAGTTTAGGAGGGCCTTTGAACGTTTAAATGGAATCCAATAGCTGAATTCTCTAAAGTTATGGAGAGGGATCTGGATGTATAGGACAGAGAATAAAGAAGAAAGAAAGAGAGATAAATAGTTTGACTGGAAGCTGGAACCTGAGCTGGTGCATGTGGTCAGTGGCACTAGCACTGAAGGCCTGGTGGGTTTAAGAACTAAAAAAGTTGCACCAGATCTAGAGCAGCTCCTACTGGGTCTTCTAGAACATGATTGACAGTGTGATTGACAAGGGTGCTGAGTCAAATCAGTTGTATCTACCATGCATGTCCTTTCCCATAATTCACTCTTTTATAATTGGATGTTTGAGTTGCAGTCCATATATATGAACCTTTAATAAGCTCCAAATGAAGAAAGGTGATTGTTGGTCGTGCCACCAGGTCTAGCATGCATGTGTCCTGGTTTGGAATTTTGGAAATTTCCAGAGGTCTTTGTTATTCTTTTTTTTTTGGTACTGGGGATTGAACTCCGGTCCTTGCACTTGCGCAACAGCAGCAGCAGCAGCAGTGAAACCACTGAGTTAAATCCCCAGCCCTTTGTTGTTCTTATTTCTGCCTCTAGGTAGTGGGCCTTAGGATAAAGATCAGAGGAGTTGTCCCTGAGGCATTGCCCAGGTTCAAGTGAGTGGAGGATAATGGTCCCAAAGCCTCCAATTATACTATCTATATTAGAAGTTATTTCCTTGATCCATGATTTCAAAAATAAATTTATTTATTTATTCATTTATTTATTATACTGGGGATCGAACCCAGGGTCTTCTCAATGAACTACATTTCTAGCTCCTTTAAATTTTTTGTATTTTGAGACATAGTCTCATTAGGTTGCTCAGTCTCATTAGGTTCCTCAAAGTTGAGATTCTCCTGCTACAGCCTTCTGTGACTCTGAGATTACAAGCATTTACTACCACTCCCAGCCTGATCCATGATTTTTAAGAAGCTCTTGAGTTTAGCCTCTGTGATCTTGGCTCTTCCCTTAGAATTGTCTTTACTTTTCATTAGAAGTAACTCTCTCAATCTATTTGTTGCCTATAAAAAATTGGAGGCCCAGAGAACTGTTTAAATGTCTCTGCTCCTTTTAATTGGAGTTAATTGTGCTTTAGCAAATATGTTCTTTAAAATGTTGAGTTCTCTATGAATCTTATTGAAGACTACATCTATAATTCTAAAACAGGCTTCTCTTTACTTTGGGTCATATGTGAAACTGCCCCTAAGATTCTTAGAAGTCCAATTGTCTAGTTGAGAAATTCTTATTAGTGCCAGCTTAAATCTTATAGAGGTTTTAACATGGGATTTAACAGTGAAGCCCTTGATTTAATTGTTACCCCGAGGCATACTGAAAATATTGTGCTGGCTAGAGATACTGCCCTGAACTCTCTATATTTTGTCTTTATCCTGCCTAAAAATGAAACATTCCTTCTTCAGTTCTGTCAGACTTGATCTGGTCATGAAATGGTTAATGACTATACATACTGTTTAATTCCAACCTACAATTTAACAGATATAAAAAACACAGCCCTCAGCAAGACACACCAATCCCCAGACCAGATGCAGGCTGTGCTGTCTCCAAGCAGATAGACCGCAGAACAAGATGTTATAGAAGGGATAAGACCACAAAAGCATAGCACAACATCTTCCCTGCCTTGACCGCTGCATGGGCTCCAACCACACTTTTGCACCTACCCCAGCACATGACAGATGTGCCAGACTCTTCTCCCTCCCAATCCCCTGTAAAAACCCCTGCCTTTTTTTCTTTTCAGCACTGATGGGCCTCTTCTTGCCCTCAGTCCACCTCCACCCAGGTGAATAAAGTCTGTGCCTCTTTGCTTTCCGTTTGCCTGCTCAAGTGGTCTCATCCTTCTGCGTTTGTCATATGTTCACCTCTCTCTTCTTGGACTTTATAAATGCATCTAAAGAAAACCAGTCATGCTTTCAATGTGTTGTCTGGAAATCTTCTTTCACAGATTATAAAGTTAGGTCAGTTTTCTGTGATTTTGTAACCGTGTGATGAAAAATTCCCTTGCTATGTAATACAGGTCATGGTTTTTGTGAACTTCCAATACCAATTTTATCAGTGCTATCCCAGGTGCCCTAAGAATTTCTTCACTATCTCTCCAGCCTCTGCTGCCACCTAGTATCAAAGTCAGTGATGCATGTTTTAGGTTTTGGCTATGGCAGCATCCCACATGCCAAATTCTGGTTCAATTCTCTACTACTGTTTAATAAACCAGTCCAGAATTTATGACTTAAATCATTATCCATTTTATTGTTCACCATTCTCTAGGTCTGAAATTTCGGCCAGGGTAGATGGAAATTGCTTATCTTAGCCCCAGGAAGTGGAAGAGGCACCTGGTGTCTTAGTCACTTTCCTTGTCCCTAGGACAAAAAACTCAGCCTCCAGAACTAAAGGAGAAGACATTTATTTTGGTTCACAGTTTCAGAAACCTCAGTCCTTGCATGGTCAGCTGGCTCCAAAGCCAGAGTGGCATAATGAAAGGGCCTGTTAAAGAAATGCTGCTCACATCATGTCAGCTAGAAAGCAGAGAGAGAAGGGAGGAGCTTGGGAGGGAAATAAACCCTTCTAGGTCAGGTTCCCAGTGACCCACCTCTTTCGACCAGGCTCCACCTCCCAATAGCACATTTAGCTTTAAACTCATCAATAAATTAATCCACTGATAAGTACATTGCCCCTATTATCCAATCATCTTCCAACAGCCCCACCTCTGAGTGCATGAGAATTTGAGGGGACATTCCAGATCCAAACCACAACAGCCCATCCCTAGCCTCCAAAAGACTCGCGAGCATCTCTTTATGCAAAATGCATTTAGTCCATCTCTAAGAGTTGCCAAAGTTTTAACAGCTCCAGCATTGTTAAAAAGTCCAAGTCCAAAGTCTCCTCTGAGACTCAAAGCGAACTCTTAGGAGTGAGCCCCTGTGAAAACCAAAAAACTAAAATAAAATGAAATTTAGGGCTGGGGATTTAGCTCAGTGGTTTTGCCGCCTGCCATGCAAGCGCAAGGACCCGAGTTCGATCCCTGGTACAAAAAAAAAAAAAAAAAAAGAAATTTAAACATTGTCAACATAAATGGCACAGGAGAAACACTCCCATTCCAAAAGAGAGAAATAGGGAGATAGAAAGAAATAAGACCAAGACAAGAATAAAGCCCAGCAGGGCAAACATTAAACCCCAAAGCTCTGTGTCCAGCATCTGGGACAGGTGGTAGTAAGGTATGAGTTCCAAAGGGTTTGGGTTGGCTGGCCCTTGTGCTTTGGCACTGCTGATTACAGCCCTCATAGCCTCTTTTGAGGAGGCTTTGTTCACTGCCTGCAGCTTGCTTCAGATATTCCAATGTTCCTGGCTTCTCCATCTTCCTAGGTCTCCACTTTCAGTTTTGATCTCATGGCCTCAGACATTGCCCTCTCACAGTCACACTGCCTAGCCTCCCAGCCCTTCTTCTGAAATCTGGGTGGAAGCCTTCTTCACTCCACAACTCTTGCATTCTGAAGCTTATCAAACCAGCACCATGTGGATTATGTGAAGATCTGCTGCTAGCTTGAGCAGTAGCCAGGCCCTTGGGATCATGGCTGCAGTGGCCTCTGAGTACCTGCACAGCTGAGTGCTGTGAAGGGAATCCCAAGGAACCCATTTCCTAGGCTGTCTTTCTCAAGAGTGATGCCCTGTATCTCTCTTCTTAAATGAAAGTGATAGCTTTGCACCCTAGAGCCTGAGATGGATGGAGTCTTGAGGATTTCTGGGATACCCTCAAGGCATCTTTCATATTGTTCTGATGCAAGGTACTTGGCTTCTTTTTAATGCTGATCTTTTTAGCAACCAAATTCTCTGCTCCAACTTTGCAAGTGCTTCCATTCTGGCAAAGCTGAAAACTTTAAATGGGCTTTCTGCTCAGTGTAAATCTTCATAAAAGCAGTGAGCAGTGCTGATACCACAGCCTTAATGTCAGGTTGCCTTAAAATTTCCTCCACTGGATTAATTATTCTGCCACCCTTAATCCCAGTTTCCTGAAAAGTCTCAGGACACCAACTAAATGTAGACAAATTTTCTACCAGAGCATAACATACATGGTCTTGGGCCCAATTGCCAATGGAGTCCTTGCTCCCAACTGAGACCTGGAGCCTGGTTTTACCATCCATATTTCTATCAGCGTTCTGGTCTTCTGAATTCATATTGCTCATCAAGCCCAGTTTATAGCATTCTAGGGCTTCTCTAGCTGAAATCTCCAAACTTTTCTAAGCTCCTGCTGCAAACTAGTTTCAAAGGCTTCTTAACCACATAGTCAGGTATATTCACAGCAACAACTCCATTTCTGGTACCAAAATCTGCCTTAGTCACTTTTCCTCATCACTGGGGCAAAATATCTGACACCACAACTTAAAAAGAGAGGTTTATTTTGGCTCACAGTTTCAGAATCTCAGTCCTTGCTTGTTTGGTGGGCTCTAAGGCAAGAACCCCATGGTTGAAGGGCATGGTGGAGGAAAGTTGCTTACATCACAGTAGCCCAGAGCAGGGAGAGAGGGAGGAACTGGGGAAGGAGATATACAGAGTCCACAAAAAAAATGTATACACACTTCAGGAAAAAAAAAATAGTATGATGTTTTCAGCAGGTCGCGTTACCCTCATATGGGAGACCCAAGAGGATGTTGTTAGAGAAGAAATTGAAAATGCATGTTGAGCAATTTCAATGGCCAAGGTTTGCCATACCCAAGCAGCAGTTTACTGTATAATAAGTGTCTGAAAGCTAATGGCCAACACTTTGCGCATCTCTTATAATATTAGAGGCTAAAGGCAACATACTAATGTCATGATGTTTCAATAAATTTAGTATTAAAATATTTATACAAATTTTTCTTTTCCTTAAGTGTATATACATTTTTTTGGTGGACTCTGTATTCTTCCAGGTTACACCCAGGATGACCCACCTCTTCCAGCCAGGCTCCTCCTCCCAATCGCACATTTAGCTCTGAATTCATCTTTGGATTAATCCACTGATGAGTACAGTACCTCCATGATCCAGGCCCCTTCCAAAACCCCTACCTCTGAGTACACGGGGCTATGGAGGGACATTCCATATACAAACCAGAGCACTTGGTGTAGCTAAACTTGGGAAGTCCAGGGTGCTTGCCAATTGGACACTGTCAGCTCAGGCAAATAATCCTCCTGTAGATGGCCTCTAGGCCCTCTTCTATCCCATGTGGCCTCTCCAACAGGATATGCTGAACTTTTTACATGGCAACTGGCTTCCTAAAGGGCAGAAACAGAAATGAATAGGCTTCTTAAGACCTTGACCCAGAAGATGTATTGCTGTTTCTGCTTTCTGTAAGTCTAAAGAAAATCAGGAGGCCAGTCCATATCTAAGGGAAAGGGAGGCAGTAGTGGGGTGATTGGCGTGAGCACTTTTAGAGATAACATACCTCACAGGTAGAAGCAAAAACAAAACAAAACAAAACAAAACAGAAACCAAGCACTCCGTGAGACCATTTCTATTTCATAGTCCAGCAGCAACCCTGATGTTTGCCAGGCATGGTGGCACATGTCTGTAATCCCAGCACTGAAGCTGAGGCAGGAGGCTGCAAGTTCGAGGCCAACCTAGGCTAAATAGTGAGTTCAAGGCCAGCCTGAACTACATAGTGAGACTGTGTCTCACAAAACAAAACAAAACAAAAAACCCTGATGTTCAAGCTACATACCTCTAGCTCCCTGGCTATGTAAGCTGAGTGAGGTCAGAAGGGAGTTAGGAAACGGGTAGATGACACAAGACTGCTCTTGTAATGTTCTCATCTATAATGGTTTGATCTCTGAGCATTTTGAGAGATGAATCACCTCAAAAAAGGAGCTGTTCCATTATTGAGCAGCTCTGAAGTCTAGAAATATCTTCAATGGGTGATGTTGAATATTTCCTCTCTGTGACTCCTCCTCTGGTCAGACATCTACCCGCACCTGCTGCTGAAAGGGAAGCCACTCCTCTATGAACATGGCATTCATTTAGAATTATGTTATTTTGTTTGTTTGTTTTTTGGTACCAGGGATGGAACTCGGGACCTTGCGCTTGAGAGGCAGGTGGCAGAACCACTGAGCTAAATCCCCGGCCCTTAGAATTACATTATTTTAAGATAACCTTCCTGACTGAAGGCATGACACTTTCCGAGTTTTTACTTCCGTGCCATGTAAATTCATGATTTCCCAAAGTATTGTTTGTGTATAACATGATTCACCATATGAATTTTGCCCAGTAGAGCATGTTTAAGAAGAAAGGAAAGTAGGGAATAGATTATTGAAAGTTTTAAACTATCTCATGATCATAGTTTAGATCTCATATATCCCTCAAAGGTCCATGTGCTGAAGGCATGCTCTCCAGCCCATGCAGTATTATAGGTGGTGGATCATAAGTCAAAATTAACCTTTTCTCCTCATAAATTGATTTTCTTAGGTGTTTTGTCAAAGTAATGGAAAGCTCACTAACATACTGACAATGCAAATGAGTGGTTTAAGCATCTTTAATATTGACCTGGCTTACTCTTTTTTCCCCTCTTTGGTCTTACGGAAATCTAGGGAATGATCTTATGGAAATCTTGAAATTTATCTAGTCCCAACTTTTTCATAACTTAGACACTGTTTACCAAAATAGTTGTCTAACTGTAGTGTCCTCTATAGTTAGTATTCACTGGGTAATGGAAGTGGGGATAGCAATTCAAAAATTCTGAGGAAATCTGAAGATGAAGTTTACTCTTATAAGTGACAAAAAGTGCCCAGATACAACAAAAAACTTTTTTGATAATTCATGTGACAAAATGAAAAATAGGGAGCAAGCCTGTATAACTAGTTGGTTAAAGAACCAGTTCTCCTGGTGGGTGGTGTTTATATAAGAAGGTGCCTGTGATCTAAAATTAGGGTGAAACTTTTACTGGTTGGGGAAAGTGGCTATGAAAAGAAAGAATAGTGAAAAGCTATGACCAATAAAAAGAATGAGAATTTAATCATAGCCTTATCAACCCACAACAAGGGGCTATGAGCAGGCTTAATCACGTCTTATGCTATTAAAACAATAACCCCCAATTTTCCTGACAGCAGTTTCTGAGTGCCAATATTTTGGTCTTTTGCTTCCAAATTCTAGCCTCCTAATAAAGCCAGACAACTTTATGTGTATATGTGTGTTTAATTTTTATAAATAGAAATTCATTTGAGTGTACATGAAAGGAACTAAGTATTTATTTCACCAAATAGTTAAGAACTTTAAAAATATTCATTGTTGTGTAATGTTTTGCTTTGAATTTATGAAAAGCAACATACATATAATTAATTACTTTCCTCTTCTGTTTGTATTGTACTTAGATTTTTCAGGCTTAGTAAAAAGGCTACATATCAGAGAAAAAATGTGCATATGTAATAATACAGAAATAATGTGGATTATTAAAGAGTTGAAAATAGTTCTTTGCCTATATTTAGTTTGAAGATAGTTTCAGATGTATCTCTACCTTAGCTCACATATGGTATGATGAGATCTTCAAAATTAGATAAATCAAATGTACCCTGGTTGAACACAAAAAAGTAAAAAATACTTAATTTCTTAAATATATAACAGAAGATAGAAGATGGTTGGAATTGCTGAAACCTTTTTTAAAATTGCTGCTGACACTGGACAGGATGATGGTGGTGTAATAATGTGAATGCACTAAATGCCTCTGATCTCCACATTTAAAATGGTTTCGGGTTAATTTTGTGTATGTGTCGTATACATTTGCCACAACTAGAAAACACTTTTTAAAAAAGCATAATTCACTTAAATAATCATGACAATCCATTTTGCCAGAAACTTAAAGTCTGAGACTAGAAGGAAAAAAAGATAAACCCAACGTGAATTTCCTGAGATTTCTCGTGTGTGTGTGTGTGTGTGTGTGTGTGTGTGTGTGTTTGTGTACAATCTGCAAATTGCAAATTCTTCACGAACTTCTGGACAGATGTGAGTTCAGTCAGCAGAACCAACACAGTGATGTTCACTTGACTGAGGCAGACTTGCATGCAGGGAGACACTGGACATCGTGTTGGTCTGACCTCACTGTGGAGCCAGCTGCAGAGAGCTGAGGGCAGGTTCCAGAGCTACTGATGCTCACAGTGTCCAGCAAGGTCAGCTGATCATGAATAGGGCCAGCACAAGCAACCCTTTATGTTGGCTGGAGCCTTGCTAGCACTGAGGCATAGTCCTTTTATTTGTTCCCTTAGAACATTTGTGGCCTTTGGGATTCTTGGATTTTGTTGCCAGAGATGATGGGACATATGGGTGGATGATTGTGTAATATCAGATTTTCTTTAGACTAGGAAAAATTCCTGGTTAAAAATAACAACAACAAATAGGAAAGGTAGATAATACTGGGCAGTATAAATCCTGAAACAATGCTTCAAGACATTAGCCTGAACTATGAGCAATGGGGCACTACTCCTGGCCTTGACTGTAAGATCACTTGATGTTCTTGCTTTTTCATAATTATAATATAATCCAATTGATGTTGGAACCCAGGTTGAGTAGGAACATAGTGGTTCTTTGGCAGAGAAGATCTACTTCACCATAACGGAAAAGTACAATTCAGAGGGTCTATATGGTTGGAGGTTGGAATCCAAAACATTTGTGCCACCAAATGAGGGAAAGTCTAGCTACTCAGTGTTGTCAAAAGATTGCCAGGTTGTTTTCTAAACCACTGCATCTCAAACTTTAATATGCATGTGGATTAGATAGGAGTTTTGTCCAAATACAGTTTATGATTTGGTAAGTTTTGTATTTCTGATTCTCCTCATCTGAAGACCACATTTCAAATAGCAAGGTCAGGAGAACTGAGGGTTATCAAGTGGGAAACTAGCATCATTGCCATTGGATCTAGTACTCCTACTAACTCACTGTTTAAAAATGAAGCTTTTGATCTAAAGGAACAAAAGATTCTAACTCAAAAAATTACTATCAAATTGCTCATTCATACTTGTTAGTGAGAGCTTGTGGTTCTCAACTGAAGAAGATTCCATCTTCAATGGGGCATTCAGAAATGTAGAAGGTGTTATTTACTGTATGATCACTGGGAAACGCTACTGCTACTTGTTGCCTAGGGACTCAGAATGCTAAATGTCTGGCAGTGTGTGAGAAGGTTCTGATCAAAGAAGAACTGTGCCACCCAAAGTGCCAAGAGACCCCCGTTAAGATATCTGACCCACAACAGTGGATGAAATCCTGTGCCCAGAACTGAAACCTCATTCAATCAGATCTTTGCACATCTTTTTGAGTATAGTCATTCCTTGGAATCTACAGTGAATGGTGCCGGGACCTCCCACAGATACTACAATCCACAGATACTACAATCCACAGATGCTCATCTTCTGTATATAAAATGGCATAGTAGGGCCGGGGATTTAGCTCAGTGGTTTTGCCACCTGCTGCACAAGCACAAGGACCCACGTTCGATCCCCGGTACCAAAAAAAAAAAAAAAAAGGCATAGTATTTGCATAGAACAAATACACATCTTCTGTATACTTTAAATCATCTTCAGATGACTTATAATATCTAATACACTGCAAATGTTACGCAAATTTGCATTATTGTTTAGACAATAATGGCAAGTTGGTACTATTCAGAGCAGATACAATTTCTTTCAAATGTTTTTGATCTGTGGTTGGTTGAATCCATGTGTGTGGAATGCCCAGATATGGCCAGTTGTGTAGTTTGCAACAACAGACCCTGCCTATGTGTATTGGCTCATCT
The DNA here is from genome assembly GCF_000247695.1 of Heterocephalus glaber. Next base: position 3,072,733 of record NW_004624768.1, read on the forward strand.
TTTTAGAATTCTGATTGCCCTTGGAATTTCCCAGTAGAGAGCGTGACCCTTCTGCTTTGTGTACTTCGTGAGGCACCATGGTGTGGCAGGAGATGAGCTCAACAAGAAAGACTTCAGAAAGCCCTACAAAGTTTGGACTCATCAAAATTCTGAGTAAAAAATGAGAAAAGGGAACACTCAGTGTTCCCTTGAGACAATGTTCTCAAATGCTGTGGCTGCTTATCTTCCTCTCAAAGGAGCTGTAACCAGCGAACCCAGTGTCAAGACCAGCAACTCTAAGGTTTCCAGTCCTCTCAAACATTCACCACATTCTTTTCCGTAAAAGGAAGAGTTCTACAGCCCAGATTTGCTGGCCATTATGACAGACTCTGACCTCTCATCGCAGCAGATCGTGTCAAACAATGAGCATATTAGAAATTCTTATGGAAACTGAGTTGAGATTTTTTAAAAAGATACATAGACATGAGAAAAATAGGAGGAAAAGGAGTGAGTTAGGACAGTGTTAGAGAAGGATAGCACAATAGGAGATTTTTGAAGGTAACTAAAGCCCAAGTCAACCTGGTGTGGAGGAAAAGACACCACCATAACTATTGTTGGGGAAACTAGTAAGTAAAAGAAGAGATAAGAGATATTATGAGAAATATACTCAATACAATGTAAGGAAAATGTTGTTTAGCTTTTTGAGCTTCTGTATTATGAGGTGTGACGGACAAATACAGTGAATGTTTATATTAAAAATGTTATTGTGGTAAAAAACACTTTGCCATTAATCACCTTCAAAACATTGCACTTGCTTCAAACACAGTTATGCCACTTTTTAAGCAGCTCTGGAAATGTCTTTCATGAGTGTCTTTAGTTGCGCTGTTGTAGCTGCCCTGATGTCCTGAACTAATTCAAAACATTACCTATTATAGTCAGGAGAAGATTTGCTTATACTGGCTTAGTCATGGGAACTGCTAAGAAGATAGGACATGTCTCTGGGAACCCAGGAGAGTGGCTTCACCATTCCAAGACTCCTGGTCTGCCTCGTCACACTGCAGAGCCCTTTAGGAGATGATCTGTCACCAATCATCCTATCTCACTACATTCCAACAACACTGAGAGCAGACAAGGATGTTACTCTAAGAAAAACTGGTTATGCAAATAAAATAATGTGTATATGTAATAGCCACTTTTCTGTTGCTGGGACAAAATACTTGGCATACACAACTTAAAGAAGAAAGTGTATTCTGGCTCACAGTTTCAGTGGTTTCAGTCCATGGTCAGCAGGCTGCAAGGCAGAAATGTCAGAGCAGACAGCCATGGTAGTGGAAAGCTGCTCACTACATGGCAGCCAAGAAGAGAGAGTGAGAGAGAAGAGGGAGCCAGGGTCAAGAATTCACCCTTCCAGGTCATGCCCCGGTGACCACCTCCTCTGACCAGGCCCCACCTCCTAACGTCACATTCAGCCATGAATTCATCAGTGGATTTATGAGTACAGTGCCCCATAATACATTCATCTTTCAAAAGACCCACCTCTGAACACATGAGACTTTTGGGAGACACTTTAGATCTAAACTATATCCCCCATCATCACATGCACACATGGAAGCAGCACCTCTAAGAAAGTTGGATGGTTTTTTACATGGGCTTTCTGGAAAGTTGGACAACAATCAGAGGCCACTGGTCACAGCATCATTTTCTTCCTCTGGGTGAGAACTGACAATACTGATGTCAACCTAAGAGCTATTTGGACATTTATAAATGTCTTCTTACCCTGCTTTGACACTTGCTCCTGTTAAATTCTATACCTCAGATACACAAATCAGGGGTTCACTGCTGGTGTGCATGCGTGAATGTGTGCATATACATCCTGTCAGCCTGTAACTACCTGCCATGATGCTGGCTATAGTTTGGATATACAAAGAAAATGTTATTTCTTATCTTATTTATATAATGTCTTGCCTTAATCAAGTACTTCCTACTGTTATTAGCAAAACAAAGTAAACAAACCAACAGACCCTGGCTGAAATGCCCCATCCAATTTGAACTTTGGGTGCACAATACTTCACATAATCATTGGGGACTGCTAGCCCCCTCAGCTTTGTTCTGCATGGGTGTTCAGTGGCCAGCCTTTGGGTCTCAGAGATGCCCTTGGCTGCTTGTGTGCTGGCAAACTTCCTTCTTGCTTCTGAGCTGAGGTCTGGGCTGGTGATTCCTGGTGCAACTTGTCAGGTTCAGAAACTATTCTTTTAGGGTGTGGTACCTGACAGACCTGGATTCTTCTCCAACTCATCAGATGATGATACTCTAAGTGCTTGTTGCATCTCCCATATAAGTACTTCAGACCCCATTTCAGCCAAACGTCTCACCACTTTCAGGCACTGCCTATATCAGGCTATCCATCTCACCAGACTCTTCTTGCTCTTCTTTTACCCACCGCCCTACAGACTGCCTGAGGTAAGCTTTCCTTTACATTTCCTCTATGACATCCTCCTTCTCTCACATTGAAGAAAAACTCCAGGCTCAGCAAGGAGAAGTGGAAGGACTTCATCTTTGCTCTAGGAGATGGGTCAAGGTGATTTGAATGGCATCTGAAAGAATCCACCGAATCCATGAAGCCTGGATTTCAAGCCTAAAATCTTGCCCAAAAAGGTACATATGTACTCTGGACTCCATGCCCAGACTTTACTTTAAGTTGAGAATCTGGAATGAAATGTAGTTTAAGGACAAAAGGTGTTAGTATTATATTTATTAAATACTGTCTGCTGTTTTATAGAGCCTTAGAAAAACAAGACAAAGTGATAAATAATTATATAATTCAGTACATACAATAAATAAAGAAGACCACTCTACAAACAGGCTTTCTTTATTACAAAATTGGGTACTGGTCATATTTTAAATCTTGGCTGATTCTTTGACTTTTATGCCTGAACTACCAGAATACTGGTTGTTACTTCTCTATGCATTCGTTTTTGCAGTTGTGCTCCTGTCCTCTTTTCAACTTCACGCAACTAATTTGTGTTGACCCTCAAACAAAATGAGTACTTGAATGTCAGGACATGTGACTTGCCTTCGAGGACATGTTGTAACTTCCAGAGCACTGACTCAGCAGTCTAATGGTTTAGCCTTCATACTCCTGACAGCTGTTTATTTCTTTCAATGTAATTTCAGAGAAAAATATCCAGAAGGGATTCACTGCCCTAGATCTATCAGAAAACATATGTAAGATATTCTGTAGTTTTATAGCACAAACTTCTAACATTAATCACACCATAAAACAATTACAATTCAGTAAGAATGTATTTTAAATCAGGCCCAAAAAAGGTGTTTAAAGCACACAACAGATATTTTGTAGAGATGTAGTGAGATGATGAATGGAAGCAGTAGAGGGTGAGAAAGTTTTCTCAGTACTATTTGAAGGCAATCAGAAAAATAGAGTTTGACAGACCCTTTCACGTCCATCCCATTCAAAGGCTGCTTTCTGAATCTAGAAAAGGAGCTTATTGACAGGCTTCTAGCGGATGGGTGTGGCTGCTTAAAGAGGAGGAAGCTTTAGGGGTCATAGTTGGTGACACATAAAGGAGCCCCAACCAAAAAGTATGAGCCCTTCATGCTCAACATGGAGCCAGGAACCTGGGCAACAGGTCAGACTGGAACCAGGAGGGTCATCTAAGCAAAAGCAGTCTCTAGAGAGGAAGACTGCCGTGGTCTGGCTTCCAGGAGCCGATGGCCCCAGCAGGCAAGAGAGAAAACAAACAGCAGCTTGTATGTACCTGGCAACTCTGATTGGTCTCCTGATGCCAGCTTTGCATTCCTAAGTGCTCCAGATTGCAAGCAACTACTGAGAAAATAATTAAAACCAAAGCAGTCGAAAGTGAACAAAAGAATTAAAGTGATACGCTAGAAATTATCTACTTATTACAAGAAAAGGCAATAAAGGAAGAACAGTCATGACACTAACAAGACCAAAAGTCATGAGAAATATTAAATATTAAAATATTTAAATGTCCGATAAAGTTTCAGCCATATAAGTAATAATGTTAAATGTGAATACGCTAGACAATCCAGTCAAAAGGCAGAGATTTTCAGATTGGATTTAAAAGACAAGATCCAAGTATATCCTCTGTGCAAAAGACATTTTAGATTCAAAGAGGTTGAAAGTAAGAGGATAGTAAGGAGATATCATGCCAAGAGCAACTTTGTAAGACCTGGAGTGGCTGTACTAATACCAGACAAAATAAACCTTAAAATGAAATACCAGTTAAATGCAAAGAAGGGCTTTTAATTTTCTTTTAAATTTTTGGTGCATAGCTTATATTAGGAAATTATTCTTTCTGTTGAACAGTATTACGGGTTTATGCCTGTACATAGCATGGTTTTATATATCTGTCATTACAGTGGCATACAAAATAGTCCCACCCCATCCTTTCAAAGCTCAGTGTTCCACTATTCATTCTTCCTCCCTCCACCCCCGAGGCCCTGGCAACTGCTAATCTTTTCTACTATCTATATGGCTTTACCTTTTCCAGAATATTATATAGTTGGAATTAAAAGTATGTTGCCTTTTTAGCCTGTCTTCTATTACTTAACAATGCTCATTTAAAGTTCCTCTACATGATTTTCTTTATCACTAAATAATATTCGATAGGATAGATGTACCACATTCTACATATCTCTTCACCAATTGAAGGATGTCTTGTTTGCTTCCATGTTGTGGCAACTATGAATAAAGATGTTATAAATATTCACATGTAGGTTTTGTGTAGGCTTACATTTTCAGTTCATTTGGGCAAATACAAAGGAGTGTGATTGCTGGATCACATGGTAGACTTTGTTTAGTTTTGAGAAACCACCAAACCATCTTCCAAAATGACTGCCATTTATATTTCCATGAACAATGTATTGTAGCTATAGTAAATCTAATTATAGTACAGTTACAGTATTGTAAGTATTACAATGAAAGTTGCTGTTGTTCACTGTAATTTGTTGTTAGTTGTTTTGGTTTGGGGCAATTCCAATAGATGATGGTATCTTATAGCTTTAAAAATCTGTAATTCCTTAATGGTATATCATGCTGAGCATCTTTTCATAAACTTGTTTGCTATCTATGTAACTTATTTCCTGTCTCTTAAGATCTTTTGCCTATTTTAAACAATTGGGCCATTGAGTTTTAAGAGTTCTTGGTATATTTTGGATAATAGTCACTTATCGGATAAGTCTTTTGTAAATACTTTCTCCTAGTCTGTGGCTTGATTCTCATTCTCTTGACACTGTCTTTGCAGAGCAGAAATTTCAAATTTTAATGAAGCCCAGCCCATCATTTTTTTCTTTCATGGGTCATGTCTTTGGTGTTGTGTCCTTTTTTGCATCACCCTACCCAGGGTCACCTAGGTTTTCTCCTATGTTACCTTTCAGGAGTTATATAATTTTCATTTTGCATTTAGGTCTGTGATCCATTTTGAGTTAATTTTTGTGAGATGTTTAAAGTCTGTATCTAGAGTCATTTTAAAATGTGTCTATCCAGTTTCAGTTTCATTCATTTATCTCTTCTCCATTGTGTTGCCTTTGTTCCTTTGTCAAAGATCAGTTGACAACATTTATATGGTTCTAATTATAGGCTCTCTGTACTGTTCCATTTTTCCACTAATACTATTGTCTTGATTACTGTAGCATTATAGTAAGTCTTGGAGTAGAGTAGTGTCAATCTTTCAATTTTGTTTTTCTCCTTCAGTATCACATTGGCTATTCTCAATCTTGTGGCTCTCTATATGAACTTTGACTCAGCTGATATCCACAAAATAACATGCTGGGATTTTTATTGGGATTGCATTAAATCTACACATCAAGTTTGGAGGAACTGACATTTAACAATATTAAGTCTTTCTATCCATGAACATGGAATATCTTTCCATTTATTGAATTCTCTTTTGGGAGGTCTGTATTTTGTAGTTTGTTTTCATGTAGATCTTATACACATTTTGTTAGATTTATTGGTAATTATTTTATTTTTGGTGGTGTAAAAGTAAGTGGTATTGTGTTTCGAATTTCCAATTTCATTTGTCCATTGCTAGTGTATGAGAAAGAAATTGACTTTTGTATGTTGTGAACTGTGACCTTGCTATAATCATTTATTAGTTTTAGAAAGTTTTTTTGGTCAATTCTGTGGATTTCCACATAGACAATCATGTCTTCTTTTTCAATATTTATGCCTTTTATTTCTTTTCCTTGTCTTATTGCATTAGCTAGAACTTCCAGTACAATGATGACTAGAACTGATGAGAGGAGCTTTCTTGTTTATTCTCTTTCTTAGGGGAAAGCATCTATCTTTTTCACTAGTAAGTACAGCATTAGTTGTAGGTTGTTCATAGGTACCATTTATCAAGTGAAGGAAGTTTCCATCTATTCCTACTTTTCCAGAAATATTTTGGTTTTTAGCATGAATGGAAATTGGATTTTGTCAAATGCATTTTGTCCATTCATTGATATGATCATATATTTTTCTTTTATTCATTGATATTTGAATGTCAAACAAGCCTTGTATACTTCTAAAATATCCCACTTGGTTGAGGGGTATAATTTAGGTTGGTTTTACTAACATTTTATTGAGAACTTTCGCATCTCTGATTATGAGAAATATTGGTTTGTAATTTTCATTTCTTATAATGCCTGGTTTTTGTACAGTAGTTATTCTGGTTTCACCAAATGATTTAGGAAGGGTTTACTCTGCTTCTATTTTGTAAAAGAAAGCTTAAAGAGCTGGCATCATTTCTTCCTTAAATGTTTGGTAGAATTCACCAATGAATCCATCCGAGCCAGGTGTTTTCTATTTTAGAGTTTGCTTTTTTGCTTTAAAAAATTTCTTCCCCAATGTTGTTAAGCTATAATATCCAAAAGAAACTGCATAAATTTCTAATGTATACACTTGGTGTGTTTGGATATATCTGTGCACTCATGTTACTATGACCACATTTCGGGCACTAAATACAGCCATCATCTCCAAAAGTTTCCTTTTATCATCCCCTTTTTTGTGATAGAAAAACTTGACATAAGATCTACCCTCTTAAATTATTTAGTATACAAAATTGTATTGTTAACTATAGGTACTAGATTATGTAGCAATCTCTGGAACTTACTCATCTTGTATGATTGTAACTTATACATACTGAACAGCAGCTACATTTTCCCCCTCATACCATCCCCTGGTAACCATTATTTTATTGTTTACTTCATACTTTTGACTATTTTACATGCTTCATATTAGAGGAATCACACATTACTTGTCATTCTGTGCTCAGTTTATTTCAATTAGCATAGTATCCTCCAGGTTCACCCATGGTGTCACAAACAAGATTTCCTTCTTTTTAAAGGCTGAATATTAACTATTTGATTGTGTACATACATTTTCTTTATCCATTAATGTGTCTGAGGACATTTGAGTTGTTTCTGTATCTTGGCTGTTGTGACTAATGCTGCTATGAACATATGAGTGGAGACATCTCTTTAAGATACCAATTTCAGTTCTTTGGAGCAAATATCCAAAAATGGGGGCTGAGGGTTTAGCTCAGTGGTTCTGCCACCTGCCTCACAACTGCAAGGTCCCGAGTTTGATCCCCAGTACAAAAATATATATATATATATGTCCAAAAATGGAATTCCTATATCATATGATAAGCCCAAGTTTCCATTTCATTACATATTTCATTGCATTCCATATTCCATATTCCATTTCATTGCATTTTAGCTGTGCCAACTTACATTGTTACCAACAGTGTACTCTATAAGGATCCAATTTCTCCACAAGCTTATCATTCCCTTTTTTTCTTTTTTGTAATAGCCATCCTAACAGGTGGTTTTTATTTGTACTTCTATGATGATTATGGTGTTGAGTATATTTTTGTATGCATATTAGTCATTCGTGTGTCTTCTTTGGAGAAGTATCTATTGAAGTCCTTTGCATGTTTTTCAGTTGGATGATTATGATTATGATTATTTGCTATTGAGTTTTAGGAGTTCTTTATATATTTTGGAAATTAATCTCTTGTCAGACATATATTGGGAAATATGTTTCATTCTGTAGGTTACCTTTTCATTCTCAATTGTTTCCTTTTCTGTGAAGAAGCTTTTTATTTTATTTTTTTTTCTAGCCCTCCCTTCACACCCTCCACCCTTCCCTATTTACAAAGACTTTATTTCCATTTTTTCCATTTCTCATCATTTTTCCTTTCCCTTC
>NW_004624768.1:3081874-3098628 GCF_000247695.1 Heterocephalus glaber
TTTGTCTGAGGAAGAGCAGGTGAAGATTTTTTCCCACATTGTGGGTTGTCTCTTCACACTGCTGGTGGTTTCTCTTGCTGTGCAGAAGCTTTTTAATAAGAAGAGATCTCATTTGTTGATTGTTTGTGAGAAGCTTTTTATTTTAATCCAATCAAGCTACTCTAATTTACTTTTGTTGTCTGTATTTTTGGTATTGTATCCAAAAAAATTACTGCCCCAGCCAATGTCAAAAAATATTTTGTCTATTTCCCTCTACTAGTTTTACAGTTGCAGGGATTATGTTTTTATATTTAAGTGTGTATGTGTGTGTGTGTGTGTGTGTGTGTGTGTGTGTTTGGGAAGTTTAATCCAGGGTTTCACAAATGCTAGGCAATCATTCTACCACTGAGGTACATCCCAGCCCTATGTTTAGGTATTTAGTCTATTTTGACTTTATTTTTTTAAGTGGTGTGAGATAAGATTCCACACATTTTTGTGGTTATAGTTATTCTTAATAATTTTATCTTTTAATTTTTATAGTAGGGTCACTATTCTTGTGTCATCTTATTCTATTTGTTTATATGTTTATCTTTAGCAGTAAGATTTGGACTTCTATATTCTTTTTATCATTATTTAGTATTTATTTATTTCAATCTAAAGAATTTAGCACTTCTTGGGAGGCAGGCTTATTGCTGATGAATTCTTTCAGTTTTTTTATCTTGGAAAGTATCTCTCCATTTTTGAAGGACTGTTTTACTTGGTATAGTATTTTGTGTTAGCTGTTTTTTTTCTCCTTCAGTACTTTGAACATATTACACTACTCTCTCAGCCTGCAAGATTTTAACTAAGAAATCTGGTGATGATGGTTTTATGTAAGTTCTTTTGGTTTTCTTCTGGGGTTTTTTTGCAAGTCACTTTTCTCCTGCTGCTTTTAAAATTCATTTTGTCTGATTTTTGACAATTTGATTATAATATGTCTCAATGTAGACCTCCTTCAGTTCAATTTATTTGGGATTATTAACTTTCATAAATCTCGTTGCTCATTTCCCTCGCCAAAGTTTGGGCAGTCTTCAGCCATTATTTCTTTAAATGGACTTTCTGCACTATTTTTGTCTTTTCTCTTTTTGAAATTTCCATACCACATATATCATCTGGTTTGATAGTATCTCATAAGTTCCTTTGATGTTACTCACCCATCTTCATTTTTTTAGCACCTTTGACTAGATAGTTTCAAATGACTTGGCTTTCATTTCACTAATTCTTTCTTCTGCTTGAGTTTGCTGTTGAAGCTGCCTCTTGAATTTTTGAATCTTTAGCTCTAGGATTTCTGTGCTTTTAAAATATATATATGTAGATTTTAAAATCATGTTTTCCTCTTGAACTTCTCACTGTGTTCATGTATTTTTCCCCTGATATATTTTTCTATCTACCCTCTAATAGTTCACTGAGCTTCTTTAAGATGGTTATTTTGAATTATTTGTCAGGCAGTTCACAGATCCCCATTTCTTTAGGGTTGGTTACTAGGGCTGTATTAGTTCTCCCTTGGTGGAGTGATGTTTCCATAATTCTTTGTGATCTTTGTATCTTTGAGTTGTTGTGCATGCATTTTAAGTATTTGCAGGAATATACAGATTGGATTTGGCAGGGCAAGATCTTCATTAGTCAGCACAACCAGGGGTTCCAGGAGAGACAGCTAACGGTACCTGCATATCAGCAGGATCCATTACCAGTATTTTGAGGGTGGTCTGGGCTGCTAACTGGGCTCTGTGGCTGGGAAGAGACACTGGATGGGCGTTCTGATTGGCTAGGGCTGCTGCTTTGACCTGAGGTTGGACAGGACCCTGCCTAGTGTCTGTGGTCAGCTGGAATTACTAACTAAACTCCCTGGCTGGACAGGGATGCTGACCTGGCTTTTTCTGATCAGGCAGGGATTCTGGGTGGGATACTTGGTGGGATAAGTTTGGAAACTTGATGACCTGTGTTTTGCTGATTGAGGATCTCTTTGCTCTGACAAGGCTACCAGCAATGGTCCTTGGTAGATGAGGTCATTAATGGAGGAACAAGGCTGCTCTGAAGATCTATGCAGCAGCCCTCATCCCTTTACCCATTCCTAGCTGTCCCCAGGTGGTCTACATAGACTAATTTCCTTGGTGTTTCATGTGGGACAAGAGAGAAGTGGGCTCCATGGCCAGTGCCTTGAAAAGCTGGGAAAGTTGAATATTATCTTGGGCTTTCTTTCTCCCGCTGGAAAAATTGTAGACTAAGAGGACCCTCTTCAGTTTGACACTGTGCTGGCTTGGGTGGGGCAATGCATACAAGGTAAAATCATTCTTCTTCTCCTTCTTGATGTAGTTTTTGATGATCTTTGTGCTCCACCAGGATGTTGAAGCCTCACTCCCAAGCTCTAAGATTTCAGAAAGGCATTCCTGTGTGTAAGTATTTGGTAAATTGGTTTTCTCTGAGGAGTTAGAGCTGAGGATCTCTTATTCTGCTGTCTTGCTGATGTTCACTGAAAGTTATTAATTGTTGATTCAATATTTTTAATAGATATAATCTATTCAGATAATCTCTTTTCTCATGTAAATTTTGGCTGATTGTATCTTTTAAGGAATGGGTCCATTACCCCTAAATTATTACTGTGATTTAAATATGAACTATTCCCCCAGGGCTCATATGTTGAAGGCTTGGTCCCCAATGCAGTAGTGTTCAGAAGTGGTTCCTAGAGAGGTGATTGGTCCATGGGGATACTAATGTCATTATTGATCCACTGATGAGTTCATAACTCAATGGGCTGTTAGGAGGTGAGGCCTAATTGGACAAAGCAGGCCCCTGGGGCTGTGGCTTTGAAGCGTATGTTTTGTCCCAACCCCTTCCTTTCTGACTTTTTCCTCTCCCTGCTTCCTGGATGCTATGAGATGAGTAGCTTTCATGAGCCGCACCCTTCTTACTGTGATGTTTCTGCCTCACCACAGGCCTAAAAAGCAATGGAGCCAGTCAACCATGGCCTGAAACCTCTGAAACCATGAGCCAAAATAAACTTTTCCATCTCTAAGTTGATTTTCCTCAGTATTTTGTCACAGTGATGAAAAGCTGACTAACAGTTATAAATTTTGTGGACATATTCCTTTATTTTCTTTTAATGTCTGTGAAATCAGTAATGACGGTTTCTTTTTCACTTTTGATTTTAATATGCCCATCTCCCCTCATTTCTTAGCCTACTAGAGATTTATCAATTTTATCGACATTTTCAAAGAACCAGATTTTGGTTTTATTGATATTCTCTATTAAATTCTTATTTTTAACTTCATTAATTCTGCTGAAACATTTGTTACATTGGAATAAATTGAGTTTTTTTTAAAGTTTCCTATAGTTTTTTATCCTTATTTTTTTCTAATATATACATTCAATGCTATCGGTTTTCCTCTAACCACTATTTTGCTGCATCCCACAAATACTTTTTAGTTGTATTTTAATTTTCATTTCGTTCAAGGTATTTTAAAATTTCTTTTGAGATTTCTTTTTTGTCCTATGTGTTATTTAGAAGTCAGTCGCCAAATATTTTAGTATTTTCCAAATATCTTTTTCTTATTATTTTATAGTTTATTTCTCTTGTGGCCTGAGAGCAAATGGTACAGAGTGAATGATTATTGCCTCTCCCTCCCGCATTCATCATATATTGAAGCTGCAATTCCCAATGGGACTATATTTAGAGATAAGGCCTTTATGGAGATAATTACATTTAAAATAGGTCATATTACCCTTTGTAAGTATTTCTGTCCAGATAAGAAGAGGGAGGTCTCACTCCCTCTTCCCTATTTGAGAATACAATGAGAAAGCAGACATCTGTAAATGGAGAAGAGAACCCAGCATCAGCTGGGACCTTGAACTTCAGCTTCTCACCTTACGGAATTGTAAGAAAATAAATTTCTGTCATTTAAACTATCCAGAATAAGACATTTTGTTATGGCAACCTGAGCTAATTTATATAGCATATTTTATACTCTTTTGAATTTGTTAAGCTGTCTTTTGTAGCTGAGAATGTGTTGGACCTTGGCAAAGGTTTGTTGTGAATGTTTATTCTGCTGTTGTAAAGCAAATGTATAAATATCTATTAGATCCAGTTGATTAATGATGTTCAGTTCAACCACATCCTTGTAGATTTTCTTCTTGACAAATTTGTCAATTACTAAGACAAAGGTATTGATGTATCCAACTATGATAATGAATCGTTCTATTACTTTTTTTTTCTCCTTTTTTGGTACTGGGGATCAAACTCAAGTCCTTGTGCTTGTGTAGCAGGTGGCAGAACCACTAAGCTAAATCCCTGGGCTAATCACTCTATTTCTATTTGCAGTTCCATTAGCTTCTGCCTCAGCTATTTTGATGTGCTTTTATTATGTTCATTGTGATAGTCACTTTTCCTCTTTGCCACGACAAAATATTCAATGCCCACAATTTAAAGGAGGAGAGGTTTATTTGGGCTCATGGATTTTAGATTTCATTCAGTGGTTGGTTGTCTCCAAAGCAGAAGCAGCACAGCAGAGGGACATAGCAGAGAAAAACTGTTCTCATCCTGGCAGTGCGGAAGCAGAGAGAGAAGGGAGGAGATGGGGAGGGAGAAATAGTCTTCAAGGTCACACCCCCAGTGACCCACGTCTAATGAGGCCCACCTCCTAATGGCACTTTTAGCTGTAGTACTCCTGTGATCCAATCACCTTTTAAAACCCTTGCCTCTGAGCACATGAGAGTTTTAGGAGTCATTCTCAATCTAAACCATAATATTGTGTCCCAGGCCCCCAAAAGATTCATGTGCTTCTCTTTATGAAAATTACATTTTGTCCATCTCTAAAACCAAACCAGTATATCATTTCTCTGCTGCATAGCATTTTGCAGTTTAAAGGTGCATTTATTTAAGAGTGCTCAAGGCAGGGCATATGTCTCCACTGCACAAATAAGAAATAAAAGACACAGAGGAAAGTGCTGTCCAAAGCTGTATGTCCTGTAAGAAGAACTGCAACCCTATCCAAGTTTGCTTCCACACAGAGATTATCTTCTCTGACTTTCTCTCAACCACAGGACACTATGGCTCAAGGCATATACATCTACAAACACCGGTTGGTACCAGGTGCCAACTCTGCCCTCAGGAGCAGCAGGACCAGGAAGCTCTGAAAATTTAGGAAGCAGGAAACAGGCAAGAAGAGCCCCACAGGATCCAGCATGGCTGCTGAGGCCGTGACTGCCACAGCAATGTGACTTCTGACCATTCTTGGGACCTTGTATCATTTCTTCAAGCATCAGTGACCTAGGACCCAAAGGGTCAGCTTATGCACTACACTGGCCAAGAGAGAAGGGTGTGATCCCCTTCAGCAGATGGAAGACTCCCCAAGATGAATATCAAGAAGTGTCTTTGTCCATTTTCTGTTGCTATAACTGAAAATCAGAGACTGGATAATTTGTAAAGAATAGAGATTTATTTAGTTCACAGTTCTGGAGGCTGGCCAGCCCAGGAGCATGTTGCTAGCATTTGCATGGTATCCAGTAAGGGTTTTCTTTTGCATCCTCACATGTAAGAGGGCATCACAGGGTAAGACAGATCAAATAAATGTGCTAGCTTCAATTCTCTCTTCTTTTTATTATAAAGCCTCTACTGCCATCATGGGGGGCTCCACTCTCATGACCCTATCTAATCTTGGTTAACTCCCAAAGGTCCCATCTCCAAATATCATCAACATATAAGTTTGGGGCTTAAGTTTCTAACATGTGACCCTTTGGGGAAGGCACATTCAAACCATAGCAGGGTGCTATTACTAGAGAGGCCCCAGAGGGCAGATGTTCCCACAGTCTCTACAACTCCAGCAATCTCCAACAATTCTGGTGATAAACAATATGAATACTCTTTAGTGACCTCCTCTTGCTGGGAATGTTTCCTCTCTCTTTTTAATGCTTCATTTAATCAAAAAGAATTCAATCCCAAAGGTGAGAGTAGAGTTGGTGATGGGATCAGGGAGCTGACCTCAATTCAAAGTTGACAAAAAAAAAAAAAAGAAGCGCGTGTGAACATAACATCCTTGGTTTAAAATTTACCTACCAAGTTCCAGCTGAGTTTATGGATGTGTCGTGTGGATATTTTCTGGGCACTGCACACACCCCTTTTGTTTCTACAGGGGACCAGGCATAACACAACAGAGTGGCTGCATTTTGCTTTTTATCTAAGATTCATTTTTAGATTCTAAAACACAAAACAGAATGCAGGAAGTGTGAATTTACTTGAACCAACTTGAAAAAAGGTTTTCTCAACCTCTGTAAAATGAAGCTGCAGAATTCACAACAGCTTTAATTATAACACACTAAATAAATACAGTAAGTGGCTTTTTGGTTCTGAGGTTGAAATCTTTATCTATTTTTATCTCCAACCAAATAACAGACGAGAGGGGAAAGTTACTACGTTACGAGTGGGTTATTGAATCCCTGAGCATCGAAAACTTCTATGTCATTATTGTATTGCATTGTATTCTAAAGAAAATCACTTATCCAAAGATACAAACCAAGCAAATGAATTTTAAGATTCTTTTTTGAAGAACTTTTCTTTCCATAGGCAAAAAAGGCTAACAATTAGAAACACTTCTCTGAAACAAAGTCAATGTAGACATCTCCTCTTGAATTTCAGGAAAGAACAGAGGAAAAGCTCTCCCTTTTTCACCAGATAGTACTCAGGGCCTTGAAGCTCAGACCATGAAAACATGAAAATGAAGGCCACCCTAGTTAGTGCCACAACCCAGGTCTGGAGGAAGGTAAGGATCCTCAAACAAAATATTCTAGAAGTAATTGGCCAGGGCCCCAGTTGGCTGCAGGGTGAGGGAAAACCTTGGAATTGCTGCTCAGGATGACTGCCATTGACTTCACTTCCTTCATTCCCTTCTAGAAGGTTCTATGAGAACTGTTTTGTGTCCAGGAATGGGCCTGTGATGAAGACTGTACTTAGGGGTCTCATCATAGAGCCCACTCTTCCGTACCAGCATAAGAAAGGGAGGAAAGAGTAGGTAAAAACCCGATGCAAGGAAAAAGGAACAGACATGGATATTTTCCCTCACTTCATTTCAAAGCAAGCCATGCTACAGATGAGGAAACTAAGGTTTATGGATGTAAAGAGACATGCTGAGGACCACACTTTAATGACTAAGTAAGCTGATTTGAATCCAGCTCTGTTTAACTCAAAGCTATAAATTACACCATGATGATGTTTAAATCAAAGGACTGATCCTTTCAAGTCTTACCAAAAAATCAACAAATACAGTCATAGGCTACATGACAACATTCAGTCAGTGATGGACTGCGTATGTGATGATGATGCCATGTGTCACCTAGTGATGCTGTTTTAGTTTGTATAAGCACACTGTGCTGTTTACATCCCAATGAAATTGCCTAACAATGTGTTTCTCAGAGTGTAACCCATCATTCAGCAGTGCTTGACTGTAGTTCAGATGACTGGATTGAGTTTAGTCAAAGGACTGCACAAATCTTATATAAATGGAGTTTTTTTTTTTTTTTTTGGTGCAGAACTGGGGATTGAACTCAGGACCTTGCGCTTGCCAGGTAGGCGCTGGCATCATTAAGCTAAACCTCTGGCCCTAAATGGAGTCTTAATATAGATAGCGCAACTAGGGGCTACAGGACCACTTCCCTCCACTCACCTGAATCCTGAGGGCCAAACCACACCCCTCATACTCTTGCTTCAGGGCTTACTCTATTGTGGCTGAGATAAGGGAAAGAAAGCCCTCCAAGTCTGCCCTAGAAAACTCCAAAATTCCAAAACAGGGTTCATGCACACCAGACCTCCCTGCCTGACCTGGAGCTCATTCATAGCTCATGCATATGGACTGCATCTCATACATCCCATTATAACAGTGAATTATGGGAAAGGACATGTGCAATAGACACGGCTGACATAGCTCAGCATCCTTGCAGTCATGCTATCAACCATGTTCTGGAAGACCCCAGTGAGAAGTGCCCTAAAGTTGGTACAACATTTAAACTCCTACAGCCTATGTCCTTAGCACTCATGCCACTTTGTTTTGGGTTCTTGCTTCTCTGTTCACACTCTTTCATACTTGAGGCCTGCCTGTCTATTGGCTCCCGGAAACTTCATCCCTGGACCTGGGAGCCAATTATTCCCTTCCCTGCCCAGACATGGTCTCGCTATCAGTGAGAGCCTGCACCCTCTCATCAGTCAGGAAGGCTCTGGTGCTCTTTCTAGATATGGATTATCTGCTAAATTGAACTATATGATGTTACCTTTTCTTTTGGTCATTTTTGTGCAGCAAAAATGCCAATTTCATATCCTTCAACTTAAAGCCTCTGGAGCAGAAATGACATATTCTGTTTTCCAATAGGAGAAACAAATACTTCCTCCCTCAAACCATTTTTCTGAGTATATTAGTCACTTTCCTGTTGCTGAGAGAAAATTCTGACACCTGTACAGGAAAGGCTAAGAAGTTATTTTAGCTTACAATTTCAAAGGGTTCAGTCCATGGTTGGCTGTCTCCAAGGCAGAAATGGCATGGAGAAAAGGGCATGGTGCACAAAAGATGCTTAACCCATGGCAGCCAAGAAGAATAGAGTGAAGGGAGAAGCAGGGACAAGAATGCTCCTTTCCAAGTCATATCCCCAGTGACCCACCTCTTTCTAGCAGGATTTACCTCCTAACAGTACAATCAACCATGAGATCATGAGTGGAAAAAACCTGATAAGTATAGCACTCCTACGGTCCGATCACTCTCCAAAATCCCCACCTCTGAACATGTGAGACTTTCAGGGGACATTGTTAGATCTGAACCATAACATTGAGCAAAATAGTATTTGTTTTATCCCTATTTCCTCTTTATTCACATGTATCATTCCATGGCACATATAGCTCAGTGACAAACATGGCACAGTCACATGTATAGCTCCAATCCCATCTGCTCAGCATGGAAGACTAATCTCTCTCCCACCCATCCATGAAGAGCCTCTTGTCTACTTTACCATTCATTCTCTTGCTCTGACTCTCGCTACCTCAATTATATCTCTCTTTGGGTGCAATGACAAGAATAACATGAAATATTGTCCTTGTTCAGTTACGTAATAAATTACAATTTCTTCCATTTTCATTTCACTGAAAATTGTATTACCTTTACAGAAACCCAGAATTTCTTCTCAACTATGTAAAATCTCATAGTGCAATCTCCCCTCTAAGTTAGCTTGCTTAGAACTGGAAAGCTTGCTGAGTCCTTTGTTTACTGTCTTAGAAGTCTCTTAGATTTATGTTGGTAAATCCATTTCTTCTTTATAAAGAACCTGAATGCATCGTTTGTCACAAAAGTCCCTGACTGTGTTTGTTATATGACAGCGTGGAGCTTTCCTTTCAGCCAGTGCTGGCCTGACTTGTAGAAGTTCAAAGAGCCTGTGAAGCCAACCTGTTAGAACAGCCAGTCAGTGGGTGGAGCTTGCCATGCATTTGTGTTCCATCTCACTGCCAGAGAGGAATTTGGGGTAGGGTAGTGCTTCATTTTAGGTATCAACTTGACCGAATTGCAGAATATCTGTATGGCTGGTAAAGTATTGTTTCTTGGTATGTCTGTGAAGTGGTGTCCAGAGGAGATGGGCATATGAGTCTGAGCAGAGCAATAAGGAAAGTGAACTATCAGCGTGGGTGCCATCCAGTTGGCTACAGGCTGGGATAGAGCAAACACAGAAGAAAGAAATGTGTCTGTCTGTCTCCTGATGCCCAGATATATTCTTCTCCTCCTCATCATCAACACTGGACTCCAGGTCCTCTGGGTTTTGGACTCCAGGACTTATGCCAGCAGCCCTGTGGATTTTCAAGACTTTGGCCTCAGACTGAGAGTTACTCCATCAGCTTCCCTGCTCCTGAGGCTTTTGGAGTTGGGCTGAGCCAAATTAGCAGCATCCCCGGGACTCTGGTTTGCAGACGGCCTGCAAGGGACTTCTCCCCTCCATAATCCTGGGAGCCAATTCTGTAATAACTCTCTTCTCATATATCCTATTGATTCTCTCTGTCAGGAGAACAAACACATGTGGATTACAGAAACACATACATACAACAAAGATAAGAAAAACATTGACATAGAAGAGGAGAATTAAGGCAAGAAATGTAGATGAAGTCATTTTTTTCTTTTTCTCTGCTCATATTTTGAATTTCTTTTATCTTTGCTTACAGAGTTTTAGGAGTTCTTGTATTCTAGATCTGTACCCTTCAATATGTTAGCCACTAGTCCTATCTGCCTATTAAGTTAAAAACCTGAGGATCTACTTCTGAGTGTTACTGGTGATTTAAATGCCATTCCTTGGAGTTTCGGTTAGTCTGGGTAATGCTTAGTAAATGCTCATTTCCAAAGTGCTGTGCCTTTGGAGGCTACTAATACATGAAGTATGTTGCCATGGTAACAGTTACTGTTAGTACTTTTTATAGATTAAAGTGTTACACCCTGGAGTCTATTCATATAAATGCATAAATCTGAAGTACAGTATGGTACTTCATTTAATGCAAATATTTAATGGAAAAAGAGACAGACTTAACTGACCAGAAATAGAAAAATTCCAATACTTATATCCAATATGGACATGCATTCTTACCTATGATATGGTAATGTAGTATTTTCATTAAAATTCATTTATAAAATATAAGTTAACCCTTTATCCATTTGAATTTATCAAAATTTACATAAATTATGAAAGAAAGGTATATGTCTGTCAAAAGTTCACACACATCATTTTGGTTTGTATCCTTGTGCCAAACTCCTAGAGCTTATGGGGTTTCAACAAATTTGGAAAACATGGTGCCTCCTCATTTAAGGAAGGAGATGTCAAGGAATCCCTGGGAGCTCTTCGGTCTGGGTTTGGATATTTGCTCTGATATTTACTGTGCAATCTTGAACTTAAGGTTTCTCAACTGTAAACTGGGGCTCATACTCAACTGTAAGTTGTAATCTTTGCACTTACAAAGATTATATGCATCTTCAATAAGTAGCGTCTGTGGCATAAAGTGACTAGTTAATGGTTTCGAGTCAATACTTAGGACAGAAAGAGGGGTTGGAGTATTCCAAGCACATATGTGCAGAAGAAAATCAACCATAAATTATCCTGCTGGATGGGAGGCCTCAGAGATAGGGAAGCTGGGTACAGCTCCATTCACAGAGGAGAGGACACAAGCGAAGCTCAGCAGGACAGTGGGCCTGGGCAGTTCCTCGAGAGATGGGCACAAGCCATGAGGTTGCCAGGGTGTGCTCTGTTAGGGAGGGACAATGGAGTAGCATGAGGAAACCCTGAGGGTAGGCTGAAGACTCTAAGCCTTTTACACAGAGACAAGACCAGAAGTTTTTCAGAAGGAAGATCTGGCAACCTAAAAGGTAAACGGAGACAAGGACAGCCTGTGACCCTGGTGTGAGGAAAGCAGAGTGTTAACCTAGGCAGGAAGATGAACGTGTGATGTCCAAAGTTGCAAACAGGAAGCCTCCTTGTGAGTTGTAGGTATTATCTAAGCTGGGAACAGAGGAGTGGAAGAATCCCAAACTACCTCAAAATCTTTGATCTCTTCTGATAAACAGCCGTTCAAAGCAACAACAATGATAATAACGCAATGTGATTTGGATATGTGACATCTGTCTTCTTTTAAGCAAAATTTTGAAATGCATTTATGAATAGTATGTCATTTGACTCCCACAAGAGCTTTGTGAAAGAGAACAGGTGGATGTTACATCCTTGTTTAAAATAGAAAGATCACTTCTGGGAAAATGACAACTGTAATAAAAGTAAATTAATTTTTAGGCCTTATTCTATCTCAAAAAATGTTTAAGTGATTCTTGTCACATATGTTGTTCAATACACAGTCAAGGTCATTTTCATCAGTCAGTTTTCTCGGAATTTGGAGGAATTAGTTGGAAAATGGACAACACCTAGTGGGATCCATTAGATTCTCAAGGACAGACCTGATACTCATTTAGGGTTCAGGTGTCTGCAATAAAATTAAGACTACATCTCCTGCACATGGTCAAATGAGGATGCTTCCTAATTCATGTCCCAGCTTGCCCTCTTTCTTGACTTTCTCCTATGGCTCAAATAATTGGGTTCTGGATGCTACACCCTTACCTCATGTTCACCATGCTTGCAACTGAGTGCATCATCTGGGTTCTAGATGGTTCCATCTGCTGTCTTATTTTTGTCCGTGATATTTCTACTTTTCCAG
Organism: Heterocephalus glaber; assembly: GCF_000247695.1. The sequence continues at coordinate 3,094,095 of NW_004624768.1, forward strand.
TCCCCTATTGTGACAGGTGACTACTAACATGGTTCACAATGATCCCCACCCCATAGTATTCATGCCCTTAGATATTTCCCTCTCCTATGTGTATGGGTTGGACTCAATGACTTGATTTCAGTGAAAAAATACAGCAATGGTGATGGGATATCACTTTTGAATTAGGCTGTAAAAGACTATAACTTCCATATTTTTTCATACAGCTTCTTCCTGACTCTTTTGATGTGCTTGTCTGATAATGCAAGCTAGATTTACATGTCAAGAACATGACGGTGACTTCAGCCAATTGCCGTGAAGAATCAAGACCCCCACCTCAACATCTTTCAAGGAATGGAATCTTGCCAACAAGCATGAGATCGAGCTTAAAAGTGGATCCTTCTCCTACTGAACCTTCAGACGTGACCACAGCATTGTGTGACACCTTGATTGTGTTCCTGTAAGAAATCCTGAGCTGGACAGCCCAGCTAAGCTGTATCCTGATGTCTCACCCACAGAAGCTGAGGTAATACATTCCCTAAACCACTGAGTTTGGGTGCAATTGGTTATGCACCAATAGATAATGAATGTTTCAACACATTGATCCTAGTCAGTTACTATAAGGCTCCTAGAAATTCTCCCATCCTTTCCAAAGCTCTTAAATTTATGCTTTTCTACAATTTGCGGGAAAGTAATGGGCTGCTTCAGGATGAAGAAATTACTCAGTGTGTGCCTCCAGGCATCCTTCCCATGATGCTTCTCTACTATAATCCTGCTCCAGATTTCTGCTGGAAGAGAGCACGTCCCTCACTCTTCTGCCTTAGACTTTCTGTGCTTCCAAGATTGGCTGGGGTCCAGACTGCATTCTTCTGTGTCCCTGACCTGGATTCCCATTCCAGAGCCTGATTGGTGCATTTCTTAGCTGATCTCATCAGCAAATTCTTTTATTGCAGCTGCATTCGATGGTTGGTTTGCAATGTTCTTGACATCCATTGCACCCATCCAAATCAAAACACTCTTGTTAGCCCTGCAGAATGGTCTGATTTGATCCCCCAGAAAGAGGAGACCAGGTCCTGACTTATCCAAGCAGGACCCTGACTGGCTCCTGGTGCTTAGCCCTCGTTCATGGCTCCCTAACTGCCCTTCCTGACTTTTACATTTCCAGCTCCACCACCTCAAGTGGGCGTGAACAATCCTTCAAAGGCCTGTGCCAAGTTATGAGCTCCTCTTCCTGCCTTTCCAGGGGGTGTGGGACAGGACTTGCAGATGTGCCAGGTCTTTAAGGGAAGATGCAAATGAGCTAGCTCCAAGTAGATTTGGCAACAGGCACCACCACTCAATGGCACAGCGGTGACTCATGAAAGCAGAGGGGAGTGGATGTGGCGGCTGGAAATCACTTCCCAGATCATCCTCGGCAATTATGAAGCAGGCTTTTGACCGTAGTGCCAGCAAAATAGAGTAAAAGTCCCTTTTCCTGGATTCCGAGGGCTCCCACCAGCCCATGCTAACCTGCTTGCTCAGTCTGTTCCTCAACATGAGCCCTCTGCTTCCACTGCTGTTTTCTAGTACAGAATTCTCTACTTTAAAAAATATTTGTTAGGTATGTGAACCTCACAGACGTTATATGAAGCAAAAGAATATGGATGCAAAAAATAAACACTAGCTGGGTGTAATGATGCACAATCCCAGCCCTCTGGAAGGCTGAGGTACTGGGGTCACAAGTTTGAGCCCAGCCTGGGCAACTTAGCAAGACTGTCTCAAAATAAAGTTTTTCTTTGGTGCTGGGGATCAAACTCTGGACCTTGCACTTGCAAGGCAGGTGACCACACCACTGAGCTAAATCCCTGGCCCTCTCAAAATAAAACATTTTGAAAGGGTTACGAGATAGCTCAATGGGAGGATTGTTGAGTTCATTCACCACACACACACATGCACAGTAAATACTGTGTGCTTCGTTTAGATGACATTTTAGAATAGGCAAAACTCACCTAAGGTGAAAACAGTCCTAATAGTTGGTTGTGATGGATGAGGGATTACCTCAAATGAGATATGAAAGAACTTTGTGGAATTCTGGAAATGCTCTATATCCTGAAAGGGGTGTGGGTTACAGCTAAGTTTTTTTACCCTGTCATTATAGTTTCGTTTGTTTGTTTGTTTGTTTTGATACTGGGGATTGAACTTGGGACCTCGTGCTTGCAAGGCAGGCAGTGGCACCACTGAGCTAAATCCCTGGCCCTATAGTTTGGTTTTTTTTGGTACCTGGGATGGAACTCCGGTTGTTGCGCTTGCGCAGCAGGCGGCAAAACCACTGAGCTAAATCCCTGGCCCTTCCTATAGTATTTTGATAAATGTAAATTTTTTTTTGGTACGGGAAATCAAACTCAGGACCTTGAACTTGCAAGGCAGGCAAAGGCACCACTGAGGTAAATCCCCGGCCCCTGATAAATGTAAATTTTATCTCCATTAAAACTGCAAAAAACATTTAATGATTGGATGGAGATCGAGGAGAGGTTGGAATGACAGAAAAAGCAGGAATGGTAGAGTAGCAGTCATTGTTGGAACTGAGAAGTACTACCTAGAGGCTGTTTAGACTATTCTGTTTACTTTGTATATGTTTGAAACTTTCCAAAATAAAAAAAATGTATTGAATACATTACACACTAGACCTTATGCTAATGATACAGCACAGGAAGGCAAGGCTGCAGAATATAGAGAGAAGTAAATTTAAAATGGAATTTTTACTTACAAACAGTAAGTGCATTGAAGAGTGGAAAATGTGGAATTAGTGGAAAGGACTGGGCATTTTTAATATCTTAGATTTTCAATGACTATGCAGTGTCAGCTCAGAGTTTACTATGTATACATGCATGCTGACATTGGTAAGGACTCTTCAGCATCTGCTTGTGGTGGTGATATCCATGTTAAATGGAGTACCAGTGGTGCTGTGATTAAATGCAGAGACAAAGGTTGCTCTGATATGTCTTGTTTCTTCCCATTTCTGTACTTTCATTTAGTCTGTTTCCATGAGTGCTCATTTCTGTCCATTCCTCAAATCGTATGCAAAGTCTACTTATGCTTTAACAGCTCTATTCAAAGTGTGGACCCAAGAAGATGAAGACCTTGTACCACGAGGTAAATCAACCTACTGCTTCTGTCACTGAGAATGTCAGGTCAAGAGAAGAATGTCAGAACATATTTTGCTAGGTGATGTGGTTGATGCATGCTCTCGTTCAAGATTGATTTTCAGATCAGCAGCCAGATTTGTGACCAACATTAAGCAATGGTTTATGAGATTGACCCGGGAGCACTGAGGTCAATGAAACCAGAATCACTGGGGTGGGGGCCAGGCATCAGTGCAATATGAGGTTTCCAACATCATTCCAGCATATAGCCAGGGCAAGAACCAGTGATTTCTGATCTTCTTAATCATTTCCCTTCAGAGAAGTTTTCTCTTCTTGTACTAGCTTGACAAGGGCTTTCTCTGTCCAATCCCTTCAACATTGCTGATGGCCAGTCTGGTATATAAGTATGTAGGGCCTTGTACTCGTGTGTGTGTGTGTGTGTGTGTGTGTGTGTGTGTGTGTGTACTGAGATTAAACCCACAGCTTTTGCACTGAGGTCCATCTCCAGCACTTTAAAAAGATGTTTGTTTTGAGTCAGGGTCTCATTAAGCCCCTATATTGCCTGGATCATCCTCACACCTACAGTGTTCCTGCCTCAGCTTCTCAGAGTGCTTGGCCTTGTACTCTTTTTAACAATTCATAATTGGTTTCTTTATCTTGGATGTATGGATAGATGTTCTTGACCTCGTAACCCTTTAGGGACCATTTACTTCTTTGCATTCCCCACAACTTGATACTGGTGCTCAAGAAACACGTGCTAGAGCCTGCTGCAGACAGGCAGGTCTACGCACGCCCTACCGAGGTCGCCAGTTGCGCGGAACACCCCACCCCCAACACATGCCCCTCTGTACAGCCACCTGGCTCCACACTACAAAGACACAGAGGACACCGGACCACCAGACCACGGTACTGAGTCCCAATGCTCCCAGCCCAGAGGTAGAGGCTTCTGAGCCGCTGTCCCACTGCTCCTGGCCCCGAGGTAGGGGCTTCTGAGCCACCGTCCCACTGCTCCTGGACCAGAGGAAGGGGCTTCCCGGCCACCATCCCTACCACTGCTCCCAGCCCGCAGGAAAGGGGTTTTGGGTCACCATCCCTACTGCTGCTCCCAGCCCCTGTCCCACCTCTCCCAGCTCAGAGGAGGTAATCTGTGCAGGCGCTAACAGCCGCCACCCCCCACCCCCCTAGTCGAAATGAGAAAACACGTAAATAAGTCTCAAAAACAGACTTCCAGATCACCTACCGCAACCCTAAAGGGAAATGAGATGGAACACTCTGATACTCAACCACCTGGACCCACTGAACTGGCAACAAAAGAGGACCTGGGAAAAATGAAATCAGAAATAATTTCTCAGATAACAGGAGAGATTGTGCTCCTAGTGCAAGACATGATTAATAAATCTAGAGAGGAGCTCAGGAACATGATGGGATCCCAACAT
>NW_004624768.1:3101953-3165287 GCF_000247695.1 Heterocephalus glaber
AAAATAAGAACCAAGAGAGATTATGTAAAGGTGCAAATTTCCAACGATGAATTTCATTATATTGTATACCTAAAATGTACCAATAAAATAAAAATTTAAATAAGTAAATAAATAAACACGTGCTCAAGATTTTATTTAGAAAACAAGGGACTATTTCCTAATTATAAATATTTATTCAATAATTACAAGTGGGAATAAATATTCCCTAGTTATAAATAATTATAAATTTAACAGGAAGTGTTATGGGTTAGATATAGAAGGGCCCCAGCAGCCTCATGTGTTGGAATGTAATTGAATTATGGGGTGATGTAGCTATTAGGAAGTGTAGTCTGGTCAGAAAAAGCAGGTCGCTGGGGTGTGGCCTGGGTGGGTACTCGTCCTCCTGGGCTCCTCCCTCTGTCCTTGCTTCCTGGCCACAGGACATGAGCAGCTTTCCTCTGAGGCGAGTCCTTTTGCCTTGCTGTTTCTGCCTTGTTGTTGGAGCCTTGGACTGAAACTTCTAAATCTGTGAACTAAAATAAACTGCTCCTCCTCTAAGTTGTCAGGTATTTAGTCCCAGCAATGAGGAAATTGACTAAAACAGGAATACATTGATTTCTATTTCTATTTGTGTTTATAAATATGCCAAGAATTCCTTCTCAAGGTACTGAACTGAATAATCAATTGTTACTGGAATGTGTTCCTTTATGAAAGAAGTAGAAACAGATGTATTAACTTAAACATAATTTTCAGTTGTTTAATTTAATATATTCTTGTCCAGACAATAAGCCCTCCATAATCACCTGCTTTGATCCATAGATTCAACAAAACTTGGATTGGAAATATTAGAAGAAGAATATTGCAACTACACTGAATATACATACATAGTTTTTTAATGATTATTCCCTAAAGAATACAGTGTAACAGCTATTCACACAGCATTTACATTGCATTAGGTATTGCAAATCATCTAGAGTGTTTTAAAGTATACAGAAGGATGGTTGTAGGTTCTATACATACACAATCTCATTTTATATAAGAGAGTTGAACATCCTTGGCTTTTGGTATCTATAGGAGGTCCTGCGTCTGTCTGATCTGATGAAAATCATTCAGATCCTGGATTGGTTGAAGGGAAACATTTGCTCTAATGAAGTTGCTAACAGCTGAACTGAGTTAGGCCTCAGTGAATCATCATTCTTGCCAGTTTATCAAACTGGTTTTGGTATTACAAACCAGAATTGGTATGGCCTTCTGCATATATGTTTGGAATTTTTTTCAATGAAAAGTGCCAGAATTTAGCAGGGCAGAGTGAAGTTGGCGTCTAATGCTCTCTGGATTTAAATCATTGTGTTTTCCTGGGTGACTAAGCACAGTGCTAATGCCCATTAGAGAAACTGCTAGGAACTGCAATGCTCGAACCACACTGATAAAGATAAAATTCACCCTATCTACTAAAAAACATTCTCTCCATTCAAGGCTTAGCAGTGAAAAATTTAAAAAGCCTAAAGCTGTAGACCACATGCATCATGAAGAATGGCATAGTCCTGAATTTTGTTAATGTTACTTTGTCTTTTAAAAAAAAAAAAATTGTGTAGTTGGCTATGAAAAGTATTGTTCGCATTCCTTTACAATAATGTTTAGCTTAAAGTTCATTGTGAAAGAAAATAGTGAATGAATATCACTTATCAAAAGCCCACAAAGAACTTTACCTGAGAGATTTTTTTATGAATCAAAGGCATTCATTCCTTTTTACTGGGATGATTTGGGAAATTAAAGTTAGGAGAGGAGCAGATAGTGCTAATAGGAATGGCAAAAATGTATTAAGAGTGATTTATACCTTGTAAAAAAAAAAAAAAAAAGAGATCACTGCCAATGCCAAGTTTAAATAGTGTGGAATTTAATAACTACTGCATAGTACCATCTAGTGGTGAAATATCTCCACCCCTATGTAAGTGAAGATGGGGTTCAGAGCTTAACATTTGCAAATCCAGGTCAACAGCCATTAGAGTACCATGACTGTAAACTGTCGTTAAAAGGGCAAAAGAAGAAAGGTGTTTTTAAAATTTGTTTAGGAAGATAAAGTGAGTTGATATATGAAAGGCAAACTGAGTATGTGTAGCTCATACATCATGTGAAATTGTAAAATCTTCCTAGGATTTAGATATGTTTTATATAGAGTTATAGTAAATCATGTTTTTAAATATTCAGCAAGTACTATAGTTTCCCTTTTACATATTAATTTTAACAATTGGATCTGGGTGCTACCATAAAATTCTGAGTATTGTTTTGGTTCTTTTTTTACTTTGAAAATAGAAGTTTGTGCATTTCCTCCAGTAGATGGATCTGAAAAACAAACATTTTTGACACGGTAGGTGTTGTTGGAAAACAATTATCTTTAATGAGATTTATGAAGGATGGAGAAAATAATTTTTTAAAGAACAATTACTCCTATGACAATTTAGGGGCATAGTTGAGAGCATTATGGGTAATTTGGGCAAGTTTAAATCTAAATTTAGATCTAAATTGCAGCTTATTTATATCATAAGCACCTTTCTAGGCTTACAGCTCGAACTCTAGTTTAAATATAAACAAGATTCAATTGAATATATATATATATATATATATATACACACACACACATTTTTTTGTTTCAAGTACTGTTTTATGAAACTGACACTTATTTGTTTGGCAAGTAAAAACCTAACAGTTTAACCTAGTAAATATCATATTGCAATGGAAAAGGGTCTGAAAGGTAAATGTCAACCTTTAGGCCTAAATTATTTCTTAAAGTTCATGTTTCTACTTTATTTTGCTTACTGAATTAACAACTATTTAAAGAAAATCTTCATCTGCATTATGATGATATGATTTATACTACCTGGTGATATCATTTATTGAGTATGAGAGAAATTTTCACAATTCAATCTTACTTTTCACAGAGAAAATATGAGATACTCTTAAGGTGTTTTAATAGTAAGTACTTTTGTCAAAGAGCAGCAAGATCGAGACCACAATATTTCTTTAGTTTACTTTCATGTCTAATGCTTGTAAAGCTCCATAGTTTGTACACATGATCTATCTTTTCTACATGAAGAAAACAGAGATGCAAAAAGAAGATAAGATGTCACTGAAATTTCAACAACACTCAAATTGCCATTTAAAATATTTTCCCCAACTGGATAGTGGGTCTGAGCAGGCTAAGGCGCTGGACTGAATGTTTTCCCTAAGTGGATACATTTTCTAAAGCTAGAAAATTACTTTGCTGCTTGACTTTTTTCACTTAGTAATAAACTATGAATAGCTTTCCATTCCAGAAATACTTGTAGGAAATTATTTCATTTTCCTTGACATGTGTAGAACAATGTTCCCAGTTATTTCTGCCATGTTGGACTTAACTTCCTCCCAGGGTTTCTGTGTGTAGTAAACCATGCTCAGATAAACATCCCTATAGGAAAACCTTTGGAAATAGCCACATTAATTTATTTCTTTTGAATAAATTCTCACATTCAATCTTAATTTCCTTAAAAAGAAAAACATGGAAAAATGTTACTTAAATAGCAAATGCTTCTGTAAAAGAACATCAAGACAGTGTAGTTTTCATTTCTGAAATTACCCAGCTTCTCAGGCCCATTAGCAATGGGGCAATTTGCAAAGAAATTAGCAAAAAATGCAAAGTCGTTGAGGAGACTATAATCAAGAAGAGGAAGCATACCTGGTAGTTAATGCCAGATAAAATTTCCCTAACAAGATTTAAAATTCCTTAAGGACAAGCTTCATTTCTTCTATTTGTGTCATTTCCCAGCTCAGCCTGGAATGTTTTTGTTACAAGCGTCAGATAGCCAGGCACCTAAACTAAACCACGAAGGGAAGGTGTTGGTTTCGTAACTGTGAGTACAGGTCCAGCTTCTGGCAGGCGTGGCACTGCTGCTCAGCCCACATCATCTGGTCATGGTGCTGCTCTTCGGCTCTTGGTTAGCTGCCTCTCTGTTGCTTCCTTTTCAGGTAGGCCTTCCTCTACAAAGGCAAGGGCCATTGCCACAGCTCTAGGCAAAACAGTTTCAGTTCAAGTCCAGCTTCATTCAGGGAACTCCTTTGGCTTCCTCATCATCCTAGGGATTCCTTTTGACTCATCCTGGGTCAAGATCATTCCATATTTTCTTCTGTGGTTTGCTTCCTCATTTTGGCAGAGCACCCCACCCCTCTGTTAGCATCCTAACAAAAGATGCCTTGGAGGAATATGTGTTGAGAATTTGTATGACCAAAATGTTTCTTCGGTTTACTCTTGTGCTTAATTAATAGTTTTGCCAATGTGAGAATGACTCCCAGTGTCAGTCTTATCCAGTCCTCCTCTCTTTCCTTGTCATGGTAGGTGGTCTTGTGATGCATGTGGCCAATGAAATGATGGAAGAAGCACCTCTAGACAGGGGCTCCGGTAGGCTCTCTTCCCCTGCCACAGGGACTTTGGAGGCCATGTGTTTAAAAGCAACATCTCCAGCTGGAAAGACCGTGGCTACCTGAGTCCCAGAATGAAGGATCCACCTGCCAACCTGCCTTCCAATGAGTAAGTGGTAAATGTGCTGTTCTTCTACTGAGCTATTGGGGTTTCTTTCTTTCTTTCTTTTGTCAATTGTAACATATCTCAATGGGATAAATATTTGTTAGGTGCACAAGTCATGTTAAAAAATTCAAAACACTTCCAAGGGACACAAAGAAAGCTCAAACAAATGGAAATCTATGCTTTTAGAAAGGGAGATCCATGACTAAAACAGTCTCAGTAGTGGAGAGTGTCAATTATAAAGATGATGCCATCCCAGTTAGTATCCAGATACGATTTTCTTTTTTCAGGGGAGAGTTAAACAATCTCATTCTAAAGTTAAAATGGAAAGGAAAATCCTGAAGAACAATAAAGTTAAACTCTGATCTCACACCTGACTCCAGGATAAAGCCTAGTTAATCACTTATTTAAATGTAAAAAAGATACCATAAAATGTTAGAATAAATCATGATAATTGTTTAGAATCAAATACTGGGGAGACCTTTCTTGACATGACATAAACCCTATGAGGCTTGAAAGAGATAGATAGATTGATAGATTCAATTACCTAAAGATATAGGGAAAGTTACACATAAAAGCCCTCTATATTTTTTCCCCATTCACTGTCCTCCCTTCACCCCCTCCACCCTTCCCTATTTACAAAGACTTTGTTTCCATTTTTCCCTTTTCTCATAATTTTGCCTTTCCCTTAAATTAAGAACCAAGATACATCATGTACAGGTATAAGCACCCAATGATAAATGTAAACGTATTGTATACCTAAAATGTACCAATAAAAGAATTTAAGCAAAAAAAAATGTTTGCTATTGGCAATAATAAAAAATTTTTTAAAAAAATTTAAAAGCCCTCTATAAGCAAAATCAGAAGACAATACCCTGGGAAAGTATTTGCAACTCAGATCACATCTAAAGACCAATTTCATTACTATATGGCTTATTCCATTTGTGCTTCTATAACAGACACCTAAGAGTGGGTAGTTTATAATGAATAGAAATTTACTGGCTCACATTTTGGAAGCAGAGAATGTCCAAGGTTTAGGGGATGTCATCTGGCAAGGAAAGGTTGCTTATAGTTCCCGTGGTAGAAGGCAGAAGGGCAAGAGAGAGGATGAGAGGGCCCTGAACTTGTCCTTTTATATCAGTACCAGTCCTATTCAGGAAGGTAGACCCTAATTAAAGGACCCAGTTTTTAAAAATACTATTACAATGACAATTAAATTTCAACTTGAATTTTGAAGGAGGCAAATATTCAATCCATAATACTACATAGAGTTCCTAAAAATATGTAAGGAAGAGACCACTAACCTAACAGAAAATGTGCAAAGAATATGAACAGAAAGGAAAGGAAATGTGAATCTTCAAAGATGAAATGATGTTCAATCTCATGATAAGTAATTTCACACTGAAACTATGACCAGGTATCATTTTCACCCATCAGGCTGACAAAGATTCCAAAGTGTGATAACACTCAATATTTGAGGATGCTGAGAAATAAGAACAATCATAAATTACTTGTGGGAGTGTAAATTGGTGTAACTTTTATGAAGTATAACTCGACAATATCTACAAAACTTTTGCGTGCAAATATCTTTTGAACTAGCGATTTCTCTTTTAGGAATTTACCCATATTTATAGATACACGAAAGGTATGTGCATGAGTATCTTCATGGCAACAATATTTGTAACAGTGAAGACAAGAGAGAAGCTAAATTTCACTGAACAGGAGATGGTTTAAATCAATAACAGGACAGCCATGGTGAAATATTCCATAGCTGTAAAGAAAAAATGAAGAAGCACTTCACAAACAGACATGGATTCATCTGCAAATGTATATTATTGAGTAAAAAAAGGAAGTTGTAGAACATGTGTACAATACAATGCCACTATCTGTAGGTTTTGGGGAGGAAATTTTATTTAGCTTTTGCATGCAGAAAATATCTCCAGAATGAAGAACAAAAATCTGGGAATTGTGGCTGTTCATGGGAAGGGAACTGGATAGGTATGAGGGTGGGAAGAAGAATTTCTACCATTTATACTTTCAATTCCTTGACTTTTGAGCCAAGTGAATACATTGCCTGCTTTTAAAAGATGAAGATAATCCAGACATGGTGGTGCATGCCTATAATTCTGGCTAGGTGGGAGGCAGAGGCAGAAGGATCACAGGTTTGAGGCTGTCCTCGGTAACTTAATGAGACACTGGCTGGGGATGTAACCCAGTGGCAGCTAGAGAGCTTGCCTAGCATGTGCAAGGCCCTGTATACAATCTGCAGTACTGAAAAAAACAGTTGAATTTACAAAGAAAATAGGGAGAGAACAATTTGGTTTGGGCACTGACAACCTGTTTTTCAACATCACTGGTCAGGTACTCCCTGGAGCTAAGCAGTCAGTCCAGAGGTCACACGTGTGAGAAGTGCCACTGTCCAGACTCATCTCTTTGGCCAGTTTTACACAGTGCCTCCACTATGGGGAGTGACACTGCCCCTGCTGACTGTCTGACAAAGTGTGGGTTTTGTTTTCTTTTTACTAAAGTTACAGTTGACAGATATAGTCTAGAGGAAAGGCAGGGAAACGAAGCAGGTCCTTTTTGATATCTTAGTGTATGCTGAAAGAGCATAAGGATCCAAGACCCAGGACCCAGTCAACAATACAAGACGCAGGAGAGCAAGGAAGCACACTGGTAAGTTACCCAAGGGAAGTGCTAATGAAGCCAAGAGGCGAGAACCCAGAAGGTTCTCACAGGCAACCTTAAGAGAGGATGGTGGGGTGCTGAGGAGGTTCAGAGGAAGGAGAGGTGAGAAAGTCAAGTCTGGCGTGCAGAGCACCCTGTTCCCCCCACAGCTGTAGACAATGATTTGGGCCCCACAGGTGTGGTGTGCTGGGTGCCTTTCCCTCTGCTCACTGCAGGGCTGCCAGGAGACACCATCCCAGGCTGGGCTGGGCTCTGGAATTAAAAGGTGAATTTAAATTGTTCCTTGTCTCTCTGTACAGAGGTAGAGTGGAGAGTGAGGGCCGAGGAACAAAGAGTAAGAAGTGAACGGACTGATCTCTACATGTTGATCAGCTTGAAAACAGCCGCCAGTGTCAGGGTATATGGAAACAGAGTGTTGGATAGAGGATAGGAGAGTTTTAAAGTAAGATTTCCAAGGATTCAATCAACCAAAAAAGCCTCTGTTCCAAGCATATATTAGACATACGTTGTTGCTGCTATAATGACCATGCTCAGATTTGCTGAGTCAGTTGGTGATAGTTTATTTGTTTCCTACCCACAACAGAGTTCCTGATGGGCACGGGTGGGCTAGATGCCTATTCTTCCACCCTTAGGCACGAGAAGCAGGTCAGCTGCATCATAGGTAGGTTTAAGTCTGAACATACACCCTGTGGTTGAGATGTACCAGGTTTGGAACAGGGACTTAGAATCTGGGCGTGCGGATGCCTGATGTGTAACAAAAGTGGGACCAAGTGTGGCATCTCTGCCTTCATTTTTTATCTGTATCCTTCATTACCCAAAAACTGTGGGTCAAATCCCTACTCAGCTCTACACATAGGAATGTTAATTACTCAACCTTTTGGTTTATTAGTCCTAAATTTTCCTAGCCAATTTTACCCCCTTTCAAGACAGAGGACACCAAGAATAACTACATTTTCAGGGACATCCTATTGCCAAGGTTTACACATCCAGTTCTAGAACTCCTGGGGCTCTGCCTAGAAGTTTCCAGTCATTGTCCTACACCTGCAGTCAGCTCTGATTCCAGGGAAAGCAGAGCCTCACAGGCCACCCCATGATGAAGTCACCACCCACCTAGTGGGAGCAATTACCCCATGGTGAGGACCGGCTTCCCCTAAACAGGACCCATTGCCTCATGCTGGGAGCTGCCGCTGAAATAGTGATGGCTCTCCTAGAATCTCTAGAACCAGTCTTGGCCAGACCATAGCTTGACCAGGATCACCTAGGGGGCCAGCTATGCAAATCCCCAACTCTTGTCATTGTTCCCCTTTTCTATAAAACCCCAAGATATCTGTCAGCCCCGGCAGATGAATCTTGAAGCTCTTTATGTGTCCTCCCAGAATAGCCATGCTGGTTAAAGTCCCCTTCCTTCCCTTCATTACTGTTGTCTCCTTGTCTGGTGTTTTGGGACAAATGGCCAATCCTGATCTGTCAGAACTGTGGGCAGTGGCTTTTGCTCTAAAACTCTGGTAACAGGTTGCTAGAGGCCACGGGACCTGGAGCAAGTCACTTCATCTCTGAGCCTGTTTCCAAACGAGCAGCTTTGGGATCATTTTACACTGCCATGCTGGGGAGATGAGGATAATGGCTGGAAAACCCTTGTGAACTGTGTGGAGCTATCAGTGCAGTGAGAAAGTCTCAGTACTCCAGGGAATTATCTGCACCAACCCTTGGTTATAAGCAGACACCAGAGGGTCAGTTAAAGGAGCAAAAAATTTTAAGTATAAAGTAAGACCACCATTTCTTTCTGCTTATTCTGGATGGTTGCCTTTTCAATGCATTAGATGTTTGCAAGTAGAAGCACAATGTAGGCTTGACTTCTCCCTGCATGCTACAGCCTTGTCTAGATGTGGCCTCTCCCTGTGTCTCCAGCTGCCACCTGACTGTCCACAGGACTGCTGTTGCTGGCTTCTTATTGGTGAATCTTACCTCTTGGATACTGTTGCCTTGGAGAATTCCTTGGTGTGTGGGTAGGGACAGAAGCCTCTTCCATTTATTCTATGCTCTTAAAAATCGAGATTATCCCTGATGAGTCTTACAATCACTTATGGCTTTCCTTCTTCTGTTTTTAATTCCTTGTATGTCACTACAAACCCATAAAGTCGTCTTTGTTTTGGCAACTGAATTAGCAGAAAAAGGCGGAAAAGCAAATGGTTTCTGCATCCCATTTAACTCCATTCTCTCCAGTCCTTTAGGGGATGGGCAGAAAAAATCGCAAAACAGCCACTGTATCTTTTCTGAAATCCGGTTGCTGAGCAGGAGGGATCCATGTTGAGGGACTTGCCTCCAGCCTGACTTTTGCAACATATCGCGTGGTAGAGGTCGTATTCTATTTGCCCTGGTCCTCCGGTGGTGAGCTGGGAGGGTTGGGGGAGCACATGTTCCCACCCTGAAGGCACAGAGTGGGACTTCAGTAGGGCAGATGGCAAGTGGGTGGACAGCTGAAATGTCCATAGCCAGAGCAATCAAAGTTGATTTAGATGTTAGTGTGACGGAACCCCATAAAATCACACAAAGCATTCCTGACCCATTCACTAGTGCACAACCTGATAGAACATTTTTCCTTTGGGGTTATCTATATTATTGCTCTTCTCTTGAAACATATTAAAGGGGTGACCACCTAGCATTTAATCATACTATACTGTCATTAGTGTGGTAAAATAACTTAATGAGGTACATTCTTCAGAGGACTTCATTTAACATGAGTATGCAATGGTTATGGCAATTATAATTTTAGATCAAAGTTTCACTGATGTAGAAAAATGTACATGCTGCAGGTTGTTTTGATAAAGCAGTGCTTACTTGCACATTATACACACTGTAGGTTAATCTCATAGACTTAAGTATTGGAGTAATAGGTAAGGCAATTTTAACTACAGTGGACACGTGAAATTCACAGGGGTTTTCATTCCTAGAGCACCCATGAATTGTGAAAAACCACAACTTTCAGATTTTGATCCAAAAAAGGTCTACAAATGCCTACTTTTATAGTTTAGACCTAAAATATGCTAACTCTCCTGCAGTTACATAATTTAATTTAATAAAATACTGTATTAATAAAGCCTTAGATGGTGCAGCATGTTTTGGCTGTGTCTTAGGGATCTTAAGGCTCTAAGAAGAATAAAACCTAGGGACCAGGGATTTAGCTCAGTGGTTCCAGCACCTGCCTTGCAAGCGCAAGGTCCCGAGTTCGATCCCCGGTACCAAAAAAAAAAAGAAGAAGAAAACCTAGAACACTGACAGCTCCATGCAGTACAGCAACCTGTTATGATGTGGGAAGGCTGATGCATCTGCCAGAGATGGATTACAGGGCAGCACCCAATCAGCAGCAAGGTGAACTGAATAAGGCTCTCAGATTGGCTACTTGCAAATTTCCCACCAAAAAAACAATTGTGGAGGATATTTGCGGTTTCTGGGAAATTGCTGGGGTTTCCAAGCAATAATTAGTTAGTAGAAAGGAAAAATCTGGGAACAACTGAGGCCACAAACTCTGAACCACGACTTCATGGGGGTAAAGTGTGTGTGTGTGTGTGTGTGTGTGTGTGTGTGTGTGTGTTTGTGTTTGTGGTATTGGGGAATGATCTCAGGGCCTTTAAACTGAGCTATATTTCAGCCTTTTTTATTTTTTGTTTTCAGACAGGATCTCACTAAGTCAGTAAGTTTCCCAGGCTGGGCTCAAACTTGTGGTCCTCCTTTCTCAGCTTCCAAGAGTGCTAGGATTGCAAGGCTATGCCAGCGTGCCTGGCCTAAATACTCCTTATGAGTATAGTTGTCAATCATGGTAGGATACAGTATGGAGCAGGTGGGGAAGTACAAAGTCATTTTTTTGCATAAACAGTGAACTCAGAGGGAGAAGATAAAAAGATTAAACCAGTGTAGATAAAATGTCCAGTTATGGCCCCAGCAGGACAAGTTCTCCACGTGGTCTTCAGCAGGGTTAGGGAACTTTTGTTTAGAATTATTGGCTAGAAAATGGACGTGAAGTCAGAGTGAAGATACATGATACACATAGGCAAAAAGAGAAGAATGGATCAGGGGTACCTAATGCGAGCATAGATCATGGTTGTGGAGGGAAGAACCAGCTTTGGGATGCAGGCAGGATTGGGTACAACATTTCCTCGACAAATGGAAGTGCAGGAATATCCTTAGCTTAAAGTTAAACTCATAAGGGGAAACAGTTCTGAGACTTGGACTAGGGGCAGAAGATAGGAGAAAGAGGGGTCTTTACTCCTAGGCACTCCAGAGCACGTATTAACCCATGGACACCGGTATCAACAAGGACTCTGAGGGGAAGGTTGGCGGCAGACATGGAAATATGGGGGGATTCTAACCCTCTCCAGTCATAAGCGGAACAAAAGCCTTAGAAACTTAAAGAAAGAAAGTGCATAGAAAGGGGCTACTTTAGAGCCCAGATTTCCATTCCCTTCAGATTCAACATAAACACTATGATTTGAGTACAGTTTTTTCCATCTGCATACAGAAACAGTACCACTGGGGTGGATGTATACCAAATGTGACTGGGAGAGAGACAGGGAGGAGAAGAGACAGACTGAATCTAAGATGCAGAGATAGGTAGGATATGTCAAGGAATAATGTGCAAGATAAGGTCTTACGTCCAAGACAGAAAGTCAAAATCTAGGCAGATCTACTGCAATTGTCAGTTCAGCACACGTGTCTCAGATACTCCTGGGGGGTGTGGGCCCAGGCAAACTGAGGGTGTGCAGATGGTAGTGGGATGAGTTTAGTCAGCAGGCCCGCGGTGCATGGAGAAGACCACTGTTGTCTTACCATCAGAGCAATGTGGAGCTCAGTAGAGAAATGCAGAGAGCATGCTGCTGCCAGTCACTACGGAGCATGCCTTAAGTGCCAATGATAGGCCAGGCATAAGAGTAGTTTGGGGCACATAAAGCAAAGCATGGGTCAGAAGAGGCTGCTGTGTATGTTTTTGTGCATTTAACCTCATAACAACTTTATGAGGCAGGGACTGTTCCTTATCTGCACTCGCCACATGAGAGGACGTGAGGCACAGAAAGATTGCGCAGCTTGCCCAAGGCTACACAGTGCTTGTGCTTGTGACGCTTAATATTGTGTGTCAAGTTGGCTAGGCTATGGCGCCCCATTGTTTATTCAAACTGAAGTCTAGATATTGCTGTGAAAGTACTCTTTAGATGAGATCAATATTTAAACCAGTAGATTGTGAGTAAAGCAGCTTTCTCGCCTTCTGTAGAGTAGATGAGCCTCTTCCAATCAGTCAGGGCCTTTAAAAACAAAGAAATTTCCTGCAAAGAGAGGATTCTCTTCAAATCTGCCACATAGAAACTCTACCTGAGTTCCCAGCTTGCTGCCCTGGGGAATGCAAATTTAAGACTGCAACTTTGACTCTTACCGAAATTTTCAGCCTCTCGGGTTTCCTGACAAATTCCGGACCTGCCAACACCCACAATCATGTCAGCCAATTTCCTAAATAAATCTCTACCTCTCTTTCTATGTATGTATGTAAGTATGCATTCTATTCACACACACACACACACACACACACACACAGACACACACACAAGCACAGTTCTGTCCCTCTCTTCTTACTG
Source organism: Heterocephalus glaber (assembly GCF_000247695.1). The sequence goes on from NW_004624768.1 coordinate 3,114,797, forward strand.
AAAACAAGAAGTTGCATGGGAAAAGAAACTGAAATTACTGCTTTAACAAAACCCAGAGGTACCTGAAGTCCAGAATGTCCTACTAAGATGGGCTTTGAGTGATGAGGGCCAGACCTCAGCTCCTGGACAGAGCTGGCATAAAGTCCTACTCTTGATGGAGTGGACACTCCTGAGCCACCAACACAGCCCCAGCCAGAGAAAGCTCTTGTCCCTGCAGGGAACTCAGGCCTACCCAGGTCAGGCTCAGGGACTTCCCAAAACTTTGCGCAAGACACATAGTTCTCTGCCCAGGGAGACAAAGGGCAGAGAGCAGGATGTGTACTTAGGAGGTGAAGAAACTGTGACAGTGAAAGCTCTGAGTCCATATTTATAAAAAGCCTGATGAAATGTAAGATTAAATGCACATACTGTTTAAACACACTAACCGTTGGCTTGCTCATTTTTCTACAATACTTTTTGGTTGTCATATCTTTGATTCTTATGAGCTATAAACAAAGAAAACTGATGGCTAACACATCAACTATCGACATCCCATTTCATGCTTTTCAAGGTGGAAAGGACATTGAATGACGTGTAGGGATCCTTTGAATGGTTGCTTTCAGTTCTCATTTCATGCAAATCCTTTGTATCAGAAAGCCTGTATCTGTGTAATGGCTTATATCCAGATGTTCACCCAAAGCCTCCTGTGCTCATAGGTGGGGCTTTTGGGAGATGATTGGGTCATGGAAGTGTGATACCAGATTAGTCCACTGATTTGTTTAGTTCTGGGTGTGGATGATGGACTTACTGAAGAGGGAAGACCCACCCTGAATGTGAGTGGCACCAACCAATAGGCTCATAGCCTGGATGAAATACACAGGGAAAGATGGAGGAAGTCTCACTGCCTGCTGTGCCACGAAATGTTCCTCCTCTTCAATGCCCCTCTGCCATGCTGTCCCACCCTGGAGCCAGCTGACTACAGACTGAAACCTCTTCAAACTGTGAGCTAAAATAAACTACTCCTCCTTGATCTTGTGAGTTTTGGGTATTTTGTCCCAGCAATGAGAAAGTAACTAAGACAACTTGCCATAAAGTCTTACCACAGTTCATGTTTTATTCTTGCCCATGAAACATGAAATTTATGAGCCAAAAGAACAGATGAAAGCCATTGAACAATTCCAGAATGTTCTACAAGGAAGTAAGGGTGTTGTGTTTTTTGGAGGAGAGGCAATAACACATATTTTAGGGGATCATTGCTCTATTTGTAGTTCCTATTCAGATTTTAAAATTTTACTCCTCAAATGCATAGTTACTTGCCTCCCTCTGAATGAGAGGTGTCAGCCTGTCTTGGGTTCCAACAAAGATCAAAACCTAAGGATTGTCAGGGGCCACACACTTCAACAGCATCAACATCCTACAGTCAAGAGGTGACCTCTGAGTACCATTGCTGTGCTGTGGAACAACCAAGAAATCACACAATAGCTGGGCACATCCTGGACACTAGCAGAAAACTACTTGTAAGTAGCTAAAGGACACAGTGGAACAAGAATGATGAGAGGAGGAGGAAGATGAAAACTAGAAAGATCAGACTTTTTAAAGGTTGCAAATACACCAAGAATATTAACATACTTGTTTAACAATTGATGACATTGTTCTTGATCTTCAGTGTCAAGGGCATCGCTAGCATCACGTTGAGCTCCAACCCTTGCTTTTTCTTCTGCAGTGGATGCATCTTGTAAGATCCTATGGGTTTGTTCTGCATAGGAACATAAATGATTATCACATCTCTGGCAAGAGTGTAAGCTTCCCTACTCCTGCTGTCTTTCTTCTCTAACTTCATAACAATATATTGCTGGAGATTTGGCTGTTCTAAATTAAATATAAATGGATGAACATTACTCTATTCATGTTTTTTGAAAGAAACATCCATCAGCTCATTGAAAAATGAGTAACTATCAATTGTTGAAAATCATTGCTTGTCTTGGCTAAGAATAAAGTGACCATTTTGCAAATGTACCTGATAGTGTTTTCTGGTTAAAAAGATTTGGGCAAAAATATCCACTTTCTCTGCAGTATTTAAAATTGGGTTTCACTGAGCCAAGGGAAGAAGGAAAGGGAGGCAACAGAATCCAATTTGAATGTGGCTTCTTTCTCAGTCACTGATGAATGATGTCCATGCCTTTCTCTCATGGGGTTGGCTTGGGAGTCACAGAGTCTCAGGGAGATCCTGCTGAATTTGTAAACTCACGAGTGGGACTCATTCTCTACCAGCCCAGAAACTGATCATGATTTCTGCCTTAGCTAGGGCAGTACATTCCCTCCTAAGCCTCTTTACCACCCCTTCCACCAGTCATAAGAGGCAACGGTCCCCAGCAAAGAGCTGATGGTACCTCACTTAAAACTTTCTGTGGGTTGCCTTTAACACTCAAAGCCACCCCCACTACTTTCCTCACCTACTCCTTGCCTTCACTGCACTGTCCTCTGCCCACATTCACACTGGCATGTTATCTCCTCAAGGTCGTGGAAGGCATCCCCATCCTTCCATCCACATGCTCATTGGCAGCCCCATTGCAGACACATGGGCCATCAGCCATACCGAATCCCATCACCATGCAAAGGGCTCACCCCAAGAATGAGCTATGGGAAAGATGGTTTTGGAGCTGATCTCCATGAGTGCCCCTCACATGTTCACACTTAAGTTGTCCTTTCAATTCCATATCTTGTGACTCCTCCTAACAGGAGACAGGGATGGGAACAAAAGAAATGCATTGGCCACCTTAAGAAGTGGAAGCTACAGTGAAGATAAAGCCTTTTGCCCCGCAATGTGGTGACTCTTCCCTTGAAATCCAGGGTGTTGGGCAACCTGTTTCTCTTACCTCTCTTGGAACCAAATAATCTGTCTTAACAGCCAGTGTTGTCCACATGGAGCACTAAATGTGAGCATAATGTGAAAAGACGGAATAGAACTTCTGGACCCCGTGAATATCACTAGCTGGTCATCCTGAACAAAATGCCATTTTTCTTTCTCCACCCACTATGTGTGTGAGGTGGGTATTGAACCCAGGGCCTTGTGCATGCTAAGCATGTCCCCTATCACTGAGCCACACTCCCAGCCCATTGCTTCCACCTTTATGTTGAGTAGATCATTTTGCCTTCCTTGCAACCTAACTCCTAACTCGAACCTTTCTCACTGTTACCCTAGGATGCCTTTGTTGAATAATTTGCATCTTAATGATGGCAGCTGGCTGTTTTTTATATTGTGGGACTTGCAAGACCTCCTCAGTTTATATGAGCTGAGTCTAGTCCCACACAGTGGGAGGGAATGGATTTCCTCCGGAAGTGGGTGTCATTACAGCCCATCAGGAAGCAGCCACTCTGTGTGATGCTCCTCCTTTGGGAGATGGATCCTCCAAGCCCGGAGGGACCTAGGCCTTTGTGCAGAACTTGCTGAATAGCCTGGAATCTACATCTAATCACTTACACAAGTTAGTGCAAAACTCTCACTTCTGACCATTAATCTGATATTCAGATAGCAAATGAATGTGAACATTTTATTTTATTTTATTATCTTATTTTAAGCAGTGGCCAACTTTATTTGGGAAAGTAAAAGTGAAAAGTGGGGGAGAAACTGCTTTGCAGGGTAAGCTTGGGCTGAGTAAAAGGAGGAAAAAGCAAGATAAGAGAACGCCCTGGAGAAGGCAGGGCAGGCTATCCGGGGGGAAAGACACAAAGCCGAATGTGAACATTTTAGAACTTTATTTTTCAAAACTAATCTTAAAAATGATCTCTCCAATCAAATTTTGACCGTGTCATTGCCACTATATTTCTTTTTACAACTTTTTAAAATTTTTAAATTTTAAATCATTTTAGACTCACATAGAAATTGCAAAAATAGTAGAGAATTCCCATGTAGGCTTCACTCAGCTTCCTTGGGTAATAATATCTTATATAACCTCACACAGTGATCAAAACCAGGAAATCAGTATTGGCACCATACTAAACTACAGATGTTATTCACTTTGCCCTGGTTTTTACAGGCACTAGATTGTTTATGGTGGTCGTACAGTTCTACAAAATTCTGTCAGGTATATAGATTTATGTAACCACAAGCAGATTACTTTCATTTCAAATACAATGTTTTGATTTTTATTTAATAAAATTTTATATGCAGGAAAAATAGAAAAGAAAATAAGGGGTATCCATGTTTCCAACTCTAGTTTTAAGAGATGTTAATGTTTTGACACTTAGCCGTCAGAATTTTTTAAAGAATTACAATATTAAAGAAACAGATAAAATCTCAGTCTATCGATTTCCCTCTCCCTCTTCTTCATCAGTCAACATCATTTCTTTTCAAAGTAAGTAAGCAAACAAGCAAAACATCTTGTGATTGTCTGTTACCTAAAAGTTAAATGGTTATTACAATATATATTTGCCTGGCTTTTATTTACCAGCATCTTAAGTTACAATGTAAAAAATATTTATCAGTTATTTAATGTATAGTAAGTATTTAATAAGAATAAAGTACTTGACAATAAAGAAATAAAGGATTGTATTGATCTTAGTTACTATTAATGTATGATGCACAATAGATACCTACGGAAGTTGGACTGAATTAATACATGAACAGAAGAACAAATACTTCTCTGAAGTATACATGTACATTACAGTATAGCCTAAAGTAATGTTTGTTTGTTTGATTTTTGGTACCAGGGATTGAACTTAGGACTTTGCGCTTGTGAGACAGGAGGCGGAAACGCTGAGCTAAATCCCTGGCCCCTAGCCTACAGTAATGTAAGAAGTTATTACTAAATATTCATTTTCACTGACTTGATCTTTTCAGTGGATTGACCATTTTACTGAATGTAGGGGGGATAGGAGAATTTACAATAAACTTATATCATGACAACTATCCTAAAAGCCAAGGACAATTGTCCCACTGAGACAGATCTTAAAATACATGTGACTGTTATAAAGCTGTGACCCTTGTGGTTTGGTCCTGGAGAAATGTTAAAGGTAAATGAAAACCAGCAACAAGATGCTATTTCAAAATACAGTGGACCTTTGACTTATGAACTCAATTTGTTCACGAGGCCTGGTTGTAACTCAAGTTGGTCAATTGAAGGCTCAGGCTCCTCTACATTTCCTTTAAAGTCTCTCTGCTGTATACAGGCAGATCTCAGTGTCCTTAGAAAGACATGGCCCAAGATTTTTCAATTAACCCCACACAGGAAAGGATGCTGTAATGCTCCTTCCAGAACTCTTTAAGGGTTAAATCTGTATCTGAGACCATCTGGAAGCACAAGTGGCTGGCATTTGGGTTGTAACTCAAGACTTTGTTCATAAGTTAAAACAAAAATTTTGGTTGTAACCCAATTTGTTCATATGTCAGGCTGTTTGTAACTCGAGAGTCCACTGTAATTCAATTCCTTTTCTTGCATTTTCAGAAATATGAATGGGTTCAATTCCTTTTCTTGCATTTTTCACAAATCTGAATGATGCATTATTACATCATTCCTTTTGATGGCAGAATAATATCCATTTGTATAGATATGCCATGTTTTGTTCGTCCATCCATCAGTCAATGAACACTTGGCTTGTTCCTGCTTTTTGGCTATTATGAATAATGCTACTATTGCATTCTTACACAGATCTTTGTAGACACATGCTTTCCTCTCTTTTGGGTACATACCGAGCAGGGGAATTCCTGGGCCATACAGTAACACTTTGAAGAACCATGATTGTTTTGTGTCTTTATCTATGAGATGAAAGCTCAGTTCAACCTTCTGTAATCTACGAATATTTTGTGCATTGCACTTAAAAATCCTCATTAAAACAAGATATAAATCTTTGTATTAGATGCTTAGAAATCATCCCGCAGGTGGGACCAGGGTCCTTTTGAGGTTTTCTTTGGCATTATAGACATTTACTTCTTCATCATGAGATTTTTAGAGAGAAGCACTGGATGTTTTTAGTAAGCTAAAAAGCAGTGCAGTGTTGAAACCTGCTACTACACAGCCTGACTAGGGTGCCTGATATTTTGATTAGGCCATCATTAAACTTACTACTTTTCAGAGCAAACTATATTCTTACCTTGGTAATAAAGAAAAACGGAGGTGAGCAGGTAAGGGCTGAACTCCTCCAGATGAGAGCAGAAAGCACAGAAAGCGCTTGGACCCTTGGAAAAAAGCTTCAGGAAAAAGCACTCCACCCTCTTCGGGTAACAGTGCCATGAAAGGATCTCTCTGTACTCCTTCAGGGAGAACACGCCATCGTACACCAAGCAGGGGAGCACCCGGCGCAGGCTGAATTCCTTCAGGATCTGCTCATTATATCTCATCAGTATTTCTGAGAGCTGCTGGCTCCTCTTCTCCTTTTCTCTCTGTGTCCTAGTCTCACAGGAGTAAAACCAAGACCTGGCTCCTGTCTCAAACATCCTGGCCCGTGGAGAGCTGGGGGAATGTCTCCCTCCTGGCCCTTGCCACTCCATGGCCTCTGCAGGCAATGCCCATGCCACACAGACACCTGGCAGCACAGGCATAGTGCTGTCTAGACTTATTACAGGTCTGCAGGGGAAAGGAAGGCATCAGATTAAACCTGAGACGAAATGTGGTGCTGGCTGTCTTGCCCAAGAGGATTGTATTATGCTAATTAACCCCTTGTGGCAGTAAACTTCAAAGCTGAACAAGAGATACAGCCTGGCTGACTCAATTCAAATTCTTTCTGCATCTCCAAATAATCATTTCCCTACCCTCCCACCCCCAAATGATTATTTATACCACCATGAATACACCATGCTCACAGTGCAGAATGAATGGTCCCATCAAGATGTAGGAACATTATCAGGAACGCCGCTGCTCATCTCTCCATGGACTTCTCACCGCCACGGTTTAGAGTTAGACATCTCTGTGCACTAAGGACATAGACAGCAAAAGAAAAGGGGCAGGAGGCAAAGCCACTTGTGCATAACAGTGGCTCCATTTTGTTAGCCTGCCTGGTGTCTGCTATTTCTTAGTATAACACAGTCCTTACAGGAAAAAATAACTAAAACTTCAAAATGATTGCTTGGTTAAATAATACAGTCCTGTAAATGACCCCTCTCCTCTGATCCAAGCCTGGTGTCCACTTAATGAACCCAGCTTAGGAGAAGGGATTATTGGTGGCTCAGGGGAGACTGCTGCCACAAGCAATGCCTCATTGCAGATGGTGCAGCTATAATACGATTGCTCCAAGCTAGCCCCATGTTTACACCTGCCTGGGACTGCCCAGGCCCTGGAGCCCACTCGGGACGTCCCTGGCCCCATCTGCAGGTGGCCAGTTCTTTCTCAAGTGCACACTCTCTCCTGTTTCTCTGCACTTGGTGATAACAAGTGAGATACGGTAGCAGGGTCCTTCTCCCCCTCACATCTCCTGTGTCTTCTCTCCAAAAGTCACCTTAAGATCATGAGCAGGTCATGAGGAGTGATTTAAAGGATCTCCAGTGTTTCTGACTTTTTTCTAGTTAGGAAATTGGTGAAAAATCTTTAGCTCTTGTAATACTTTTGCCAGTTTGGTTTACAGAAGAAATTAGATTTTTTTCTACAGCATTTGTGTGGAGGATTTACTTTTGAGGAAATTTACTTTTCAGATCAAAACACCTGTTAGTGATCTGGTAGTAACTCCAAGAAAAGATTTTTGCCTGGTTTTGCTTCTGATCTTGTGTGTGACCTTGGGAAAATAACTTGATGTCACTACACGCCATTGTATTAACCATGTGGTTCTGATGCTTTGATATTTTTGGAGCCTTGCTACCCCAGAGACTGCCCTTCCCAGGGCTACCTAATCCCTGGAGAGAGTAAAGAACTCCCTGGAAAACTTGCTTTTCATATGCAAACCAACCAATCCAAAGCAACACCCCAACCATCTCTTTGATCAGGCTCTTAGGCTTCGGGGCCACTACCCACCTACACTGATCATCCCAGGGCCAAACACCAGGTCAGGGCGGGACAGCGCCTATGCCCAGTGCCTATGCCCCTGAAATTATTCAAACAGTCCAGTCCTCATTAACCTGCTTGCCCTGCTTCACCTGCCCCTTCCCACAGAAACAACAAAAAGGCTCCTGTCCACACTTTCTTCTTGTGCCCCTGCTTTCTGAACATCTGGCTCTTCTGCTCACTCCCTCCTCGTGGGAACTGTGAGTAATGAACTCTTTCCGGTGGTGCCCATCAGCTAAGCTGTTGGCCCTGCCATACCTGAATAATAATAAAACCTTCATTTACAAACTCCTACTGAAAGAATAAACCCGGGGCTGGGCAGTGACAATATTGTGAAGCCCTCTGGGCTTCATGAAGACCTAGGGCAGAGGCAGCCAGAATTTCTGCTGCATCTTAGCCCTAGTAACTTCCCTAAATTGGTTCCTCACTGAAACTTCTGAGAAAAAGAATGCCATCTCGTGGTATTTTATGGCCTCTTAGGCCATTTCTTTTTCTTTAAAACAATTGTAATTTTATTTTAGGTCTACAGCTAAGTTGAGCAGACAGTACAGAGATTTCCCATAGACCCCTGCTCTGCAAATGCACAACCTCCCCTACAGCCCTCATCCATCACCAAAGTCAGACATCTGGCACAGTGGGTGGACTTAACATTGATACATCATTATCAGCCAGAGTCCCTGGTCTACATTAGCGTTTACTCTTTGTATTGCACATTCTCTGGGTTTGGAAAATGTGTAGGGACACGTATCCACCATTGTAGTATCAGACAGAATAGTTTCATTGCCCTAAAAATCCTCTGTACTCTCTCTATTCACTCTTCCTTTCTTGAGCCCCTGCAACTACTCATCTTCTTACTGCCTCTGTGCTTTTATTTATTTATTTATTTATTTATTTATTTATTTATTTTTATTTTTGTAGCCATATCTACTCGTATTTATTTGACTGCCCATTTTGTGCTGGGTACATGACGACGAATGATCAACCTTCCTACTTCAGAGAAGAGGTGCAGGTAGAGATAGAAAAAAATCAAGTAGGCAAGTAATATAAAATAATTACAATATAGTTGGAAAAGATGCTGAGAGAGAATGGGAGCAAGGCTGGCTCATACAGAGTGCAGAGGGGCCACGTAAACTAAGACATCCAGGATGAAAAGAAGTGGACAGAAGATACTAAGTAGAGACTCAGAATGTGGAAAATCCCAGAGGTAGGAAAGAATGGGATGTATTGGAGGATCTGAGAGCTCCATGAGGGTCTCAGGGTGTGGAGGTTGTGAGGTAATGTTAGACCAGCAGGAGCTTGGTCCTGCTGGCCTGGTAGGTCCTGAAGAGAAATTGAGATTTTACTCTTTTTGCAGTAGAAAGCTCCTGAAGGCTTTGCCCTGGGGAACAACATAATCTGGTAGATGTTTTAAAAAGCCTACATTTGAAGCTAACATTTTAGCCGTTGCTTTAACATTTATTCTTTTCCCCTCTACAATTTTCTTCCTGAACCATTTGGAAAAAAAGTTACATCTATCATGACTAAATACTTCAGCTTGTTTTTATGAAATTTATTTTCTTATATAGCTTTTGAGCAATTATCAGCATCATACATTTACATCAACAATGCTTTTACCTAAAATACCATCCATATTCCAATTTTGTTGGCTAAACTAGTAAGGCTTTTTCTACCATTAGGATCAAATTTAGAGTCAAATATTGCACTTGTCACGACTCTTTAGCTTTTGTTGTTACCTTGAATCTGCAGCATTTCTACAGATTTTGCATTGTATCATAGCATTTTTGAAGAATACAGTTTCTCCTCTGAGCTATTTTTTAAAAAAAGTATCACATCTGTGTTTGTATGAAATTTCTTTGTGATTAGATTGGGTTATGCATTCTAGGTGTGACTTCTGTACAGGGAATGTTACGCTTTCCTCAGAATATCACATCTGGAGGTCCATGATCCCACTGGTTGCTCGTAGATAGTTAATTTTGATCACTTGGTCAAAGTGTTGCCTGATTTCTCCACTGCATAATTACTTTTTGTTTTCTCCCTTGCAGCTTAGTCACAGTCTACAGGCAGATATTTTATAACCATGCAAGATTCCTGCTGCTTTTCAACACCGTCCCCTAGGTTGAACAAGATAATTCTCGCTTAATTTCGCCTTTAGTCTGAAGGTGGAAGAGTGATTCCATATTTACCTCTGCACTTCACATTTAGTCCTTGGCATTAGACCATAAGCTGAGCTCTTGCTTCCCTCCTTGTTTCATCTATTATTGGTGTCGAGTCATGAGCTCCTATGTTTTTCAATGGTTATATTTTATTTCTATACTTAATTATTTTTAGTGTTCAAATGGTACATTTGGCCAGTGAGAACTCCTTCAAGATGGCTCCTGTGTCCTGTGATGTTACCATGTTTATGGGGAGCCCTTTCTCTTTTTTTTTGTTTTTGTTTTGTTTTGTTTGGTAACGAGGATCGAACTCGGGACCTTGCGCTGGCGAGGCAGGTGGCAGAACCACTGAGCTAAATCCCCAGTCCCGGGGAGCCCTTTCTTAATTTCCAGCAAAACCAAGCTGTGACAGGCTTGTCTTGGCACATGCTCCAGCCCTGGGATAGGCCTTTCTCCCACAAGTCCTGGTTCCTTTAGTAAGAAAAGATACTAGGGATCAAGACTATGATGCTAGGTGTCCTTGTTGCTCCTACATATCTTTGTTGTTGACCCTTTCAGCATCTAGCATTAGGGAATATATGCGTGTGTATGCACACATATAAATGCATGCATATACTCACACATGCATACAAATATGTGGACATAAACAAGCACATTCACATACGTTTTATAAATCATGAGTTTATACTGATCCCTTTAATTTCAAACTGTTCCCTATTTCTTGCTTTGCCTGATTCCATATTTGTATCTTTCTTCTACAATGAGAACCATAGATCCAATGTCAACCCATCTGCTCTTGCTCAGTCATATGGCAGCACATCAAGAGTAGTTTCTGAACTCTTTCTCCCTTACCTTGCGATAAGCAGACCTTCTGCAGAAGCGCTTTGTGTTTCTCCTTTCAACAAGGACTTCTTTAACAGATGGTTTTTAAATTTCCATGTGAAAGGTTATGGAACCTCCTCCTGGGGCTGTTGGTGATTCCAGTTAATTAGTTTATTTTCCTCAGCTCTTTCCACACTAATTCTGCTCCTGGAATGGTACTTAACTACCTTTCCACCTGTCTGACATCACCCAACCTTTATTTTCCAGAACAATCTCTTCCAACCACTCTAGTCCAAGGTAAACTCTCCCGTTTTGGAATTCTTATGGCATTTATTACCTGTAACCCGTCATCTGACATCCTCAGTTAAGTTTTATCAGGTTCAAAAAGTACCATAGTAGGGAAAGGGGGAAAAAGAATAGGAGGGGAAAATGGAAACAAAGCTTATAAAGAGGGGACGAAAGGTTGGAGGGAGGGAGGGGAATGGGGAAAAGAAGAAGAATTAAGATCTATCATGTACAGGTAAAAATTCCCTATGATGAATGGGAACGTCATGTACATCAAAAGTGTATCAATAAAATTAATCCCTAAAAAGGTACCATGGTGTCAGTTCATAGATCCCGGCATCAGATTGGCTGAGCTTGAATCCCAGCTCTTTCATGCAGGGGCTGTGTGACATTTGGTCAGGCGACAGGAGCTCTGTGACTCAATTCCCCAGCTATGTAAGGAGGTGATAGCTTCGACAGAGTAATGGAGACTGCACGTTGCACCGGTGCACACCGCTGAGGGCAGCCCATTCAGCGGCCCCGTCTCCACCACCCAGGTCCAGGCCGCTGCCTCTGGCCTCACCTCCTGCCGCGAGCACAACTGCGGCCCCGCCCCTCTCCCCGCCCCGCCGCCTGCCATCTCTGAACCGAGTCGCGCGCGACGCTGCCGCTGACCCCGCGGGGCGCGGGCGCCTGAGGGCCTCGGGACTATGGCGGCCGAGGCCGTGGCTTCGCGCCTGGAGCGGCAGGAGGAGGACATTCGCCAGCTATGGGCGGAGGTCCAGCGCTTGCGGGACGAGCAGCTGAGCGCGGCCGACCCGTGCCGGGCCGCGGGGCCGAGCCTCACGCGCGAGGTGGCGCAGCTGCGGGCCGAGAACCGCGACCTGCGCCAGCGCCTGGGCCGCCTGCGGCTGAACCTGGCCGAGTCGCTGAGCCGCCGGGCCTGGCTGGGGAGCGCGACGCCGGGGGAGACCGGGCGCGCGGCCGCGGGAGCGCAGGTAACGGCGCGGGGCTCTGGGCGGGCACGCGGCGGGCTCGCGCCCCTGGACCCCGGCCACCGCGGGCCCGACGGTGCGCGTGCAGCGCGTGCCCCAGAGCTCGGCTCTGCACCCTGCTGTGGGTGCGGGGCTGGGGCTGCCGGGCCGGACGTCTGCCTGCCTCCCGCCTGCCTGCCGCGCCTGTGCCGCCCTTTGCCGCCCTTTGCCGCCCTTTGCCGCCCTTTGCCGCCCTTTGCCGCCCTTTGCCCAGCCGGGCACCCAGCCCTGCAGTCAGTGTCCTGCCCCGTGTCCTGCCCCGTCCCACTGAGGTTTGGGAACAGCCGCAGCAATCGCCAAGTCGACCTAAGGTGCTCACACACTTTTCCAGGAGATAACCTGCTGCAGAAGTGGCATTTTCATTTGTGTGGGGAAAAAAAACTTTAGTATTTAGGATTCCTTATTCTTTTCTTGGCCAGAAATACCAACAGCTACTATTCCCTCTAACGGCTGGTACTAAGGTATTCTGGACAGGTGCTTTTGCTTATTTTTTGTTTGTTTTGGTGGTCTGTCTTGAGAGGAAATCTGTATATTTAGCGTTATTTAATACAGTATTTTAATATTTTAAATCATTAAGGGACATGGCATCTTCCTGTAAAATAGTAAGCTTTGTAAGACCTGAAGACGTTTTCAGACTGGCATGTTCAGTTTTTGGCCAAGGGGTAACTGGGCACCAGCAACATCTTTGTGAAGTTGGGCATCCAAAGTGTCTGATGGCAGTCACGCCTTTCCCAGTGATATTATCTGTTAAAGTGTCGTGGGGAGATTTTTAAAAGATGAGTGTGCTTAGCCAGGAGTGTGAAATGCACAGGCAAGGAGGACAGAACCCTGGAAAGTGACTTTCTTGCCGGTGGAGGGTGATAGGTGGTGGACAGCCCCACTCTTCACTGTAAGCTTAGGGTGCATGCGGACTGCTGGCTGTGCCCCTCCTTCCTCAGGTTCCAGATGTATTGCTCTTAGTTGCCATTGATTGGTGTGAGTGGTTTACAATGTATTTTTCAGCCTCCTCCTGGTCAAGGGCAAGAAAAGGACTCTAAAAAGAAAAAATTGAAAGAAAATGGGCTTGACAGTGGGGTAAGTCATTGCTATGGAAATAATATAAAATACCATCTGTAGTTTTAAAAGTGCATACAGAAGATCTTTGATAAACACAATTACTGATTTAATTATTACCTGTGGCACACCATATTTAAAACCTTCCAAGCCTTGGATATATCTTAATGTAGACATGAGTTAGCCACACAGCTCTTAAAGTGCTCTGTAGTCTATTTAATTGACATAGCAAGGCTCTTCTTTTGTGTTCTGAAAATGAGCTACACTGTGTTTTAAGTATAAATCATTAAAACAACCAGAAAGTATTATCTGAGCATCAACATTAGATAGGAACAGGGGAGTAATATGTGGCCTCAAAGGGCTCAGTCTGGCTCTTGCTGAGGAGTTCAGACAAATGCAGGGAAGACAAGGACGGGATGAAGTTAGGTGGTGCGGAGGCTCTTTGTATCTTCAGGGTCCACATTCACAGAGTCAACTGGGTTGAAAATGGGGAAAAAACCGCTTCTGTAATAAACATGTGCAGCCTTTTTGGATCATTATTCCCTAAATAACACAATGTTACAAGTATTTATGTGGTATTTAGATTGTATTGAGTATTTTAAGTAATCTGGTGATAATAAAGTATACAGAAAGATTACATAAATTAATATCCAAATACTATGCCATTTTATTTAAGGGATTTGATCATCCTCAGATTTTGGTGTCCATAGTAATGAAGTTCCCATGGATATGGAGTGATACTGTATATAAAAATGCCATATTGTGTGATTCTTCATACATATGCAGTAAACAGTAGAGAAGGGAGATGCCCAGTGGTGTTAGTCAGAGGAGGTGCGCTTTGAGCTGGGTTCCTAGCAGTAGCAAGGAGTTAGTGGAGAGGAGTCTTCAGGAGGGGAAGACATAGTTTCCAAGGTCATGTCCTCATGGCCACCTAGACACACACTCACCTAGAAGCATGCTTTACTAATCTCTTTGCATCTCCCTCACCAACCAGGTTGACAAGATTAACTGTCACATTCATCAGTGTATGTATGCTGAGAAGGCATTGAGGGCCGGAACTGATTTAGAGCTGAGGAGTTGGCAGTAAAGTGGGCTGTGTATGTGAACTTCATTGTATTCTAACGATTTTCAGGTGAAACAACCAACTTTCATGAAAGAAAGATTGAAACTATTTGAAACACTGAAGAAAGATCAGCACTTGCTTTCTGTTTATGAAGAAAAGGAGAATACAAGCAATGTGATCACAGTGAGCATGGCTGATGGGAAAACACTGGAAGGAGAAGTTTGGAAAACAACACCTTATGAAGTGGCTGCTGAGATTAGGTAAAACATACACACTAACACACACACACACACACATATATGTAGAGAGAGAGAGAGAGTTTGGAGACAGTAGTATTAAGTAATTATAGTAGAGCCTGGTAAAAATGATTTCTTAGCCAAAATATTTTTTTGTTGTTCCGTTAAGTTAAATGTAATGAATTTTTCCCTCTGCCTTCTAATAAAAGCCATTTAAATAAGTAATGTAATATCAGAGAACAATATCTTCCACTTTAAAAGGTCCAAAATTTAAAGTTCTAATAAAAATATGTAGTGGGAGAAAAAGCAGTACTCCTTTACAGGCCACATTACTGGACTGACTTTATTCATTGTGTTGGTCAGCTTTCCCATTGCTGAGACATAATGCCTGACACCTGCAACTTAAAGGAGGAGGGGTTTATTTGGCTCACGATTTCAGAGGTTTTGGTCCATGGTCTGCTGGCTCCAGGGCAGAAACATGCTGGAAGGGTGTGGTGAAGCACAGCTGCTTGGTTCATAGTGGCCAGGAAGCAAAGCAGGGGAACAGCACAAGAGATGAAGGAGGCCAGGGACCAGATACAGTCTCCAAGATCATGACCTCCTGGCCCACCGAGACACACCCAGAAGTATGCGTTACTAATCTCTGTGCAGCTTCCATGACAACCAATTTGATAATTAAGCTTAACTAGTACATTCATCAATCAAGTATTTTTCATGAATTTATATAGGTCTTTAATTATAGATTGAAGATGTAAGTGTCAAAGCTATTATCAATTCTAGAATAGTACTTTGACCTTTCTGGAAATTAGATACATTAGTGAAGTTACGATGTTTTTATTAACATTAATTTCTAGCATCAGATACAATTACATTATATGGAAGCATTAGCTCAAAACTCCAAGTAAATAAACTTACTTAAAAAGAAAACTGTTTCAACAGTTGAAGTTCTCAGGTTTCTTTTGAAAAATATGGATAAAGTTGTATTTCTGTTTCATCCTGTGATATCATGTACTCTAAAGGTCTTCCCAACATGTTTCCATGTTTTCCAGGAGTGATGATGTGGGAGTTTAAAATGACTTTTGAAGTCAACATAAGTTTACATTTTCTCTCAGGGTGTCAGGCTGCCTGAAAAGTGTCGCTGGACACTGGTTCCCAAAGTGTGCTTCCCAGGCCAGCAGAATCAGAATCACTTGAGAACCTGTTAAAAAACCAGATTCTTGGACCTGATCTCAAACTTCTTGGTTCAGTCAGCTATCTTTTTATGAGCCCTCCAGGGCTTCTGATGCAAGCTAAAGTTTAAGAGCCACTGAATTAGGCTAAACTACTTTAGCAGAGATCCCTAAAGACAGTAGCTTGAGTAAGACAGATGTCAGATTATCTCACACAACTGTCTCAAAGTGGCCAGTAGAGGCTGGTGGACATCTCTGGTCCATGCAGTCATTTATGGACCCAGGATCTGTCCTGGCGATCTGCCATCCCCTAGGTAGGGCTTGTTCATGTCTAGAAGTGGAGGCCAGTTTCCATCTGTGGACCTGCCTGCAGACGGGAAAGGAAGGCTGAAGAAGAGTGATGTTTTGAGGTTGAATTGTCAGAGTAGCATACTTCCGTTTCTACCTCTGTCCTCTTAGCTTACATTTAGTCATACACCACACCTAGCTATAAGAGAGAATGGAAATACAGCTTCTACAGGCCAGCATGTGTCCCACCGAAGCATTCTTAACCACAGAAGAGAAGAAGAATGGTTTAGGGGACAGTGAGCAATCTGTCCCAGCCCACCCCTCCCAACATCAGCTGCCTGTGCTTGCTCTTTTTTCAAATCTGACACTTACCCCTCCCAAGTGAGACAGTGTAAGGCACCATACATTGCTCAAAGCTCAAGTTTTCTAAGTGATGTGCAGAACACCCCATGCCCAGTGTGAAGCAGGCTGGCTGCTGCATCCCAACAACAAATAAACTCACAGACAAGTCTGCTCACACCACAGTGTATACAGCAGGTGCAAGGCGATCACAATTAAAGTCTCCATTTGGAGAAGGGGAGAAACATGGTAGACAGTGGTGTACAGAAAGCTTGGATCCTGCTCACAGCAATTGTGACGCCCATAGTTTGTGCTTGAGTCAGCCCATCTGGTCACCTTATATTCTCCGAAAGCAGCTCTTTTGTCCACGATAGCCCTCTAGGCCCTGAGTTTGTCTTTGGGAAGCTCATAGTGTTTCCCGCATCTAAAATGTAGGAAGGTTTGTCCTCTTGAGGACTGTACAGTGTGCACAGCCCATTTCTTGAAGGTGTACTCCTGGGGGCTCCAGGTCCTTTTAAAGGTCGATCATAGCTATTTGTAAGAGGGGCTTGTGGTGTGATTCGCAATGTGATTCCCTCAAACAGTTAATTGTAGTGTGGCTCTGGTCTGTTAGCTGCTAATCAGTCCCACATGAAAGTAATCTCCCTTAAAGACTCTGTGTAGACACAGACTCCTCACCCTTTTGTTGGATGGCTTTTGTGCTTGGTTTATTCCTCCTTCCCTCAATTGAATAGACTGAGGTCATATGAAACAACGACTTGTGGGAGGGCAGCACCCTCACTCTAATTCTTGCAGCTCCTCTGGCCCCTCTTGTGTGTCCTTAACAAACGGCCTTTGAGAAGGGGTGTCAGTGCCCAGCCCTCCTGCAGTGTGGGACGGAAGATTGTCTTTCCAATAAGCACAGTGCCACATATCTGGACTCCTAGTCAGTTTGAATTACAGACCACAGTGGGAGGAAACCTTCCTTGGCAAAGTCAGTCTCATCCCTCTCTGCTTGCGACTGAGATAATTTGCAGCTGAGCTTATCCCGTTCTGGAGTTATTTTGCTGAAAGCTGCGGGAGTTAGCCAGTGTACATTGACATCCTACCTTTTTGTATCTGGTTCCTCATGTGCTGCTGTAACACATGGTTTGTCTGCAAGTTTTTATCAAATATTTTGTAATACCATTAAAAGGGTATTGGCTATCTACATCTTAGGTATTATTTTTTTGCAACCCAGTGTCCCTCCACTAAGCCAGTGCACATATTTTATTACTTGCAGGGTAAGGGATTTAGCTCAGTGGTTTTGCTGCCTGCTGCGCAAGTGCAAGGACCTGAGTTTGATCCCTGGTACCAAAAAAAAATGTGTCATATTTTATTACTTGCAGGTCTTTATCACTGTATTAGTTAAGGTACTTAGATGCTTCAGCAAAGACACCACAAAAAACTCAGTGGCTTAACTATTGTCAGAGTCTCTTTCTCTTAAAGCAGTCTGGAGGTGAGTGGTCCAGGTTAGCAGGGCAGCACTTCTGCACCTGGTTATTTGGGGACCTAAATTCCTTCCGTGTAGTGACTGGGCCTCTTCAGTGTTGCCTTTGTCTTTACAGTCCAGGGCTAACAGCACGTATGTGTTCTGCTCCGCAGAAGATGGACAAAGTGGAGAAGTGTCCTCCACTGTTTTAAGGCTGAGACAGAGTCGCTGCACTCACTTCTGCTTATGTTCCTTGACACCTGTCCTGGTCACGTGGCCACATCTAGCTGAAAGGGAGGTTCAAAAATTAGTAGAGGAAGGGAAGAAGGCATTTGAGGGATACTTATCAGTCACAGTCAGCAAAATGAAAATTATTCTACTTCAGTAATAATATCTAGCATTAAGTTCTTAACATATATAATCATATTTAAACCTTGGTATACATGTGTAAGGAAGATCTTATAATCCCCATTTTATAGATGAGAATACTGAGGCTTAGAGAAGCTGAGTAATTTGTTCAGTTTAAAATCTAGGCCTTATGCCAGAGAATAGGCTCTTAGCCAGTGTTGTCCTACTACTCAGGCTAATCACAGAAATGCCAGTTAAAACATTACATTGTAGGGTGGGGGATTTAGCTCAGTGGTTCTGCTGCCTGCCTCAAAAGCAAAAGGACCTGAGTTCAATCCCTGGTACCAAGAAAATAAAACAAAACATTACATTGTAGAGAGGATCTAATTTCACAGCACTTAAAACTGAGAGCAGAGAGAGGATACTTCTGCACCTTTGCTACGAGGAGAATTTGGCAATATAATTCCAACATGAAGCATTAAAAATTCATGTCCCTTGATGTAGTACTTTTACTTCAAGAATTTTTCTTGAGAAAATAATTGAATACTGAGATGTTTGTTCAAGAATGTTGATTGCAACCTTGTAATCATCTAAAACAACAACAACACCCACAAGGAACCAAAATGCCCAGCAAGTCTTGGTTCCCTTAAAACAATTAAGTCATATTTTAGAAGTCTATTGCTAAGGAAAATGCTATGACTTAGTGTTGATTTTAAGAAATAGAATACAAAATACAGAATGATGCTATTAAGTTTGTTGTATTGGTGTGTATATCAGATGATGCAGAAAGATACAGAACAGAACAATAGCAGGAATTTCTGGGTGGTAGGATTGTGGGTGATCTTTTTTCTTTGTGATTTTCTGTATGGGTTTCTTCTCTTTCTATTTTTATTAATAATTTTCCAACAATAAATGTTACTTAGAAGATACACTGAAAACAGAAAAAGGTCAATACATTAATAGAAAATAGCCAAAGGAAATGGACCATTCTTCAAAATTAAAATTACTCATCAAAGAAACCAAAACAATAAATCTCAACATAACACTGACAAAGATTTAAAAAATCTTCCATGGTGTGAGGAAGTGCGCTCACGTGGTGTTGTCAGAAGTCATTGGTGCCCACTGACCTGACAGTCTCCACTCTGACAGACGCATTCACAGAAGAGGCAGAGTTGCCCGAGGCGCTGGGTGAGGGCAAAACCGCAGGAGGCCCGGGTGTGCCGAAGTGGAGGCATCCTTAGTGAGTGTGCCTCCGCTGTAGAAGTCTGTCTGCCCGACGGCATGGCAGTGGAAAAGGAGGCCAGAAAATTATGGTGGCAACCATGTCTTAAAAAGAGGAGGGACTGGTGCAGAAAAAAGACTGGGTAGTCATGTGCCACGATGTTCCGAGACATTTCTGGGTGCTGAGGTTTATGTGTGGTTTTAATTTTATTCATTGTGCTTTACTTTTCAAGATTTGTATAGTAAACATATATTTTATGTGTAAAATAATTGCTACGAGATAAAACTGTCCCATTAGCTTACATTTTAAATGGACAGTCTGTCCATTTTAAAGAAAAAAATCCCAGAAATTGTTTGAATCTTTTCTTCTAATAAAGAGTCACTGTAGCATGTGAGAAGGTTAACTCCCAAGTGGCTTTTCTCTTACTAGTCAGGAGCTGGCTGAAAACACAGTGATAGCCAAAGTGAATGGGGAACTGTGGGACCTGGACCGCCCGCTGGAAGGGGATTCCACACTCGAGCTACTCATGTTTGATAATGAGGAGGCTCAAGCTGTAAGTATTAAAAACCGGCCATCTAAGCTTTCAGTAGTTGTACTGTAAACCATATTTGGAAAAAGCCACATAGCAAAGTCAAGAATGGTGGATTTCTTTTGCCTTTTAAGATTTAAAATTACAAGTGGTGTTTAACAGATACTTAGTAAACTTTTGTAGAATGTACATATACAAATGTATGTATATGTTAAGGAGCCTATATTTATCATTGCTTAAAGCTATTATTTCTTTAAGTTAGAATGCCTTAGCTGTTAAATCAGTGTTTGTTTAAAAATGCATCTACTTTACAACATTGTATGTATAGAATTGGGAACAATTATCAAAACTCAAATATTCTTTAAATACTAATATAATTTTCTATAAAATAAATACCACATTTCAGTGTCGGTCTGTGACACACCGTGTCACCTTAACTTTGCAGTCCCCTTTCAAGTGGTCCATTACCTGCATAAAATTCAACCCATAGTTAGCTTAGTTTATATAATTGTCATGCTTATACTACTAAGTTTCAGAATTTCTTCATGTAAACAAGAATAGTATCATAATTTCTGGTTAAAATATGCAACGTATAGCAAATAAATAGCTGAATGATACAGTACTAATTCACCGTGTTTAAAATTGATTCAGAAGGTACAAGTCTATAAACTGTTAATTCTCAGCTCCTATCTTTGATTACTCTGGTCTCCAGTGTGTGGGAAAGCTCAGGAGAGTGGACTTTCCTAACATCTGGAGCCTGTCCACTTCTCTATAGCTCCATGGCCACTGCCCAAAACTTTGCCCTTTTCCTGTTATACCACTGACCAAGAAACTATTTTTTCTTTCCCTGAAATCCATTCCCATACAGGTATCAAACTCTTTTAAAATGTAAAGTGACAAACCCAGCATGATGGTGCATGCCTGTAATCCCAGCACTCAGGAGACTGAGGCAGGGAGATCACCAAGAGTTTGAGATCAACCTGGGCTACATAGCAAGTTCTAGGTCAGCTTGAATTAGATAGTGAAACCTTGTCTGAAAAGAACAAAACAAAATGTATGTTGAGGTTTTGTTTTTGTTTTTGTTTTGCTTAAAACTCCTGAATGTTGGGCCGGGGATTTAGCTCAGTGGTTCTGCCGCCTGCCTCACAAATGCAAGGACCCGAGTTCCATCCCCGGTACCACAAAACACAAAACAAAAATAAGGGTTAAAACCCCTGAATGTTTCCATTACATTAGAGTAAAACCGGTGCTGCTTCCCTTGGGCTACATGGCCACTAGCCCATTGTCACCTCACCAACCTTTCCAAGCCTTTCTGTTCCATCCCCAACACATCAGCCACACAGGCCAAACCGCAGCCCTGTGAAAGTGGGGTCTTCACCATTATTCTTTATTACCGAGCCCTGTTTATCTTCAGGATATGCCCTCACAGGTTTGTTTATTACCCGTCTCTACTCCAGTAGGTTGTAAGTACACCAGGACAGGGGCTGTATCTATTTGTGGCACACTTGTCTCCCCAGCACCTAAAACTGTGCTTGGTCAACAAATACCTAGGTGTGTGCAGTGCCCCAAAGAGATTTGAGCTGATGCTGGCAGCCAGTCTGCCATCCTGGCGGCATCCAGAGGAGAGGTGCTGGTCTCGAGGGCTGACCCTCAGGTCTGTCGGCAATGCATGTCCCAGCCCATGTGGTCAGGATTGCACATAGCTGCTCAGTTGCCTAACACCCTGTTTTAATTTATTTCATCAAAGAGCTTTCTAATTGTAATGTTTCCCATTTAATAAAGAGAAAGAAGGTGCTGACAGAGGACCCAGTTGCCTTGTACCTTGGCACTTGCATTTATTTGGTATCTTGATTAGTTTTACTTTGTTCATAAACTAAAACAGATTCCTTATCCATAAACCAAGCTAATTTAGTTAATAGTAGTTGCCCATAAACTAAAACTAATTCCTTGGGAATTTGAGATTAAATCAACATTCTAAAATTGAAGGGCTGATAACCGCCCCCTGCACTACAGTGACTTAACCATGTACTCGCTGCTCAGGGTTCTCAGGCAGCTAGCTGGCATCCCCTGGTAACACCTTTTGCCTGCCGTCTTGCAGACTTCTGTAGTCATGTGCTGAATACACGTGAAGACAGTGGTGGAGATAGAGCCTTAACTTAGTAATATCCCAAGCAGCCACTTGGCTATCTCGGAGCAAAGGAAGGGAGCTGGTATCGGCACTCCTCAGCTTTCCTCCCACTCTGGGACTAAGGCAGATTTCCACATGGCCACTCTGGTTGGTGTTACCAGTGGATGGTGTCATTCCCCACAGTCACCCGCACAGAGGGAAATGACAGAGTAGCTGCGCTGTTGCTGCAGAGCTCAGCAGGGCAGGCGATTGGAGCAAGAGGCTCTGGTGGAATGCCAGGAAGTGCACAGAAAACACTCTCCCAAGTGGACATGGAAGACTCTTTCAAATGTCTTGGCATTTATCTCCTGGACATTTATCTACTTGCTTACTCATGTCAACGTGTCTGTCAGGTGACGTGTTGGTACGTGAGGACTTCTCTGTCCCACTCATGCAGGTGTACTGGCACTCCAGTGCTCACATTCTTGGTGAAGCCATGGAGCTCTACTACGGAGGCCACCTGTGCTATGGTCCCCCCATTGAAAACGGATTTTACTATGACATGTTCATCGAAGACAGGTAACATCGCTGAATGCTGGCCTCTGAATGCCTGTGTTTATACTTCATCCTTTTATAATGGTTACATGTTGGGTAGTCACTGTTGGGTAATTTGACCATAAATTGGTTAACCATTTGTGAAAATTCTTTTTTAATGAGTTTAGATTCAAAGGTACTTTCCCAATGTTTTTGTTCTTTTCCCTGGAATGAATGACATGATGTACTGTTTATCTAATGTGAGACTTGCTACAACATGATACCAATTGAGAGCAGAATCACAGCTTAATTCCTAGAGAGCAGTTAATTCTGCTCCATGATAATCAAGGTGCTGTGGTAGAGGCCACACATTCCAGAGGCCTGTGCTTGAAGTCATTGGCAACTGCGCAGCCCTGTATTCCTCGTAGCTCTTAAAGGTACCACCAGCTGCTGAATTTGAAATCTTGGGCCCATGCAGTTCCCCTATACTCCTCACTATCACCCCATCTTCCAGCAGCTCAGTCTGGTTCTGTCAGTTTTGTCTCCTAAAGAGTTCTCTTGTCTTCCTCTTCCCTCACTTCTGTCTTAACTTAGATCCATGACATCTCTTGCCTAGACACATACAGTATGTTTTGCCTTTGCCTGTCACCTCCACAGTGTTTAATGACTGTAACTGAGCAAGCAGCAATCTGTAGCTACAGACTGGTCCAGTCTGAACAACTTTTACCCACAACTAAGAACTGCATTTATCTACAACACCACTGCCACCAAAGGTGTGAGGTTTTTCCATATCAACAACTGATTCACTAACTCTCTGGACACTAACTAGGTGTTCAGCAATTCAATTTAATTCTGACACCAGTTATCCAGAGTTAGCACAGACCCCACAAGCCTGCCCCAGTTTACCATGGCAGTCCCAAGTCCAGGCCTTTCATGCTTCTGACCCACCTGTTACAAGTCAGCTCCTAGGAGCCACTCTTTGGGTCCAATAACTTGTTAGAGTGGCTCACAAAACAGGAAGGGACTTTTCTTACATCTACTGGCTCTTAAAGCATGTTACAGAGGATATCCACGAACCGATAGATGGAAGAGGCACAGGGCATGGGATGTGGAATAGGGCGTGGCTCCCCAGTGGCTGCACCACCTCCTAACACCTTGATGTCTTCACCATCCTGGCAGCTTCCTGGACTCTGTTGCTTGGAGGTTTTAATGGAGGCTTAGTTACATGGGCACTGTTGAGGAAATCATTGACCACTGATGTGCAGTTAACTCAGTCTCCAGCCCCCTCCCCTCTCTGAAGGTAGGGGCTGAAAGTTCCAAACCTCTAATCATGCCTTGCCAGTGTCACCTTCCATCTGGATCTGTCAGCTCCCAGTCTCTCACTCCAGAGAATCTATCGTATCACAGTGTCATACCAGCACCATCTCTAGGTACCACAGCTCCAGGATTTGTCCTGTTCAGTCCATTTGCTCTGTCCTTGGTGCTGAGGACTGAGCGGTGATCAAGTCAGTCTGGAGCCAACAGTCAGCTGAGGGAAGACACACAGTAAACAAATGGCCATCTACAGTCACGTGGTGATGACTGTGCGAAGAAAAACACCAGGGGTGGCCAGGTGTGTGCTGTGCCAAGCAGGTGATCAGGAAAGGGCAGAGAGACAGTTAAGCAGAATGGAGGGAGGATCAGGCCCTAAGGAAACTGGGAGGGTGTTTGTGGACATCGAGGGGAGAGCGTCCCAGGCCTTGGGGTGTGTGTGGCTGATCTGAGGAATGGCATGGAACCCAGCGTGGCAGGAGAGCGTGGGCCCCAACCAGGAGTGACTGCAAGGTAACTTAGTAAGACCCTAGCGCAAAACAAAAGAAAGGGCTGAAGACGAATTAGTGCAAATGCCCTGGGTTCAATCCTTGGCACTGCCAAAAAAGAAGAAAAACTGCTGCGTGCATGAATGTTTGGCTCTCTGCAGCCCTGGTACAATAAAACACCATTGCAATTCATAAAGTGCATCAACTAGTGATGAAGGTGGTAGGACGGAGGAGAAAGGGCGACACACGCTGTGTGGAAGGCCTGGATTGATTCTTCGGGGCTCTTCTTTTTAGAGCAGTGTCCAGCACCGAGTTGGCAGCCCTGGAAAACATATGTAAAAGCATCATAAAAGAAAAGCAGCCTTTTGAAAGATTGGAAGTCAGCAAGGAAACCCTCCTGGATATGTTTAAGGTAACTTGGGAAACTCTGAAACCCTTTTAGTAGGAATGTAAAAGCAATTAACATAGACTAGATCCTCCACCACTGCAAAAAGTAGCTTCTGCTCACCACACGGTCCAATAGTCTGGTGTCCTATGTGAGGTTGTTACCAATCCCTTCCTCATGTTTCCGTCCTCATCTGTTTCCTGAAAAATTCCAAGTGGACATAGGTGAAGGGTCCGGTGTATAATTTTCATGTGTGTGTTTGTAAATCTGATTAATTTTGAGTATGATATACTAATATCTGACTACTGGGAATACTTTTTCTATCTTATAGAATGAAGTGTTATCTACTTCTAGAGTTGAGAAAGCCAATTAGCAGCATTAAACTAAAAAAGTCTAACTACTAAATTTAACAGTGTGTATAACTTCCTACAATATTGGGCATTTTCTCTTTTTAGGACAGTTCTCTGTTAATTTTATTTTCAAATTTTAACCCTGGGCTAGGCATATAGATCAGTGGTAGTGGAGCCTGCATGAGGCCCAGGGTTCAATCTCTAGCAAAGCAAAAACAAGATTGTTACCTGCAGTGAACTGTGTAAAACATTAACATTTTCTTATATGATACTGCTTTGACCAGTTTGCTTAAGTATATTCCTAGTTTTAATTTTAAATCATGCATTTCAGAGAACACATTTTAAAAGCATAATATCATAGTTTTGTGAGGTTGAATTAAAAAAAGGTTTAGTTTCAATAACAATTGCATTTGCTCTTTTTTGTATGGCAAAATATGTATAATATAACATTCACCATTTTAACAATTTTTCAGTATATATTTCTGTGGTATTAAATACATTTACATTGTGCAGCCATCACCACTATCCATCCACAGAATGCATTGCTTTGTAGAAGTAAACTACCCATTAAACACTTAACACCCCATTCTCTCCTCCGCTGCCCTGGTAACCACCATTCGAGTTTCTGTCTGTATGAATTTGACTCCTCAGGGAACCTCATCTCAGTGGAATCATTCAGTATTTGTCCTTTTGTGTAGGTTCATTTGCGTGGTAGCATGTGTCGGGGTTTCCTTCCTTTGTTAAAGCCAAGTAATACCTCTTAGTATGTACATAGCAATTTTTATTTATTCATTCATACTATGGGACTATTGTCAGTAATGATGCTTCTGAACATGGGTGTGCAAATTTTTGTACGAGATACTGATTTCATTTCTTTTAGATAAATACTCAGAGGTAGAATTGCTGGATCATATATCAACTTAAGTTTTTGAGGACCTGCCTTACTGTTTCCCAGTCCTACCAGCATTTCAGTTTTTCTGCATTCTTGCCAACATTTGTTATTTTCTGTTGATTTGTTTACAGTGACCATCCTAATGGATGTGAAGTCCTATCTCATTGAAGTTTTGACTTAGATTTCTCTAATGACTTAGTAACATGGAGCATATTTTATATGCTTTTGGCCATCTGTGTATCTTTGAATTCTTTGGAGAACGTTTTATTTAACTCCTTTGCCTATTTTCAAATGAGTTTGTTGTTGCTTTTGAGCCAGGACCTTGCTATGCTGTCTCACTGGCTTCCTGCCTCTGCTTCCTAAGCAACTGGGACTACAGGTGCACCCTGCTATTATTTTGGTTTTGAGTACCTTAGGATACTTTGAATAGCAGTGCCTCAACAAATGGATGAGTTGCAGATGTTTTCCTCCACTCTGTGGATTCTCTTTCTCTGAAGCTACTGTTATGAACTGAACACATCAGTCTTTGTGAAGGAAAATGATTGGAGTTCAATGTGTAGGCATGCAACAGTTAAATGCACAAATATGTTTTTTTCTGCCAACAGCTACTTCTTTTAAGTAGTTATTTAATATACTTTGATAATAGTCATAAAAGCAAAAAGCAAAAAGAAAAGGAAAAATTAATTAGCATTTTTAGTATCTCATTGCTTCCTGTAAACTTTTTATACAAATGAATGATCTAGCTATATCCTTGTCAGAATTTTATTTCATGTAGTTAAAATTGGATCTTCTAGAACAGTCTATACATTAGAACTATGTATAGGGAATCTACAAATTAAACCACATGTGTTATCTTAAGTTTTGTAGCAGCCACAGTTTAAAATTAAAACAAAGGTGAAATTAATTTTTAGTAGAATTTTATTTAACCCAATAAAAATTGAACCCAGTAAAACTCATTTCAACATGTAGCCCATATGAAAAAGAAGTAATGCGCCACTTTATATTTCCCTCACACACACACTGTGCCTCCCAGGTCCTCGGTGCTTTGCACTCACAGCTCATCTGAGTGTTGCTTAGCCACGCGGGATACAGGCCCGCACTAGGCTCTAGGCTACAGCTCCCTGTGTCCTTTGTGTTTCAGCACCTGGCACACAAGAGACACCCTCACTGGTTCTTGAAAAAATTAGAGTTTTTTTTCATTCACACATTTTGTGTAATAATATGTAAATGTTTTCCTTTGTAGTACAATAAGTTTAAATGCCGCATTCTGAAGGAGAAGGTCAACACTCCGACTACCACAGTTTACAGGTTTGTGTATACAAAGTTGAGTACTGCTCTATGGTAAGCTCGAAGGGTTAGCAGTAGAAGCAGACTTTGTTTTCTGAAGAGTGATTTATTTGTAAAGTTGCATAGCTGATTACTGCTTTAGTTAGGAGCCCCCAAATTTTATCACCAAGAGGAAACTCTTATTTTCTCCTTATTTTCTTATTTTCTCCTAGGAGGAAACTCTTATTTTCAGGATGGCACAGAGACTCAAATTTTATTTTTTGGGAGTCAGCTGTAGTAAGATCTTTCTCCCTGTGGGTGAGACTGTGTCAACTCAGTGCCTTACATAGAGAAAGGGCTTTCTGTTTCCTCTTTCCACATTTTTTTTCCTGATGTTACTGAGAATTGAATTCAGCACCTATGTATTAAGCTGTGTTTCTAGCTTTTATGTTTTCCTCTGAGATAGGGTCTTGGAACGCTCCTGCCTAAGCCTCCCAGGGTACTGGGATCACAGGCAAGTGCCCCATGGCTGGCTCCACGTTCGTGTTACCATAGCCGTGGGAGCCAGACGGGCCGTCTTCTTCACAGTGAGCCTCTGCCTCCCGCTGCACTTGCCATTGCCCAGTCCAGACACATCAGCCTGCATTGCTAGTAGGGCCTTCATGATGAGACTGTACGAGGGGAGGGGAGGGAAAGTGGAGGAAAAGTGGAGGAAGAAGGGTCAGATGCTAAGAGGTGAGCTTAACACCAGAATCCCTTAGTTCTGTTTGTTGAACACGAGGCTCCTGAGCCACTTGGTATTTATCAGTCTTTAAACTGCCCCAGGGGTAATTGCTGTTCCCTCTTTCTGTGTTCCTGCTGTTGGGACTTTCACGGTCCTGTGCTATCATTTATCGTTATGACAAATATTCTCCACCAGGGCATTTATTTTTTCAGTCAAATACTTACGATTTCCTGGTTTAATTGCACTGTGAGTATAGCCATGTCGCCTTTGGGTAAAGCTGTTAAAATATAATGTGAGCTTATTGCCCTTTGGCAGTGATGTGGGATACTATGTTTATCTTATTTTTTGCCACTGTGTTTGAACCTGGCAAGATTTTATTATTTTCCATCTATAATGTAAGTAAATGTTACTACTATAACCATTTTAAAGTTTAAAAATAAATGAAGATATAGAAGAGAGAGGCTGAGTTTTAAATTTCTGGCTTCTAATTTTTAAACTTTGGGGTCGAGATCAATTTTTAAAGAACTCTACTTAGGTCAGCATTAATACTTCTTTTTTGCTTTTAACATTGACACTTCTTGCTGGGTGTGGTGGTGCATGCCTATAATCCCAGCACTCGGAAGGTTGAGGCAGGAGGATCCCTGCAAATTCGAAGCCAGTTTGGGCTACATAGTTCAAGACCAGCCTGAACCACATAGTGAGACCCTGTCTCAAAAACCTGAAAAATTGACACTTTTTGTATCCTATGAATTTGAATAGCTTGTATTTAATTTTTGAGAAAAAAGTCTTTTCTTCTAAGGGATTATTTAAAGATTAGAAGACTGAAGGCTTTCATGCTGCATTGGCACTCCTTCCTTTGCTGAGTGTTAGGTAAAAGCTCCATCTCGAGGAATGGTTCAAAAGCCTGCTTGTTCAAAGAATTGACATTTTCATGTTTAGAGTATCACTTTATTTGCTAGTCTATAGCCAGTCCTTTTTTTGTATTCATTGTAATTTTTAAACTTTTTCACCAATGAACTTTAGAAATATTTCAAATTGGTTGGAATAGATAAGGCACCACTTTACTAAATTTTCCTTCAGTTGGTTAAATTTAAGTAACTTTTTGTCTTGCCTACATTATTTGTATTTTACTCTATTGATATTTTTGTACTTGAAGAAAAGTCTATGCTTATTAAGATTTGGGGATCCTTGTTCATTGTATATGCAAACAAAACCCCAGCTATAGCCCAGTGTGTTTTAATAGTGATCTTAACTCTTGTCTGAGGTTTGCATTGTAAGTCATGTTTCTTTTAATGACCTGAGGGATGATGAGACATTTCATCATAAAACCAAAGAATCTAAATCAAGCAAAGAAAACCTTAACGTTTACTTTTTTCTTTATTTTTACTTTTATTTTCTTTTGACATCCATTTTTAAACTGAATTATCCAGTTACTGTGTTGTGAGTAACTTTCAGATAATTTCAGTCTTGAAAATTAGTACAAGGGGTTTAGTTTAATTAGAGCA
This sequence comes from Heterocephalus glaber, assembly GCF_000247695.1. The sequence goes on from NW_004624768.1 coordinate 3,144,278, forward strand.
GCATTAGTTAATTAGAGGAATGGCTTTTTGTTTCTTGGGTTTTTTTTTTTTTTTTTTACGAGGGATTGAACTCAGGACTTTCTGCTTGCAAGGCAGGCGCGGTGCCACTGAGTTAAATCCCTGGCCCTTGGCTTTTTGATTTTATGGCAATGGAAAGTTCTTTAAGAACCTTGGGGTGTGACAGTTAAAAATGGCATCTCTATGCAGTTTCTTTCAGGTGATATATTATGGTATTTGAGTTTTAGCAAAAGAGGGAAGGCAGGAGTCTGAGGCTATGTGAATTGCCTCTCTCCTTGATCCTAAGTTAAAAATTTCTCCACCACATAGACATAAGTAAACTCTTCACTTAAAACAGGTAAGAATATGGCTATTAATGAGGAGTCCAAAAAGTTATAACTGTATCTGGGCGTGTGCCACATATTTCATTACAGGTGCGGTCCACTAATTGACCTTTGTAAAGGCCCGCATGTAAGACACACAGGAAAAATTAAAAGCATAAAGATTTTCAAGGTAAGTATTATTATTATTTTTTTTACTTATAAATACAGTAAATTTAAGGTAAACTAGAGGATAAGGGATTTCAGTCATATTGTTATAGTTTGAACATGATGCCATTTAAAAATACCTTATTCTAAAAAAAAAACCCAAAATATTCTTGGGCTGGGGATTTAGCATAGTGGTTCCACCACCTGCCTTGCAGGCACAAGGACCAGAGTTCAATCCTCGGTATCAAAAAACAAACAACCTTATTCTTACTTGATTAAAAGTAATATATTTTAGAATTTTGATAATTAGAACACTGTATGTAGCTTTTGTTCATCATTTAGCCTTACTGAAAGCACTAAAATGCATTTCTTTTTCATATGATAGTTAAGAATATTGCTGTGTGTATAGTTGGCCCTCTGTATCCATGGACTTCACTTCCCTGGATTTAACTAACTGTGTAATGAAAATATCTGAAAAAAAGATCACATCTATACTGACCATGTGCAAACTTTTTTGAGTCACTCTTTCCTAAACAATACAGTATAGCAAATCTATACATATCCTGTACTTTGTGTTATGTAATCTGGAGAGGATGTAAAGTATGCAGAGAGATGTGTGTAGGTTCTGTGCCATTTAATGTGAGGGTCTTGGGCATCCACATATTTTGGTATCCTTGGGAAGTGTGGAACTAATCCCCTACAGAAACCAAGAGACAGCTGTACTCTGGTTTTCTTGGATTGTCTAATGTGAGGAAAAACATTAGTCTACAGTAAGAATAATGTCTTGTAGGAAAAAAAAAACAAAGGGAATGAATGTGATGGTGTAGTAGAGAAAACACTGCTTTGGCAATTGAGAGGTGTATTGCTAACTTTGCAGTCTTTGCCTCTTTTGGCCTTAGTTTTCTCACAAACAGAATGTGGGGCCACATGACAGCTTTACCTCTTACGTCCTTCACACTGAGCCATAAGCCAGTGAGGCCCGTCTTCCCTTTCCTGGCATCCTGCCTCTTCTACTCCCCTCTGGGTGAGTTGCTGTTCAGCATTCCCTGTCCATCCCTCTCACTTTCGTTCCTGGAATCTACAGCAGACTCTATATAATTTACTGATTTGTAGTGTGATTTGGGCTGGCAAGGTTTAATTAGAATCAATTTCAGATTCTTCCCAGCAGTACAGAAAGTCTTCTGTAAGTTAGCAATATGGATGTTGCAGTGGAAAATTGTGTATGTAGTTAACAGGGGTTTTACATGTAACCAGATGTTTGATATGTTGATTAAAATCTTTTTTGATGTTTAGAATTCCTCAACATATTGGGAGGGCAGTCCTGAAATGGAAACATTGCAGAGGATCTATGGGATATCCTTTCCTAATAACAAAATGATGAAAACCTGGGAAAAGTTCCGAGAGGAAGCCAAGAACCGAGATCACAGGAAAATTGGGAAAGTATGCCTCACGTCCTCATTACTACCGAGACACAAGCATGCCTTTCTATTGCCTTATGATTATGTCTCATAAAACTAACTTTTTAAAATAATTTTTCTTCCGCTGCCTGCTTTGCAAGCTCAAGGATCTGAGTTTGATCCCTTGTACTAAAAAAAAAATTTTTCTTTTCTCCTGTCTTATTTTTTCTGGTAGTCATTGCCTGCTGTTGAGTTCTTTCATGCTAATGCCTTAAATTCTTCTAACCACTCTCCTTCCTATATTTTGTATAAGATTTTAAAAATTGCTCCCTTCTCTTATCATGGTATAAAAATAAAATTGTTTTTTTAAAAATTGTGTACACTTGGGAGGCAAGGCAGTGTGTAGAAAGAATGAGACTTGAAAACAGGTTTTGTTGGGTTTTTGATCTCAGTCTTGGTCCTGACCACTCCGATCTATGATGGGCCCATACCCACTTAAGGAACGCCCCGCCCCGCTGTACCTTACAGGGTGGCCTGCAGGGTTGCTGTGAGGACGGACACTGGGTGGTGGTGCCCAGTGCTAGGCAGAATCTCAGTGGGTGACAGCCAGGAGAAGGTGTAGGGAACAGGGAAGAGGACGTTACTAGGACCTCTGCAGTGAGTCCTGGTCTCCTGCGAGCCTTGGCAGCACAAGGCGAATTAACTTCTTATACAGGAAAGGCAGAAAAATGAGACTTGGAGAAGCTGAGCTGTGGGCCTGATCAGTGCTGCTCTGGGCAGCAAAGATGAAAGGCCCTGAGCTTGCCACACCTTTTATTCAGTACAAAGGGAGAAACAAATAACAGATAACTGGGGAGTGGCGGAATCCCTAGATCAATGAGGAACTATGCAGATGAAGATTTGGTTCTCACAGGGTGTCTCCTGCAGGTGTGGTCTTGCCCTGGAGCATCACAGCATCATGGGATCATTGAGGTCTCAGTTGTGACTGTAGGCCAAGGTGGAATCCTGTCTCAAAATGCCATAGCTGGCCTGTAGGCAGGAGAACTAGGCCTAATCAAATGATGTTTCCCTAAAATTATGTAGCATTGCTCCCGACAAGAATGATCATCAATACTTGAAGGAGTGAACCCTTCTGAGTTTTTGCCATGTTGTCTTGACATGAAATCCATGTCCTGAGTGCCACATAAGAAAACTAATGGTCAATAATAACAGACTCCAGAAAAATCAAGTTCATTGCTAAGTAATCATAAATATGAATTGTAATTTTACATGCTGTGTCACATGCAGTTAGGGATAAGTACTGAGGGGCTTGGAAAAGCCTGCCTGTTAGAAGATGGGAAGGTAACTGAGTATGACTTGTTTTATCCTAGTGTATTGTGTGGGTGAGAAATAGTAAGTAACAAAAGGTGAAATTTGAAATGTATTTTCGTTTCAATCTAGGAACAGGAGCTTTTCTTTTTCCATGATCTGAGTCCTGGAAGTTGTTTTTTTCTTCCTAGAGGAGCCTTCATTTATAATACACTGACGAATTTCATACGAGTAAGTGAATTTTTAAAATACTTTGTTCTTATTCAATTGTGTTTTATGATTTTCTCTCATAGTTAAATGGTGATTTCCAATGATTTTATTGTAGTAATGTAAAAAGAATTTTGAACCTAAAAATAAAATATCAATTTGTACTTTCCAATATAAACATGGAAATAATTTCTTTCCCTAAATGCATTTTTAGATTTTATATATTGTACCTAGCATCTATATAAATTAGATCTAGAGTATGTAAAATATAGAGAGAAGCCTTAGAGAAGGTGTGGATCTCCTGGTGAGACAGAAGAAAAGAAAAAATGTCTTTGGCACAAGATGCTCAGCTGTGAAGCAGGGCTTCTTGCAAGGTGGCGCCGGGGCCGCTGGTCCTCCTCTTTTGTCTGTGGAAAGACTCCCAGGTGATTTGGCAGCTTCAGAGAAGAGCAGAAAAACAACTGTGTAAAATACTTACCTGTAGTGTAAGTTTATAGATTGGAAAATCATTAGTGTTTGCATAATTAGAACTATACAGACACTGTTCAGAGGTGATCTATGTACATTACTAGGATTACATTTCCATCTTGGCCTTTCCTGTAGCTGATAGTTACAGTGATGACCACATAATGATGTTTCAGCCAGTGACAGATTGCATATATTATGGTGTTCTCATTAGATTATATTGCCAGGCAATCTTATGGTCCCATAAGATGATTTTGTTTTGGTCAACTTAGTTTGTGTAACTGCATGCTGTGATGACAGTGAAATAGCCTAATGAAACAGTTCACAGAATGTATCCCTGTCATTAAACAACACATGACTGGTCCCTAAAATTTTGGATTTCTATGTGCCTGTCACTAACTTATCCTCAGACAGTCTCTCAAAAACTTAAACTCATTGTAGCATATTCTGCAATGGTTTGTGTGTTTGCTCAGTAAGTGTTTTTTTTTTTCCTGATTTGGTCCTTTCACTCCAGAACTAACTTGATACTAAGATTCTTGTGAACGGATATCTTAGGACCTCTTTTCATCCTCATTCTGGCTACTCATTCATGTCACTCCTGTTCTGAGTCCCTTCTTTCCTGATCCCTGTTTTTCTCTTCCTTTATTCACACCTCTCACTTGAGAAAGCACTTTCTTCAGGTTTCTGAGAAAAGGGTACATGGAATGTGCTGCTTCTTGTATTTGCTTTCCTCATCTTGTTTCCCAGTATTCTCTTATTGTACTGTGCCCTGGAGCCTGACGCTGGCCCTGTGGCCTGTCACCTGCTGTATGCTTTAGGGGTTGGGCAGTATGAGGCAGTAATAAAACAGAGGGCAGAGAAGTGAGACTTGAAGTGTCACTGAAAATTGTTAGAGATTTGGGCAGGTGGTGATGACCAATCACAGCTGCTGCTTTAGATGTGCTGTCTTTGCTGGAAGATCAACACAGCCCCTGGCACCTGGAACTCTCAAGGTTCGTGGTGGAGTGGGTACAGAATAAACAGAAAGTCTTTGTGGTGGCCTTAAAGGGCTTTCTTATCTTTTATAGATGCAAGACAGACATGGCTGATGATCAGGCTCAAGGCCTGATTGTGTGGGTTGCAGATGTAAAGGCATTTAAATACACAGCCCCAGTGGTCTCTAATGCTAAGGTAAGGGCATTGGTCGGGAAGGAGTGGGTCTTTGAGGCATGGAATGAGAATATGTAGCAGATACAGACAAGGCTGAGGATTTTGAATTTCCAGATAACTTACTTGAAGAAATTGGTCTTTCCATGCATTAAAAAATGTCCAGGGACTTCAGCTGTTTTTTCTCTTGTTTTCATTTACATCTAGCAATTTTTTTATTATATGAAAATAACTGTAGAGGCTCTAATGATGTTTTCTCCCATTGGAGCTTTTAGCTCTGCCAGGATTGAAGATTGATCATTATTCTGATCAGAGATTGAGCTGGGTTAGGCTGGGCTTCCATTTTAATGAGAATCAGCCAAATTCTCTTTTATCCCTGTTCCCAGGAGGTGACCCTCTGGGGTTTCCAATTGACATGCTGATGGGTCCGTGTCTCTTCAGCCCCAGATGATTGAAGGAAAGTCAATTCTGCTCTTCTAATGTGTTCTGTTACTGAATAACACACTTTCTTTTTAAGTTTTTATTTGTATGAGTGCATGTTTGCATTCATGGTAGGGAGTTGATACATGTACATCTTAATTCTTTTTACTTCTCCTTCCCCTCCCTTCCTTCCCCCCACCCTCTGTCTCTTGGTCTCCTTCCTGTTTGCAAAAGCTCTATCTCCCTGTGTCCTATTATCTTTCATTTTGCCTTCTTCCATTAGCAGAAACGTGAGACAGGGTTCGGTTGGTCTTCTTAGTCACCAAACAGGGGAAGGTATATATATGGGGTAGATCCCCAGCAGTGCCCGACTGCCTCCTGGGCTATGGGGCAGCCTGGTATCAACAGCCTCTGGCTTGGTGCCAACAACTGGTGCGTTGAGTTGTGGCCAGAGTGGTGGTGGGGGATGTGGTGCTGAGCACAGTGGCCTATGCAGAAGCCATCTGCTCGGTGGGACCATTTTTCTCAGAACTAGAGCTGCATTTCTGCGGAAAGTCACGCAGGAGGCCAGAGTGGGCATGTTCTTCCCAACAAGAGGGAAGTTCCAAAGCTCTAGGCTAAGATTCCACTTCTACTGAACTTTGGGTGAGCTTACGTCTATATCTTTTTGCTCTATTCAGGGACTCAACAGATTGAATGATGCTCACTTACAGGGTACCCAGAAATAGTGTTTATCTGGGCACCCCTGGTGCAATCAAACCAGCACAGAAGTCACCATCACAGAAGTAAGCCGGAGTCAGACTGGGGCAGCATGCACAGTGGCAAATGCAGAAGAGCCAGCACAGGCATCCCTTGTGCCTCTCAGCACATATTTCTGTCCCTCCCTTGGATGATGACCTTTGTGTCCTCACACAGTCTCATCCACTATTGTGTCATCATGTGGTTATTTTCAGTTTACTTTCCTAAAATCTACATTGTGAGTTCAGCCACTATTGCTCATTGTGTAAGAATATGAGGAAAAGAAATAATTAGGTGGAACTGTCCCACCCCTGGCTTCTATGGGTAGACATGAGGCTTCAGCTGAAAAATCAGAGCTTCCTTCTTTTCTGTATTGGTTAGGGTTCTCTAGAGGAACAGAATCGATAGAAAATATATGTATAATTATGCAAGGGGATTTATTAGATCAGCTTCCAGGGTCAGAAGCAGGAGAGTCCATAGTAGTTGTGTGTGGGAGCAGAAGTGGAAGAATCCTCAGTGGCTGTCTGCTTGCTGGAGAGCTGGAGAATCTAGTAGCTGCTCAGCCTAAGATCAAAGCCACAGAACAAAGAGGATCAAGATGTAGCACGGTCCAAGGTCAAAGGCCTGGGAGCTCCCTGCAGAGTTGCTAGTATGAGTCTAGTTAAGGTGTTTGGCCCCTTTGTCAAAGATAAGGTAGCTAAATGTGCTAAGAGTTGTCTCTGCATCTTCTACTCCGTTCCACTAATCCTTGGGTCTGTTTTTTGCCAGTACCATGCTGTTCTTATCACAGTAGTTTTGTAGTATAGCTTCAAATCAAGGATTGTGGTGCCCCCTGTCTTGCCCTTGTTGCCCAAAATTGCTATTGCTATTCTAGGTTGTTGTGCCCAGATCGCGAAGTCCCAAAGACCACCAGGAAGCCGATTCCGATGTAAGCACACGAGGGCCATTTATTCAAGCTCGAGCAGGGGCTCCCAACCATCACCGACGCAGCGGATCAGAATTGAGAGCCCCGAATTTCAAATTAGCGGGGTTTTTATTGTGGTTACAGCAAGGTTTGGAGATTTTTCACTTAGCAGTTACATGATTGGTTGGCATTTTGCAAGCATGAAGTGTATATTTCTGATTGGCTAGGCCCATCGGGGGTTTGAGGGCCGGTTACATGTAGGTTTTATGGGGGAAAAGAGGGACAAAGGTTAGTGGTTGACTGTCACGTACTGATGGTCAGCACATTGACAGATTGTTCTATAGATAGTGGACCCGGAACGTTCATTTCCTGGGCAAACAGATGGTTGAGTAATTAACTTAGGAACTTTGCTTCGTTACAGATTGTGTCTTTTGTCCCAGAGCAAGCACATTTTAACCATTAATTTGTGAGGACAATAGAGACTAGGGGAATAATGGATTTTAGCAAAATGGAGTCGCTTTGGTCTCACAAGGTCTCTTCTGGTTCCCTATGAATTTGAGGATTGTTTTCTCTTGTTCTCTTAGGTATGCTGTTAGTATTTTGATTGAGATTGTATTAAATCTGTATAACAATTTTGGAAGTACTGCCATTTTCACTATATTGGTTCTGCCTATCCAAGAACAGGGGATATCTTTCCATCTTCTGATATCCTCTTCAATAATCTCCTTTTTTCAGAGAGCTATAGTTTTCATTGTATAAGTCTTTCACTTCCTTCGTTAGATTGATTCCTAAGTATTTAATTTTTCTTGATGCTGTTGTGAAAGGTGCAGTTTCCCTAATTCCTCTCTCAGTGAGTTTGTTATTTGTGTACAGGAAATGCTAATGATTTTTGACTGTTGACCTTGTACCCTGCTACACTGCCAAATTTGGTTATTGATTCTGTGAGTCTTTTGGTGACGTTTTTGGGATCTTCTCATAGAGTATCATATCATCAGCAAATAATGGTAAATTAACTTCTTCCTTTCCTATCCATATACCTTTTATTCTTTCTCTTGTCTAATTGCTCTGCCCAGTGTTTTCAGAACTATATTGAACAGGAGTGGTGACAGTGGACGTCCTTGTCTTCTTCCTCATGGTAGAGTGAAAGCTTTCAGTTTTTGACCGTTTAGTATGATGTTGGCTGTTGGTTTGTCATAGATGGCTTTTATCAGATTGAGATAAAGACCTATTCTAATTTTCTGTAGGGTTTTTATCATGAATGGGTGTTGGACTTTGTCGAATGTCTTTTCTGCATCTATTGAGATGATCATGTGGTTTTGTCCTTGGTTCTGTTAATGTGGTGTATTACATTTATTGATTTGCATATGTTGAGCCATTCCTGCATCCCTGGGATGAATCCTACTTGGTCATTGCAGTAGAACCTAGTAGTCTGCACCGGCAGGCTGAAAGGCTGGTGCTGGAAACTGAAGAATCTTCGCCGAAAGCCAAGGGATCACCCAAGTTGAAGGGGAAGACCAGAGCTCTACCAAAGAGAAACCCTGAAGCTCCTCCGAGGAAAATCAGCTGAAATCCTTCCCTCTGGTTCTCCATTTATACATTCCAACAACAATCCTCCTTAAAGTGGGTCTTCCATGCCCAGAACCATGCTAACTCAATTCAACTGGGCCTTCTCCACTCAAGTTGACAATCAATTAATTACCACACAGGGTAATGCTTGCCTTGCAGGAATAAGTTGAGAGTATTGCTTCCCTTTCAGTTTCATTAGAGTTTGAGAAGTAGTGGCATTAGGTCTTCTCTAAATTTCTTATAGCATTCAGCAGTGAATCCATCAGGACCTGGGCTTTTCTTTGTTGGTAGTTTTTTTTTTCTTCTTCAGTTTCACTAATACTGGATTATTTAGAATTTTAAAAAAATTATTGATTCACTTTTGGTAATTCATATCTACCTAGGAATCTGTCCATTTCTTCTGAATTTTCTGTCTTATTAGAGTACAGGTTCTCAAAGTAGGTATTGATGATCTGGGTTTCTGCAGGATCTGTTGTGATTTCACCCTTTTCTTTCCTTTTTTGATAAGGGTAGCCAAGGGTTTGTCTATTTTATTTAATCTTTAAAGGACCAACTCTTCAATTCATTGATTCTTTGTATTGTTTTCTTAGTCTCAGTTGCATTAATTTCTTCTCTGATCTTTATAATTTCCTCCCTCATGCATGCTTTGGGTTTAACTTGATCCTCTTTTTCAAACTTTGATGTTCAACATTAAATTGTTTATTTGTGCTTTCTCTGTTTTTCTGATGTGGGAATTGACCACTATAAATTTTCTTCACAGAACTGCTTCCATTGTGTCCTGTAAATTCTGGTATGACATATTGGCATTATTGTTCAATTGTAGAATCTGCCTCATTTCTTCTTTCATTTCATCTGTGACCCATTGATTGTTTAGGAGAGTGTTATTTAATTTCCATCTGTTTATGTAGTTTTTGTGGTTTCTTTTGCCATTAATTTCCAATTTCATTGCACTATGATCTGATAATATGCATGGGATAATTTAATTTCCTTTGCATTTACTTAAGTATGTTCTGTAAGCTAGTATGTGGTCTATTTTGGAGAAAGTTCCACGTGCTGCTGAGAAGAATGTGTAGTCTGTTGTTGTTGAATGGAACACTCAGTAGATATCTACTAAGTCCATTTGTTGAAAGGTTTAATTCATCTCTGGTATTTCTTTGTTCATTTTCTTTCTTTTCTTTTCTTTTTTAGTACTGGGGATCAAACTCAGGGCCTTGTGCATGTGAGGCAGGCGCCTGAACCACTGATCTAAATTCCCAGCCCCTCTGTTCATTTTCTGTCCAGGTGATCTGTCTATTTGTGACAGTGAGGTATTGAGGTCCCCTATTACAATTGTAGTAGTGCTTATCTGATTTTTCATATTCATTAATGTTTGTTTTATATAGTTGGGTGTGGTGGTATTTGGTGCTTAAATATTTATACTTGTTATCCCTTCCTCTTGGATTGTTCACTTAGCAAGTGTGTAGTGACCTTTGTCTCTTCTGATCAGTCTTGACTTGAAATCCACTTTGTCTGCAAATGGAATAGATACCCCTGCTTTTTTCTGGGTTCTTATCACATGGAATATTGTTTTTCATCCTTTGACTTTCAGACTATGAATTTCTTTTTGAAATTGTATGCAGCATATTGTTGGATATTGTTTCTTGATCCCTTCTCCAGTCTGTTTCTGATTGGTGAATTGAGACCATTCACATTGATGGTTATAACTGATAAATGTATTGACTTATCTTTGTTATATTATTTTCCTGAGGTTGGTTCCCTTTCTTTCCTTTCTGTTTAATTGCTTGCCTTGCCTGGTGGATTCATTCTATTGGAATTCTTGGAATAGTTGTTTTCATTGTCTTTTTCTAAAATATCCTTTAGAAGTTTTTGGAGTGCTGGTTTGGTGGTCATGAATTTCTTCAGGTTTTTTTTTCGTGGAAGTATCTTATTTCTCCATAAATTTTGAGAGAAGATTTTGCAGGGTACATCAATCTGGGTTGGAAGTTGTTTTCTTTTAAGGCTTGAAATACTTCACTCCAAGCTCTCCTTGACTTAAAGGTTTGTGTTGAGAAGTCTGCTGTGATTCTGATGAGTTTTCCTTTATAGGTGATTTGTTTCTTCTCCCTTAACACCTTTTGATATTCTGTTCTTAGGTTGAATTTCTGGAATCTTGACTATTACATGCCTTGGTGTTTTGTTGTTGTTGTTGTTGTTGTTGTTTTTTGGGTTTTTTTGCTGATGATTACTATTTGGAGCTCTATATGCCTCACTTATCTGTATATGGAGTTCTTTTTCCATGCTTGGAAAATTTTCTGCTATTAACTTCTGTGAACAATTTTTTATGCTTTTTGTGCATCTTCTAATTCTTCATTGATTCCAATTAATACTATATTAGTCTTCTTTGCATTGTCTAGTAGCTGTTGGATTGATTTTTTTGTTGTCCCTTGCTATTTTTAAGAGGTCTTACATTTGATGATGGACTACCACAACCCTGTCTTCTACATCTGACTCTGCTCTATATACTTTCAGTGAAATTTTTAATCCACTGGATTTCTGTTTGAGTCTGGAAATACATGTACTCTATTTGAGTATGGAATCTGAATCTTTTCTGTGTTGAGAATTCATGGTTTCCATGTCTTTCCTAAGCTCCTCTTTTTTTTTTTTTTAAATCTGTGTCTACTCTAGGTCCACTAATCATTTCTTTCATTATGATTATCTGTTTTGTTTTTGTCAAGAGACTTATTGATCTATTTTTATTGATCTATTTTGTTACTTCTGCTGCCACCATTTCATAAAATTCAGCTGGGAGTATTTTTATTTCTTCCACCTCAAGACCCCCTTCATTTGCCTTGGGTGAGTCGAGGGTTGTGGGTTGCGTTTTCCTTCCATGTTTTCTCATTTTCTGTTTCTTGTTTGTTTGTTTTCTGCATTGAGGCTTGTAAATTGCTTATGGTAGTTAGCTTTTTTACTAGTGTGTAGACCTCTTTATGAAATGACTACTTTTGTTTTTTTTGGTTTTTTTTTTTGGTACCAGGGATTGAACGCAGATCCTTGCGCTTGCTAGGCAGGCGACGGAACCACTGGGCTAAATCCCCGGCCCTGAAATGACTACTTTTCAGAGATGCCTTCTAGGTGTAGTTGGCTTTTGACTTTTGAGTCTGTCCCAATATCCTGCCTCTTCAATTTATTTGGGATAAAAGGTTGCTGCCTGTTTGGCCTAACACTCTGTTCCTTGGTACCAGACTATAGCACTATTTATGACCCTCAGGCAACTTAGGTATTGGCATACTAGGAAGATCAGTTGATCACAACAAGTATGTCACCTTGGCTAAAAGTACAATCAGTAATAACATTAGCATCAAGCACAGACTAGAAAATGACAAACTGTGATAACTATTAATTTGCCCCCTTCAACCATATAATAAGATTTATAGTTATATAACAATAAGGCAAATCAGAAAAGTATGTACAGTAAATATCACATCAGTAGAGCATTTTGACCATAAGGGGAGAAAATTTAAAAGGGATAAGAGGAAAAAATAGAGAAATAAGAGAAAGAGTTTAGAGTTGTGCATAGTGGTACACACCTGTAATCCCAGCTCTCAGGAGGCTGAGGCAGGAGGATCACTGTGAGTTCAGGGTTAGCCTGGGCTACAGAGTGAGTTCAAGGCCAGTCTGAGCTACAGAGGGAGACCCTATCTTAAAAAGAAAAAAAAAAAGTTTAGACCCAAAGCTGAAGGACAAAGGAATAAATATTATCCAAACCTTGGGAAACTGGCGAAGAAGACAGGAGGGAAAGAAAGAAGGAAAAAACAAAAACAAAACCAAAAAACCAGTGTCCATGAAAAAACAATAAAAAAAGCAAAGAAAAAAATATTTTTTCCTGTGATTTCAAGCCTGTGATTATCATCTTGTAGGGGCTACAGTTTTGTGGCAGTGTCCAATTCAGGGTGTGACTGCTGTTGCTGGGAGACAAAGGAGTCAGCCAGCACCCAGATCTGTGCTGGATGATCTCAGCAAGGCTGTGTTAGGACAGGGTGCCAGTTCTAGTACTTTCAAATCCACAGCAGTTTAGGCTGGCTGATCCTGTCCTCTGGTCATGGGGCTGGGGTCTGAGTCACTCATCCTGCAACACTCTGGGTGTCTCTTGCTGGCCTGATCCTGGCTCCCTGACCCTGGATGTCCCCCACAGTTGTCCCTCACCCAGTCACTGTGGGCCCTGACTTATCAACCCATGGCTGCTCTGAGTCCCAGGTTCCAGGGGACACAGCAGTCTCTGAGACTGGAGTCACTCACCAGCTGTCATTCCACTGGTGCATTTCTCCCTGGAGGCCTCTGGAGTCTCCCACCCTCACTCTGTCTTTATAGATTTGATTCTCCCTCTCACACCATGAGTCAGGAGAAAGTTCCTTTTTCTGCCTTGTGGTCTGTCTCTTTACTTTCTCTGTGGGCTCAGATTTTCCCTTCAGATCCTTCCTGAGTCCTGGGGATCCACCTCCCTCCTTCTTTTCTTCCCTGAGTTGTTTTCCAATGTCTAGATTCTTAATCTTAGAGAAGTTGATTTGTTACTGCTTACCACTCTGTCATCTTCTTGGATGTCTTTGTATATTATATCTTAATTAAAAAATTTTAAAGTACTAAAATCTTTATATATTATATAAAATAAAATAACACCAGTGAATATTTTATTGTGCACGTACAAATCTTTTTTCCTGGTCCAAAAACTACCACAGCTAAAACTGAAGACACGTAAATCATGAATTAATATGACATGATCCTGAGTTTTTAAAAGATTTGCTGTACTCATAGTGTTACTTTGCATAGAATCATGATCTTTCCTAGCAGGGTTTAATGTTTGGTGCCTTTACTTGTAGGAGGAATATCACAATCATAACTTCACAGAAGTGCTGTCTCCCAATATGTACAACAGTAAACTCTGGGAAACCTCAGGCCACTGGCAGCATTACAGTGAGAACATGTTTACCTTTGATATTGAAAAGGACACTTTTGCCCTCAAACCCATGAATTGTCCAGGACACTGGTGAGTATTAGAAGTGAAGCAGATTCTCCATAAGGACATAGCATACTGGATCACAATTAGATTTTAATGTTATTATTTTACTTTTTGGACTTCAGTGATTCTTTAATCTGAAGACTGGTTACTACTAATCCTACGAAAAGGGCTTTAAATGAATTATAAACCATAAGTGAATATTCAGTGGGTGATAAAAACAGGTAAAAACATTTCTGGAAGAGATAACAGAGTTTATTATTAGAGTACTGTAGTGATGTGAACATAAGGTTCAATAATTCCTAAAAGAGGGTTGGGGATGTAGCTCAATGGGAACATATGTGTTTAGCATGGGCAAGGCCCTGGCTTGGATCCTCAGTGATGAATAATAATGATAATAAATAACAACAACACCCATTATAATTCATAGAAGAAATGTTTTAACTTTATGATCTAAGAATAAGGAGTTTGCAAATCTTAAGACAATTATAATTCCTTCATATTTATATAGTCATTCTTTACTATGTAAAAGTTGTGTTCCTGCATCTTTCCTAGTCTAATGTTTGCCCATCGTCCACGATCTTGGAGGGAGATGCCTATTAGATTTGCTGATTTTGGAGTTCTTCATAGAAACGAACTGTCAGGGACTTTAAGTGGCTTAACCCGAGTCAGGCGCTTCCAGCAGGATGATGCTCACATCTTCTGCACGGTGGAGCAGGTAGGCAAGAGTACAAGCAAAGCCTGACTGTCACAGGTTCACTGTTACCCTGAACACATCCCTTAGTCTTTCTGAGTTGCTGTGAAATAAGATGTTTGGTCTGGCCTCGGAGGTTTCATTCAGTTCCAGCATTCAGCAGGTCTCTCATTTGAGTCAGTAGATCAGTAATTTCCTCTGGAGGCACCATGGCTGTCACCTCCCCGGGGCAGCCCTCCTACCCCTCCTCCTGTGTGCCAGGCCTCTTCATGGTGCAGTGCCCTGGCCTGCTTTTCACACCCCCCCTATGGCTGGGAGCCTCAGCAGCCTGCATGTGGGCACACAAGGTAAAGGCACAAGGAAGGGAGGGGTGGATGACTGAAACAGCGACTCTTACTCTACTAAATCAAGTTTCATATCCATCTGACACAAAGAATTTTTTTTATTTTCAAAAATGCCACAGGTGCATTTATTTTAGGGTTCTATCTGAGCATTTTACTTGTTCTACTTTTAGATTGAAGAAGAAATAAAGGGGTGCTTGCAGTTTTTGCAGTCTGTTTACTCAACCTTTGGCTTCTCCTTTCAATTAAACCTGTCAACAAGGCCTGAAAAATTTCTAGGAGAGATGGAGATGTGGGATGAAGCTGAGAAGGTGAGAGGAAGCAAGGGGCTTACATTACATTTTTGAAATTACGATATCAAGATCTAGGGGACATTACCACAGATTTGACAGAATTTAAAAGGATGTAGAAAGCGTATTACAAAAATCTTTTTTGAAATAAACTTGACAACTTCTAAGAAGTACCTTGGAAGACAAATTAATGAAACTAACTCTGGAGGGAATATAAAATTTGAATAGCACCTATTAAGGAAAGTATATTCCTAGCTTGAAAACCTACCTATATGACAACAGCCGGCTCATAAACATTTTAACTGATAAATTATAACAAACAATTAAAGCAGAAAAAAGAAGGAACACTTCTCCCCTCATTTTAGGAACTCAACGTTGTGCTAATACTAAAACTGGATAAAGAAAAAAGTATGAACATAGATAGAAATTTGTTTAGCAAAACAAACTATTAGCAGTCAGATCTGGCAGGATGTAGAAAGTGTTTTTGTTATAGGGATGGCAGTGTTGGTTTAGCATTGGAAGATCCACCCCCAAAAGTCATCATTTTAACAGAGGAAAGGAAAAAGCCATATGATCCTGTCACTAGTTGGAGAAAAAGTATTGGACTAAATTCTACAGCTGTTCATGGCAAAAGCTATCAGGAGACTAGAAGTAGAACAGAACCTTCTCAACAGATTAAAGACATGTACTCCATACTTCCAGGGAGAACGCCTTATATGAATGGAGAAGATATAATGCTTTCTCCTTAAGGTGGGGAACAAGGGCAGATGTGCCTACTCCTTATCTGTCCATTAAACTTTGAAACCTAGGCCCAACCAAAATACTGTGGCAATAAAATGACACAACTAGGATAGGATTGACAAGGTAGAAGCAAAATCTTTGTATGTAGATGAAATGATCATCTACAGGGAAAATACTAAGAAATCTCTAGGAACCCCTAGAACTTGTACTTGAATTTAGCAGGATTAGAAAACACAAGGTATGTATAAAACTTCAGGTCTGTGTATACTTGCTATAAATGAAGAATTGGATATTGAAATTTAAAAGTTATGTAGGAGTACAAAGGACCTAGAAAAGTTAAAACAACATCAACAACAACAAAAAAACAGTGTTGGAAGATGTTTAGTACCTAATTTTAAGACTTCTTCAAAAGCTACAGTAATCAAGGCAGTGTTGGTGTAAGGAAAGACATATAGATCATTGGAATAAAACAGAGAATCTAGAAATAGGACCACACATATGTGGTCCACTGAGTTTTGAAAGATTATTTAACATTAGCATTTTATAGAATATAAACTCAATTCAAGAGCCGAGGAAGAGATAGTGTTTTCAGCAAACGGCACTAGAACACCTGGTATCCGTATATAAAAAATTAACCTCAACCCTTTATTCCCATACATGAAAATAACCTGAAGGGATCTATGAATCTAAATATGAAAGCCTAAAAGTATAAAACTTTAAGAAGAAATTATAAGGGAAAATGTTTATGAATTCAGGGTAGGCAAGAACTACCTAGGATACAGAAAACATGATGTATAAAAGAAAAAAAATTGATAAATGAGATTCTATCAAAATTTAGAACTTTAAATGACATCATTAAAATGAAAAGTAGTCCTTAAACAGACCGTATTTACAATGCATATAACCTTATATTTGTTTCACACTCTGAAGTTTATATCAGGTATTCATTTATAGTCTTTTTCAGTCCTAATCACAAATAGCTCAAGTTTTTAACAGAATCCTCTATTTGCAGCAGATTTTCACTTGTGTGGTTGGTTTTAAAGTGTTGCCTATGAGTCTTGGTAGTCTAACTCCAGAGTCCCAGGGTTGTGAGCTGTGGGTGGAGCCACGTCTGATGCCTGCGTCCCCTCCACAAGCCCAGCCTGCTGTGCCCACCCTCTGTCTGGGACACTCAGGCATCACATTGCAGCTTTGCAAAAGTAAAATTGAGCTCATTGTATGCTTTTTTTCTCTCATTAAATATGAAAAGGATATGATATATCTCCTGTTTTATTAGAAATGAGGATGGTGTGGCCAGATCCCCTACCTGCCTGTCAGGCCACCTCTTCCTGGAATACTCACAGGAGCTGAACACACAAATCAGGAGAAATAAGAAAGAATCAAACACTGCACTAATAGTGTAACATTACTTTTGTGCTGTTCAGAGTACAGAGGGTGTAGAGAGCTGTATAGAAGCACTTAGGTCTGAGTTCTGAACAGGATCTCCTCTCCTCCACCCCCCATGCCTGTCCTAAATTCTTTCATGTCTGCGGCATGGAGAAAGAAACTCAAATGAGACAGTCTCTACCCTGGGAAGGATACTGACTAGATTTACCTGCCAGCCACATGGAAGCAGGAGGAGGCAAACAGGATGCAAAACTTGGCTCAGAGCTGTTTTACCTCCCTCGAGTCTTTAGCTCTTTGGGTGGAATTATAGAAAACCTCTAAGCTTCAGAATCCAGCATGAAATGGTGGTGATGGTGGTTCTGGTGGTCATCATAGTGATAACCCCTACTGCCTAAGTTTATAGTGAGCTTGAATGAAATAGCTTACACAAGATACTGGGCATAGTGTCAGGCTCGCATAAGTGCCCAGTGGACGTTAGGTGTTAGCGTTGTCATCGTCATCATCCTTATCACCACACCAGGCACATGGAAATGGATGGGATATGGGAAGGTGAAAAAGGGATGGACCAGGAATGGGCCTGGCATGGGGAGAAGGGGTAGAAGTCTCACCATTTTTGCTCTGTTTTAACTGATGTGGCTGAATAGGTTAGCAGCCAAGCCCACAGTCACTTGGGGATCTGACTGCACCAATAGGGATGGGCCCGGTGCCACTTCAGGGGAATTTCTCACACTGACCACTTTTCACCTGGGACTCAGTGGGATAAACATTTGAGGGTTTTTTCTTGTGTATTCAGAAGTCTCTGAAATGATGTGAAAGAAACATGCTTTATATAAAGTATAATCTAAAGCTTTCTTGGCCTGGGCTTCTTAGCCTTGTCTGCTCCTATTAGTCTGCCTTATTCCTGTGTCTCCAGAGGCCTCATGAGAAGCACTGACTTCTGTTTTATGCTTTTCTCCAGACCTTGGTCCTTCTTTGGCTTTTAGTCAGCTTTCCCATCACTGAGACACAGTACCCGATGCCCACAATGTAAAGAAGAAGGTTTTATGTAGCCCATGGTTTCAGAGATTCAGGACATGGCCTGCTGGCTCCAAAGCATAGACATCATGGGGGAAGGATGTGATGGGGCAAAGCTGCTTAGTTCGTGGCCGCAGAGAAGCAGAGCAGAACAGTGCCAGAGAGGAAGGGGCCGGGGACCATATACTGTATAGTACTCAAGGTCCCGCCTCCGTGACCCACCCAAACACAGCCAGAAGCATGCTTTGTAAATCTGCTAGGCACTTCTTAATCTAATGATGTTGACAAATCAGGATCAATGGTCATACTCTGGGAGCTCCCAACATTCTGTCCATTTTTAGTGACTGCCGTGGAGGGCCTGGTTTTCTCTGGGATCATGTACTGGTATTCCTTCTTCAGAGGAGTGGAATCAGCAGGGGCTTCCCACGCCTGTGAAGGCTGTATGGAGGGGGCTGTCTCTGGTCCTAAGGAGAAAGGAAGCCTCTGCTGTAAAGTTAGGCCTATGAGCAACACACCCGAGACAGACCAGATGCTGGCTGAGGTCCTGAAAAAACTGCCGTGACACAAGAAGTCTTCTCACTGCAGCTCCCCAGCAGCAGCTCTGCCTTCATTCCCCAGAGTGAGCCCTCTCCCAGGCACCAGCATGTAAAGCTGATGACAAGAGTTTGGGTGATGTTTTAATAATATTCTGGCCAAGGACTTAGGAATAACCAGGTTCTTCCCAAGGAACCTGTGTTCACAGGAGCACCAAGAGGATTCAGAAGCCCTTTTATTTATACCCACATGGACATCCACTTATCTTCAGTATTGAGAATCTCACCACAAACTGTGTTAAAAGCATGTCATAGCTAGGCTAAAGACCAAAGTGGGTCTCCTCTCTCAATACCCATGTAAATCATAGAGGGTCCCTCCCCCAGCTGCATATACAGAGGTAGAGGAAGAGCAAGAGAGAAATGGCAAAACCTACTGACTTGGCTTTCTTACCCACCCACACACGGCATGGAAGAGGGAGCAAAGTGAGGGCCCTCCTGCTTTCTCATGTACAGAGAGGCCCCACTTACAAGGAAACACAATCACCATCTTAGAACTCTACCAGGAGACAGAAGCTGTAACTGTGTAGGGCAGAGGGAGCTATATTGAACTAATGTCGAATGTAATTAAGGCTTATAGTTGCTTTTGTGAGCTATCTGATAAAAAGATAAAAGTATACAATAAAGTAGAAGTTTTAAATGTTCTCTTCTTTTAAAATAAACAGCAACTGCAAAATAGCTTGATAGAATTTGGAAAACCATGGAAAATGAACCCAGGAGATGGAGCATTTTATGGGCCTAAAGTAAGTAGACTGTCTCTACTTAAAATAAGAGTAAAATTTAAAAGAAATATAAGTGTTTCTAAGCAAACATCATTTAATTTACAGATTGATATAAAAATCAAGGATGCCATTGGCAGATACCATCAGTGTGCTACAATTCAGCTGGATTTTCAGTTGCCTATTAGATTTAATCTCACATATGTTAGGTGAGTGAATATGATAAATAATATAGTACTACTGTCCTAGTTATTTGTCATCTGAGCATGAACAATACAAAACTAAGTGGTTGTCTAAAATATATGCTATTATTCAGTGTATATTTGTTTACCTATGTGTAATCTAAGAATTTTCTGTTGCTAAGGCGAAATAATTGAGGCTGGGTACTTTATAAAAGAAAAGATGTTTATTTGGCTGATCTGGTGACTGGCAAGTCCAAACAGCATGGCGCCACCTCTGAGGAGCGCCTCCTGGCTGCTTCTCAACATGGTAGCAAATTTAGGAGTGACTACATGTATAAAGGAGCAAGTGCATCAGGTAGGCTTGAGAACTAACCCAGTCCTGTGAGAAGTACCCTTCTAAAGCTAATGCCCCAGTGAACTAGTCACTTCCCACTAGGACCTACCTCATAAAGGTATCCACCACCTGTTGGTCTAGGGGTATAGCACACTGAAAAAAAATGTACCACCTTTCAACACTGCCACACAGTAGATGTGAGGACCAAGCTTCCTCACATGAACCTGTGGGAACACTCAAACCAACTTGAGTGTCCTGCGGTCGTGGTCTGGTGGAGAAGGGAACATAAGCAAGCATAGGATTAGAAATCTGAACAAAGTACCATGAAGATATGGTCCAGAGGCAGAGAGAGAAGACTTCTCAAAGAGCTGGCAAAGGCTCTGTGAGACACTTGCAAGAGAATCCAGGGGAAAAGGCAGTTTCATCATTACAAATGACCTCTTTTTAAAAATTATTAATTTTTTATTTTATTAGTGCGTGTTTGCAGTTCATGTAGTTTATAGTCATTATATGCCAGAAAAAGTGACTTCTTTTAAAAACCTTTCTTGACATACAATAAAATTGTGTGCACGTGTGTACACGTGACATATCCAGTTTGATGAATTTTAAAACATGCAGAGTAGTGTAGCCTCCACATTTATGACAGTGTCATTCCTGTAACCTACCCTGTGATGCTCTTTCACAGTCATATTCTCCTCCTGCCCTTACCCTGGCAGCCATCTATATGTTCTCCATCACTCTAGTTTGGCCTTTTCCAGAATGTCATATGAAGGGACTCATGCAGTATGTGGCTTTGAGAGACGGGCCTTTTTCACCTAGCGTAATGCCTTGGAA
This sequence comes from Heterocephalus glaber, assembly GCF_000247695.1. The sequence continues at coordinate 3,165,029 of NW_004624768.1, forward strand.
AGTCATTCATATTTTCACATGTATCAGTAGTTTGTTCTTTTTTTTATTGCTTACTAATAAGCCATTGTATAGATGCACCAAGATTTGTTTGTCCCTTCACTCGTTTATTTTTTTTTCCCCTTTCCCCTTCCCCTCCTGCCATCCCCAAACCTTTGGAGCTTTTCCTATTTCAAATTATCAATTGTTCATTTTAATCATTTTCATCCTTATTTACACTTTCAGTTTCTCACACTAGAGAAACTATTCGGTATTTACACAT
>NW_004624768.1:3171138-3219304 GCF_000247695.1 Heterocephalus glaber
AATTTTTTTTCTTTTTTGCAAATAGCAAAAAATAAAAATTATGGGCCTCCTTCAGGGTATGTCTCTGCTGTCACAGTAGGCAACGTAGGAATCCCTGTGCATATACAAGTCAATGAATTTCAGCAAGCCAGCAGCAGACCCAGTACAGTGGTCTGATGTGCCTTTATTGTAGAGATTCTCTTTACTTTTCCGCTGAGCTTCAGTTTTCACCGAGGAGCCTGAGAAGCCCTCTTTTTGCTACTAACTTCTGCTCTATCTTGTGGAGCTCAGGACAAGGGTCTTTGTAATCCCCTGTGCGTCTGTAGTGTGGTACCAGGTAGCAGAAAAGCCAGAAGGCCAGAGGCGCCGGGGACGACAACACTGGGCCTTGGAGGCGCCCGGCGCGGCTAAGCGGACCTCACCGTGGCATGGGCGGGGCCCGGGACCTCCATTCTCTCATTTAAAAGGCATTTGAGTTGTCTCCAGGTTTTGGTGATTATGTATACAGCTTCTATAAACGCTTGTGGATAGGTTTTTGTATGAATGTAATTTTTATTTCTTTAGAGAAAAATACATAGGAATGTTCATATAATGTTTGTTTAATTTGCTAAGAAATTGCCAAAATGGCCGGGGATTTAGCTGCCGCCTACCTCACAAGCACAAGACCTTGAGGTCAATACCCGCTACCAAAAAAAAAAATTTTCAAATTGTTTTGCATAGTAGCTATACTATTTTGTATTCTCACCAGCAATGCATGACAATGCCATGTTTTCCACATCCTCTCCAGCATTTGGTATTGTCAGGGTTTGGTTTTTGGTGCTGGGAACACAGAGCCTTACATACATGAGGCAAACACTCCACCACTGAGCTATACCCCAAGCCGTATTTGTTTAAGACATTCTAATAAGTGTATAGTTTTATTATGTTTTGATTTTGTATTTCTTCAGTTGCTACTAGTGTTAACATCTTTTCCTGTGTTTATTTCCTATTTATAGATTCCCCCTTTTTTTTTGAGACAGGGTCTTGCTCTGCACTTCAGATTGGCCTCAAACTTGTGGCGCTCCTCCTGTCTCAGGCCTCCCAAGTGCTGGGATTACAAACGTGTGCCATGATGCCAGGCTTATCGATTCTCTTGATGAAGTGTCTGTTCATATCTTTTGCCCATTTTTAAATTGGGTTGTTTTCTTACCATTAAGTTTTGTGACTTTATGACTTCTAGACACTATTTTGATGGATATATGATTCACAAATACTTTCTCTCAATCTATAGCTTTCTTTTTCATTTTTCACAATCTCTTAACATTCCCATTCATCTTGAGTTTTTAATTTCAATGAAGTTTACTTTATAAAAATTTTTCTTTTATGGATCATGCCTTTGGCATCATGTCTGTGAACTCTGATAAAGCACACAGGCCATGGAGATTTTTTTTGCTATGTTTTATCTTAATTTTCTTTTTTTTTTTAGTTTTAAGGGTTACACTTAGATGTAAGATCTGTTTTGCATTAATTTTTTGTGTAACATGAGCAGTTTAGGTTAGAGTTCATTGTTTGCATCTAGATGTCTAATTGTCCTAACATTATGTATTGAAAAGTCATTCTTTTGTCATTGATTTGTATTTGTTCTGTCAGAAATCAATGGGACATATTTATGAGGGTTGATTTCTAGATTTTTTTCAGTTCTGGTCTGCTGATCCACTGATTAACCCCTCGTCAATACCGATCAGTTTGGGTATCTGAACTAAATGAAGTACTCTAATCCATGTCCTTCTTTAATTTTTTTGCTCAGTTTCTCTAGATTTCAAAATAGAGGTCTTGTTCACATCATCTTAAATGTTGAAATAGATGTAGATGTAAAATATCCAGGTGTTTCAATTCTTGAGAGTGATTCTAAGTGTTGTATTCTTAATTTTTTTAATCCATATGTCCATTGCTACTATAGAGAAATACAGCAGAGTTTTGTACGTTGATCTTGTATCCTAGGACTTTGCCGAACTCATTTATTATTCTACAAAGGGTTTTTTTGGTGGTAGGGGGATTCTTGGGGCTCTCCATCACTGTAGACAAGCATGCCACCGCAGTAGGGACCGTTGAACCCTTCATTTCTGCTTGCATTGTTTGCTTTCCCTTGCTGTACGGTACTGGCCAGAATATCCAATACTGTTGAGTAAGAGGGATGAGAGCAGGCACTGTGGCCTTGCTTCCAGTCTTAGGAGTATTACTTTATGTACACTGGGATCTACAGGTCTGTTGTAGATGTCCTCTATCAAATTAAAGAATTTCCCCTGTATTTCTAGTTTTCCAAAAGTTCTTATCAGAAACGTGTTGAATTTTGTTAAATTATTTTTCTGCATCAATTGATATGGCCATATGATTTTTATTCTGTAGTCTGTTAATATGGTAGATTGCATTGATTTAGAATATTTAACAAGCCTTGCGTTGCTGGGATAAAACCTACTTGATCATGGTATGTCATTGTGCATGTTACTGGATTCACTGCCCTAATAGCTTGTTAAGAATGTTTGATGTGTACTGTTGGAGTATGTTAGGACACTGTATGTGATTGTAGGATATTGGTCTGTAGTTTTCTTTCTAGTACCATTTTTTAAATTTTTAATTTAATTTTTTTGGTACTGGGGATCGAACTCAGAACCTTGCACTTGTGAGGCAGGCACGGTGCCACTGAGCTAAATCCCCACCTTCTAGTACCATTTTTTTCCTCATTTTAGTGTCTGAGAATCCAGGCCTCATAAAACAAGTTGGAAAGTATTCCACACTGTTCTGTTTTCTAGAAAAGATTATATAGACTTGATGCTATTTCTTTTTCTGATATTTGGTAGAATTTGTCATGGAAACCATCCAGTGCTGTACGTTTCCTTTTGGGGAAAAAAGGAAAAATTATTGGCATATTTCAAATCCAGTAATTTTTGGTAGGATATTTTCCTATTAAGATTCTTACGATAAATGAATAACCACTTTTCATCCAAGGAGGATGTGGAGGAGAAACAGCCCGCCCAAGCAGCCCGCTATCCTCAGTGTGTGTGTGGAGAAGAGCAGAGCAGTAGAAGCAGTGGGCAGTAGATAGGTCAGAAATTATGATGATTAAAACCAGAGAGCAGTAGTGGAGATGAACAGAGTGGGGGTGTTTAGGGTATATTTTGGAGGAAGGACTGTTGGGATTTGTACAGGCTTAGGGAAGAGAGAAGCATCAAGGTTAGTACCATGCTCCAATAAGGGTTATTCTAAGAAAGAAAAGGTGGTTTACCATGGAGATGTGTATAACTGTATTCATTGCATTCAACCTTGCAGAAAAGCATCAGGTAAAGTTTAACATTCATTTCTGTGAAGTGGGAAGAAAGAAATTTATTATGGTAAATAACATTTATCAGAAAGCAGCAGTAGTATCTCAAGATAGTATCTTAATGTGTCTACTATCTCCCCTTAGCAAAAATGATAGACAGTGATAATAGCCAATTGCAACTCATTTGAAGTGAACTTCACAAATAAGTCTCTCTTTATTTTGTGCTTTAGTAGTACCTAGCTGGTGTGAATTTTAGATAAAAATTTCTCATATGAACATATACTTGTTCCAATAAAATGGATTTTATCTTCCCAGGAAACTTGTGCATAGATTTTCTTGGGAGTGGCTTATTTCATTACAATTAAAGGTCATAATGTGCTTTTTTCACTTGTTTTTCTCCTAAAGGAGAGGAAGTCATTAAATGTAAAGTACGTGTCTTGAGAGTTTCAGGTCTGCAAACAGAATTTGACCAATGACTTCTTTTTTTTTTTAGATATAGCCAGCCAAGGGCCCGTTTAATGACTGGCTCTTCTTTTCTTCCCACCCAAGGCCCAGAGGCCAACCAATGACCTTTAGAACAAATATCAAGAACATTTGGAAAAATGAGGTTTAGAGGGGTCAGGGTAGTGGCAGGAATTAGGGTGTATTGGATCAGACAAGCTTGGTTGTGAGTGGACATTTTATGAAGCTGAGAGTGTATGTGGGAGCTCATAATACTGCTGTCTAATCTTTTGTTTGTTTTCAGTGTTCTCTGATAAATTTTAAAAAATAAATGAAGAAGCTACCAAAGCAATCTTTTGTTTGAGGAAACAAAACAGCCACCAGTAATGTGAATGGAGAAGTATTCAGAAACACTAACTCTAGTCAAAGATGAATATAAAGAAGCTGGGTGTGGTGGCGCATGCCTGTAATCCCAGCCTTTGAGAGGATTGAGTTCAAGGTCAGCCTGGACTACATAGCAAGACCTTGTCTCAAAAAAATTTAAATAAAATATAAAAAGACAATAAAATTATTTCTTAGGAAAATACTGAAATGTATAATTTTTATTTTTTAGTAAGGATGGGGATGATAAAAAGAGACCCATGATCATTCACCGAGCCATACTGGGATCAGTAGAAAGGATGATCGCCATTCTTTCAGAAAACTATGGGGGGAAATGGTAAGTGATAATGGGAAAGAAAAGCCAGATGTCTCGTATTCTTAAAAATGATGTTTATCAAGATTAAATTGGTAGGAAAAATTGGAAGCTCCTGCTTTATATTAGAGCAAATAAAGAATTCATTTACCAGATCAGAAAACAGAAACAAAGAAAACAAAGGCAGAGTGGCATAAAACTGTACTATTTGCCCTTTGGGGAACTCAGTCATTTCAGAGATTATCTTTGCACCTGTTTGAAGCCTTTGAAGATCCAGTGGCTGCCTGGAAAACCTATGTTCATTTTCCTGGGGTACTGCCCCTTGCTGCACCATCATCGTCTGTGACCCATGTCTACATGTGTGAGTTTCCTGTGGCCATTGACTGAGAAAGAAAACATGTAAACCTGCTCTGTGAATGGCCTGAAGAACACAGTAGCAGAGACTTGGAGAGGACGACTGTAGCAGCACAGCCCTATCTAAGGATGACAGCGGGGAAGGGAAATGCTTTCTCTGTAGAATGTGGAGTGATGCATCTTGCAGTCCCCTTTGCTTGGAAGAAAACTGGTCAGACTTATGGAGCTACACTGATGCAGGGCTCTGATTACTGCTTTGTTTTCTTTTTTCTTTTTCTTTTTTAAATTTTTTTGGTACCAAGGATCGAACTTGGGTCCTTGCGCTTGCACAGCAGGCAGCGAAACCACTGAGCTAAATCCCCAGTCCTGGTTACTGCTTTGGACACAAGGCCAGAGACTGAGAAGTAATTAGATTGGAAATATAGGTGACAGATTTGGGGAGGAGAAATATGGGTGATTGCTCACATTGGGCCACAACAGTGGTTATTTTAATCAGCTGTCCCATCACTAAGACTTAACACCTGACACCCACATGTTAAAGGAGGAGAGGTTTAATTTGGCCCATGGCTTAGGGGATTCAGTCTATGGCTGGCTGACTTCAAGGCAGAAGCACCATGGTGGAAGGACATGGCAGAGGAAAGCTGCTCACATCATATAGACAGGAAACAAAGAAGGGAGGAAGTGGAGACAAGAACACACCCTTTCAGGTTACGTCCCATAACTCAGCCCCAACCAGGCCCCACCTTCTAATAGCACATTTTAGCCATGAACTCATCAGTGGACTTATGCACTGATGAGTATAGTGAGAATCCCAATGCAGTTACCTTAAGACGCCCCACCTCTGACTACATGAGACTTTTAGGGAATATTTTATACCTAAACCATCCAAATGATATTGCCCACTAAATGCCTTTATTGTTGAGATTTTTACTGTTCAGGTACAACAGGACCTCTACTGATGACCACAGCAGAATAAATGAATAAAATGACCACAGGGAGACATGCATAGGCTCACCGAATGGAAGTTCCCTCACCAAGTTCCATCACTGTACTCCTCCTTTGAGAAGTAAGGCAGTATGCCAACATTATTGGACTCACTACTGTCCTGGTGCATGAGAAGCAGCTGGCCTCATTAGCAGTTACAGTACCAGCTGGCAAATCACACACCCAGTGTCATCTAATTTCTTACAATTACAAAATTGACAGAGCATCTGCTAATGAAGTTCAGTTCTCTCTTCAAGATCTACTGCCCCTACTGCTACTGTTGCTAGGCACAGTATCTGTAGCTCCTGCTCTAGACACTGGGCATGGGTGTCTGCTCAGGTCACCGTCAGAGATTCCTCCCAAAACTCTGTTTTTGCATCACCCTTGTCAGAATGGATTCCACCTGGTTTCTTCTCCTGTGTGCCACTCTGTCCCAAATCAGCATGCCATCCTTGCACAGCTGACTGGCAGAATCTGAAGTCCATGGATGCATTCTAGCACTCACAGAAGCAAATTTCTTAGCAGTAAACATATGATGGGGAATTTTACAAACTGAGGATCTTTTAAATGTAGAAGCAAGTAGAGTCTGCATATATCCCTAATCATTGAGATCTTGAAAATATACTGTGGTATCCTGTAATATCTAAGCCATTACAGTTACACAGAAGCTAAAAGTAAAGGCATGAGTATATATGCTACCTAAGAGAATTAGTCAGCTTTGCCATTGCTGGGTCAGATTACCTGGTACCACAATTTGAGGAGAGGTTTATTTGGCTCAGTTTCAAAAGATTCAGTCAATGGTCAGCGGCCCCATGGCAGGAACATCATGGTGGAAGGGCAGGGCTGCTTAGTTCATGGCATCCAGGAAGCAGAGCAGAGAGAACAATACCAGAGAGAAGGGTAAAGGATTAGATATGGACCCCAAGGTCATGTCTTTATGACCCACCAGACACACCCAGAACTGGACTTTACTAATCCCCTGGCAGATCCCATGACAAGTTGCCAGCCCTTATCCATATCAGTATATCTACACTGATTAGAAGATAATTCTTTTTGTGTTTTAAATAAAGTGAGAGTGGTGTTGTCTTACTAGTCTGGTACTGGTGAAGGTCACAAAAACTAAAGAGAATTTGTGGAATCAGGAGATGGAGTGGGAAAGCCAGTGCATAGAGGGGACCATCCTCTTTTGAGGGACTCAGGGATACTCGCCATGCTTCATGCATCAAAGTTTCACATATTATCTTGTTTCTAAAATTTAAGGAAAGTATATAAATATGTATTCATAAAGTACCATCTGGAAATAGTCCCTATTTTACTCCCTCTGACCTTCAAACTCAATTCTCTTGATGAAGAAAATGCCAAATATGTCCTATATCAAACATTCTTTCTACTCACCCTCTATATGTTTTGAATACATTATATTTTGGCATAAGCACAGGTTCACATGTAGTTGTAAGAAATAATAGAGAGAGGATCAGACTACCCTTATCCCAGTTTTCCCCAATAGTAAGATCTTGCAGAATTATATAAAAGTATCACAGCTAGGAAATAAACATTGATGTGATTATCAACTTTTCTTCAGATCTCACCAGTTTTACCAGGTTGCACTTATTTGTGCATGTGTGTATTTAGTTCTGTAAGGTTTTATCACATGTGCGTATCAGATAACTGTCACCTACAAGATGCAAACTGTTATCTGCATTGTCCCCTCATGCTGTCCTTTTATTGCCCCACAGGCTCTGTCCCACTCCCGCCCCCTAATCTGGCCACTGTGAATCTGTTCTCTATCTCTATAATTCTATCATAAGTGGTACATAAGTGGAATCACATAGTATACAATAGTTTGAGATGGGCATTTTTCATTCAGTGAATGAAAGAAAGATGGACCCTTGAGGCTGGAATTACAGGCATTATGCCTAATAATTGGTTCATTTTGATTGCCGATGGTACTACAGTTTGGCCATTCATCTGCTGTAGGACATTTGGTGTTTTCAGTGTAGGCTACTGTAAATAAAGCTTCTGTGGATATTGGTGTACAGTATCTGTATGACCCAAGGCTGCATCTCTAGGATAAATGCCCAAGAGTGTAAGTTCATGATTACCCTTCCATCATGTGCTCTAGGACAGGCTTCCCTTTCCTTTTCTATAAAGATTGCAAACTTCTCCTTTTGTCTACTGCACTACCTTTTAACTCTTAATATAATTTGGTTTGCTTCTACACCATTCTACTCAAACTACTGTTATAAAGTCTTACTGGAAAAAAAACCCCTTGGTTATTTTTTAATCACATAGTAAGTGGTCATTCTGAAATGATTTTGAAAAGGCATATTTTATATATTTTTCAGGCCTTTCTGGCTGTCTCCACGTCAGATAATGGTCATCCCTGTGGGGCCAACTTGTGAAGAATATGCACTTCAGGTAAAATCAGATATATTTAAAATACATGCAACTTTATTTTGTGTTCTATGTAGGTCATTGACTTGGAATGTTATTCATACTTTTAAATACCGCATAATTGACACATTAATTTAAGCCATATTTTCAGTAATTGAAAATAACACATAAATCCTGTCTACATAGCTGTATTGGGATTGTTTTATTTTTAATGTTTTCAAGAAACTGATATTTTGTTTATTTTGTTTTGTTTGAGACAGGGTCTCAGTATGTAGTTCAGGCTGGCCTTAAACTCATTGTATAGCCCAGGTTGGCCTCAAACTTTTGATGATCCTGCTGCCTCAGTTCTCCTGGGATTACAGCCAAATCCCCCCAGGCAAGAAACTGGTTATTTTGAAACATTTCATACATCTTAAGTCACTTTTCTCATTGCAGAGACAAAATACTAACACCCAAAGTTAAAGGAGGAAAAGTTTATTTAGCTCACAGTTTGTAGATATTTCAGCCCATAATTGGCTGGCTCCAAGGCAGGGTGGTATGCCAAAGGGGCATCACAGAGGAGAAACAGTTCATGGTGGGCAGAAGACAGCAAAGCAGCAACAAGCTGGGACCCTCTATCTGTCTCTTATATGCTATCCAGGCTACCCACCCTTAGCATGGATAGCACTCACATCCAGTGTGGGGCAGCCTTAATCCTTGTATCACATCCTTGATCCCAGCATCACATATCCTAGATCTAGCCGTCTCCAAAAAACTCTATCTATGACCAATTGAGGCTTTGGGGGGACATCTAGACACAAGCCATTACATCATGATTAAAGTGTTTTTTTCACGTTATTACCTGTTACTGTGTAACAAATTACTCTAAAACTTAGCAGCTTAAAGCAACAGATATTATCTCACAGTTTCTGTGCATCAGGAGTCCGGGAGCGGTTTAGTTGGTTGACCGTGATGCAGTGTCTCCTGAGGCTGTGGTCAGCTGCCAGCAGGCTACAGAGGCCCTGGGGGCTCACTCATACACACCTCCACTCCTCACCTTTGAGCTTTTTGCTAGGCTGCTTGAGTGTCCTCACCACATGGTAGCTGCCTTCCCCCAGAGTGAGTGATCTGTAGAAATGGAAGCTGTTGTTTTACACCCTAGTCTCAGAAACGATATCCATCACTTTTCCCCTTCACTGTGGGTTGCAGAGACCAATGCTGGTACAAGGTGGAGGGAGCAACACAGAGTTGTGAATAACAGTAGATGGGGAGCAATGAGGATTGTTCTGAGTCTGGCTAACAAATAATGCAAGTATTCCATTTCTTCTAGGTATCCAATGAATTTTTTGAAGAAGGATTTATGGCTGATGTTGATTTAGATGACAGTTGTACACTAAATAAGAAAATAAGAAATGCCCAGCTGGCTCAGTATAATTTTATTTTGGGTAATTTAATATATTTTTTCAATGCTTATTGTTTGGCTTTAATTCCAAAAAAGCAAAATAAGTAATATGGTATAATACTTGATAATCACTACTTGATAATCACAATCTATTAACAGCTTACAAAGACAAGTCCTGGTTTAGCTGTTCTTATGTGCTCTTTGTTATTTGCTGGAAGAAAAGCTGTAAACTTTCACATGAATCCTATGGTGTGGTATCACAACAGTTAACATCTCAAACCAAAACGAAAAGAATTTGAAAATAATCTCTTCAGTAGAATTACATTCCTTCTGCTTCAGTCATATGGCAGGCCTGAAATACTTTCCCTTGCTTTTCAAGTTTATTAGAAATCTTGGGGATTAAATGAATGAGTGGAAAAGATCCAACATTTAAAATGATAAAAGGGAAAAAATATGTAAAAAACTAAAATGTCCCACAGGCACATGAGTCATTGGATACAGAATCTACAATTTTGAGTTTAAAAATGATTTTGAAATCAAGAGAAACTGACGCTGATATGCTTGCAGGCATGACACTGATATTTCCAGTAAGAGACTATCAAAAGCAAACCTAAATATGCATAGAATTGTCCTGTCAGCAGTTGTCCACTGATATCTGACTCTATGGCATGTACTCTGATGTTTCAATCAGGCTTGTTGTAGTGACAGAAATCTCAAATTAGCTTAGACAGAATTTATTGGAAAGGTATTGTAGGGTCCTATGATGTGAAAGGTGGAATTAAATAGGCAAATCATTGGAAGAGTAACTGGGAGCTATCAGGAGCTTACAAGAACAGTTTCTCCACATTTATGGTTCTTGTTTTGCTCTAGTCCTTTATACTTTTCTTGAATATCTACTTTATTCCACTTATCTGTGGACCAGTTTCTTCCTTCCATCAGGCAGTAAACATGGCTGCAGGTTCCTGGATCACTAGAGAGAACAAGCTGTTTTCTCCACATTCCAGGAAATTCTCATTGGCTGGTTGGCATGAATGTAATGTCTATCTTTTGACTTCTCAGCTATGACAGGTGGAGCCGAGTGTCTGTATGAGGTCTCATTTGTGCCCAAAGGCCGTAATACCATTCTCTCAAATGGACAATTCAGACTGGATTAGAAGTTGTTCCTTCTCAGGACTCTTAACTCTCAGAAGAACCTAGTGGTCATTAGATTTATATTTAGTGATTACTATTGAGGAAAAACTCAGCCATGTGTCATGCAACTCTTGACTTGGTGGTTAATAAATCACTGGTTTAAAATATCCTTTTTTCCCTTTTTCTGTAGTGGTTGGAGAAAAGGAAAAGATAAATAATGCTGTAAATGTTCGAACAAGAGACAACAAAATTCATGGAGAGATTTCAGTAACTTCTGCCATTGATAAATTGAAGAATCTCAAGAAATCACGTACGCTAAATGCTGAGGAAAGGTTTTGAAGAAATTTCCTTGTACATGCTTCTTGTTTTGACCTTTGAAAAATGTATTTTTTCTTAAACAGTTAACATGTTAGTACTTCTGAGAACTTTCTACCCACTGATGGTTTCACTTATTATGGGGTCAGGTGACAAAGGAAAACTGAATGAGTAGATATGTATAATGTTTAATTCATTAATGTTTTCTGACAGGGATAAGAGGAGCAGCTTTGGACATTTTCCAATAATGTCTTCAGTGACCTTGATGAAATGTTACTCATTGAAAGAAGGAAACACTGGGAAATGAAAATTATAAAAAGTTATTGCTAAGATTTGTGAATTTCAAAAAATACGCTTCAGAGCTGGGGTTGTAGCTAGTGGTAGAGCACTTGCCTTGAACAGATGAGGCCCTGGGTTCAATCCCCAGCATTGCAAAAATGAATGAATAAATAAGTAAAAAGGGTTCAAATAAAAGTCTTCAAAGCTGTTTTGAATATGGAAAAAATCTTATTTTCCAATAAGATTATGTCTCAAGTATTTTTATGGCTGTTTATTACTAAAGTTCACACTGAAACTTTATTTCCCAAATTGGAATCATTAATTTGTTTCAACTAAGCAGCAACTGTAAGAAAAAACTAGTACTAAATATTGGGCTCCTGACAAAAGACTCTGAACCTTAAGAGAAATTCAGTCATGGAATCTTTTATTTGCACTGTAGGTTAAAAGTTGCAGTCTTAATGCTTCTAATTCATAATTCTTACTCATCTTTAGAGAAAATAAATACCCAAATAAAATGCATAATGGTGTTTCCAGTGTTTCAGTCATGGCCTTATATATAGTAAGTTAAATGATTTTTTTGATGGGATGACAGTTTACTGATATATGGACTCAAATGATTTCTGATTTTAACTAAAAAGTATACCTTACTTGCTCAGAACATAATTAAAATGGCTTTTGGTGAATAAAGAATTTAGTTATCAATCTATTTGAATATTTAATATTTATTGAATGTTTGGCAAGGTGCTGCAGAATTTAAAATAAATGCAAAAACTATCTCTTTTCAATATACTGGTGTTTCCTGGGGGATGTGAATAAATGGTCAACAGAACTATCATTATCAGACCTGTGTAGAAGCATGAAGTGAGATCATGATACAATTTTTAAGCTAACGTTTATCTGGGGCTTTTCCTGCGCAAGCACCATTCCATGTATTTTTTTCATTCATCAAACATGCAAATGAGGACGAGGGGAATCTGAAGACCCCAAGTGAATGACCTTGTGGCAGATGGACGGAGAAAGCCAAGCATGTTAGCTGCACCCCGCGAAGTGCCCTGGGATGTGTACAAGCAAGCGTTCTCCACAGGGCTGTGCGTGGACCCTCCTTCCACGTGAAAATCTCACACTCTGAGCTCTTGTCCCAGTCCCTCCGGGCTGTTCTGCTCTTCCCAGTCTTAAGAGGAATTTGCTCTAAGTAGCAAGCATCCCCAAAGACTTGCCCAGGGTGACACACCTAGGGCTGGCTGGGCGCCCGGATCCGGGAGGGTTGGGTCCCTTGGACTCCTGTCACCATGGGGCTGCTCTTTCCTCCGCCGTTGGGCCATTTTCCTCATCTGTAAGTAAGTACAAAATGTAATCATGTCGTCAGAACCTTCGTACAGGACCTGCAACAGCGTAGGAACTTTTATCTCTAAACTCGTACATACGCCCATGCGAGGGCGGCACCTTCCCAAAGGACTGCTTCCGCTTTCAGTCGCCTCAGGTGTGAATTCTGGTCCCGAGGTCATTTTTTCCCAGGCTCCAAGTGAGAAGAGGAGGGGCGCAGGCGGTGAGAGCAGGCTCTCGGTGTCGGGGCGCCACCACCAACCGCTTACTTCCGGCGGAAGAGAGGACCCCCCCCCCAAGCGCCCGGGGGACTCCCGCAGCCGCAGTGTGCCCGCGCTCCTCGGCCACGCCCCGGAAGTGCGGGCGCCGGCAAGATGGCGGCTGCAGCGGGGCCGCCGCGGGGCCTCCGCCACCTATGCCGGTTGCTGCTCTTCCTCTCCCAGTTCTACATTTTGTCGGGTGGTGGTGAGTTAAAGGCCGGGGGCTACTGCGGGCTAAGTGGTAAGAGGGTCCCCGAGCCGTAGGAAGGTCTGCGCCGGGCCCAGAGCTGACGGTGGAGCCGAATCCTGGCCGAAGGGGAGCAAGCGCTCAGGACTCGGCCCGGGCAGCGGAACTGGACCTGGTACCACCCTGTGTCCCCCAGTTGCCCGGAGACCCGAACCAGTGTCAGCCCTGTTGGCGTTTCCTCCTCTTAGCTTCCTGTCTTTGGGCAGTCAAGCCCGGAGGTTGTCACGAGGGTCGTGGCTTGGTGTGGTCCCTGCGTGTCAGCCGCAGCCAAGGCTTCCACACCCGGGCCAACGTGTTTCTCTAACTGTGGATCCTTAAATTTAGAGCACTCGCAGCCGCTGACTCAGGCAGTAAAGGATCCGGGCCCAACACGCACATTCACAGTAGTTCCCAGGGCAGCAGGTACTAGACATTTTCCATTCTAGTAAATGTGCATATTTACCTCAAGTAGTTTCTGTTTTTGATTTGAACATTTTCTTTTAGTATACAAAATTTACTTCATTTTTTATTTTTTATGTATTGTTTCTTAGGTTATGTGAATTAAGCGCAGGTAATAGCCGTCTCCAGTTTTGGTATTTGACTACTTTTTGACATCCCTGCCTCCAGTCTCCTGCGCCTTATGTTTGTCTCCTTGTTTCTGTTGTTTTCTCACTTACTCCATCAAGATATCCTTTAATCAATCCTGCTTTGCCTTCACAAAATTTCTTATATTTCTAGAATCCTTTTCATGGTGTTGAAGCTAAAAGGCTCCGACAATACTGTATGCATTGGGACGATGGGAGATGGACTGATAGACCCTTGGAGCCTAGGACTCAGGGTGCTGTTGAGAGATTGAGGAAATTAGTCACCCTTCTTGGGTCTTTGTTTCTTTAAGGCAGTAAGGTTAGTGTGGCTGCCGAAAGCCATTTCAGCTTTGGGAGTCTTTAGGTGTCCAGATTCAGCTGTGTAGTGACAATAACAGTAGAAAAAAGAGTGGTATTTTGTAAAACTGACCACTTAGTACATCAGCGTTTAATAAATGGAAACTTTGGCTCTGTGGTTTCATCCCTTTAGAGTTCCATTGTTTCAGTGACTTACTATGGGCAGAGGTATTTTACCTATTATTTGGTTGTAAAAAACGGTGACATACTTGAATTTAAGATGCATAGTTTTCAGAGAAAGTATAAAAATCCTAGGTTTTTTTAAAAGCCCATCTTCCTTCTCAATAATACTTGCAATTTTTATCCTCTCAACTGTTAAAAATATATTGCATACCTGGCAGGACTGGCTGGAATAAAGTTGAAACTTACTAAACAAATTATTAAAATAGGGAATTTTGGAACTTTGGTAGTGTAAAAGTGTAAATTAGCAGACTGGCATATTGAAGTACCAGTGTGGAGTGGTGGCAGAGAGTGTTTTCAAGGATCTGTGCGCAGGCTGTCAGTGGCCTCATTTCCCAATCAGTGAACTCATGAAAAGAACACCGGACTGGAAATGGAGGGGTTTGAGTTTAGGTTCCAGGTTTACCAGACTCTATGGAATTTTTCATAAACCCTCTTGAGTCTAAGGTTTAAGTTTTTCATCTTATAAATGGTCAGGTGTTTGAGCTACTACCTTATACCCAATATTTTCTGCACATTATTTGCACATGAGCGCCTTTAGTCTTCATGACCACTTGCAAGGCAGGAGTGAAATACCTTTTACCAGTGTGCTGCTCACAGGGCACAGAGTTGGCTGGTGTCAGGCCCTGCTTTAATTGTAGTTGCCTGTGCCGCTGACTCCCAACTTTGCTTTTTGCATTCCAACACAGCACAGTGTCTCAATGATAATGATCATCTCTTCACCTTAGAAAATTGTCTTCCTCTGTTACTCTGATTAGTATTAAAAAAGAATAAGCCACTCTCTCACCTCTCACAGAAAGTACCGAAATCCCACCTTACATGATGAAGTGTCCAAGCAATGGTTTGTGTAGCAGACTCCCTGCAGACTGTATAGACTGCGCGACAAATTTCTCCTGTGTCTATGGGAAGCCTGTCACTTTTGATTGTACAGTGAAGCCTTCCGTTACTTGTGTTGTAAGTACTGTAGCTTGCTAATCTGAATCAGTGCATTGTAAATCTCAAGTTAAAAGTGCAGTTTAGGGAGTGGGATGTAGCTCAGCAATGAATGCAGTGAAGTATCCTGTGTTCAAACCGAAACACTACAAAAAAAAGTTTAGTCTTGTGGACAAGATTCTGAAATAATTTTTATATTGTAACTGCCCTGTAAGACATAAAGCAAAATAAATTTTAATATCCTTCATTCCTTTCCACATCAGATTGCTGCTGTTTCACTCACAATGGTAACTGACAAGCTCTTTTGGTGTGGGCTGCATATATGTGTGTGACAGAAATGCTGCTTTGTAGAACTTGGACATCTCAGTGTACCTGAAGCAGGTGTCCTTCCTTCAGATGGGTTCTTAGTAGTGAGGGATGGTGTACAGAGGGGCTGGTAAGGTCTTCATACTGTGGATGAGTTTGTGATGGGGTCAGTCTTCTCACTGGTGGGAAGATGGGTTCAGTCAATGCTGGAATGTCTGGGTGGCTCTCTGGAAAAAAAGGAAGTCAGTCCCTGCCTTGTCCAAAATTAATTCCAGGTAGAAGTATACTTGGGAGGAACAGACAATTACCTTTGTTGAGGGTCACCAAGGTGCAAGGTGGGAGGAGAGTCTAGGTTCCCTGACCCCAGCCTGATGCCTCTAAGCAGAGTGCACTGGCTTGCTTTCAAGTTCCAGATCTTCCCTCTCATCTCCTGGGAGTCCACACCAGTGGCTTCTTACTGCTGCTCCCACCCCTGGAGCGCTTGGCATGGTCAGCCAACAGGCAGCCCAAATGAGAAGAACTACCTAACAGGTAGCAATTCAGACTGCCTGTTATGTGGGTTTTCCAAGCCCTGAGGTGCTGCACAGCTAGGTAGAGCTGGAGAAGAATTGGAATGAAGAAGCGAGGCAGTGTGCTCTGCTTACAGAAGGATCGGGCTGGGGTCAGGGCACCTGGGTTCTCCCGACCTGTAGCTCAGTGACCTTCAGCAAGTGTACTTTTCTGTTCCTTCGAGCTATGTGACTAGGATTTATAAAGTAACTTTTCCCCTTTTTTCTACATTACAAAAGTACACATCCTCATTATAAGAAAGTTAGCTAAGCAAAAAGAAAGTTACCACCCTGAAATAACTTGCTATTTTAATGTGAGTTTGTGTAGAATTTTTCCCATATGTGGACTGTATATATTTGAGTGTATATTTTTAGAATTATAGATCATGCCATATGTATTTGTTTACATACCTTCTGTTTTGGTACCCGTTTTTCTGTCATTTACTGCTAGATTCTAAATACAAATGTCTTAGAAATGTTGTACCATATGACTATATAGTCTATTGACATAATGACAAATACCATATTATGATTGATTAGCCCATGTCCTTTGGAACATAGGATCAAGACTTCAAACCCCAAAAGAACTTCATCATCAACATGACTTGCAGATTTTGCTGGCAGCTTCCTGAAACAGATTACGAATGCACCAATTCCACCAGCTGCATGACTGTGTCCTGCCCCCGGCAGCGCTACCTTGCCAACTGCACAGTGCGGGACCACATTCATTGCTTGGGTAAGTCGGAGTTCAAGGAAGTTTGGGAGAAAAATAATTTTTCTCCAAGTTTACTGAAGGGACCTTAACCAGAAATTTTAAATTTCTGCTGAAAAATACCAGCAGGTGAGCCTCATTAATAAATTCAATGGGTTAAAAGAAAATGTCCAGAAAATATGCACTTATTAAATATAATGTTGATAAAACAAAGACTAAGGTCGAAAACAGCATTTGGATTTTATTCAAATTAATGAGTGGTACAGTACTAATACTATTGCAGCTAAGTGCTTTGTATTCTTCTCAGGTAACCTTTTGAATTTTATCATCTACTTCCTCTTTAAATTTTTCTTAATGCTAAGATAAGCTTTGATACTAATAAGTTGTGTATGTAATAAAATATGCTGTGATACACCATGCAGGAGTGCAAGCTTTAGCTGTGTATAGAATGACATCAGGCTGTGGTCTGAGACTCTTCTTTCCTTTCAGCATTATGGCTCTGAGGTTCATCCTTGGAACTCTTCTATTTATTATTTTTACTTCTGTAGGATAATCTATTGTAAGATTGTAGCACAGTTTATCCATTCTCATAGGTATTTAGATTATTTGTTATTTTTAGTCTTGGCAGCCACTGTTAAAACTTCTGTACACAGCGCCCAGTTGCACATGTGCAGGTGTGTCTAGTGTATACTGTCCTGCAGGTATTGTTTTCCAGAATGGCCTAAGTTACATCCCACAAACAGTAAAACATTATTTCGGCCATATCTTTTATCTTCATCTTTTTATTAAAGATTTCTGGGATTCTTTTATACTTTTGATTTTAATCATAAGTGTCCCTAAAACTTTCCCAAATTTTAACTTTTCCTCTCCACGTTCTTTGGAGAATATTTTGATGATGATTGGAACTTTAAAAATATAGGTAGTGTAAGTTGTTAGTCTTTTTATAGTTAACCTTTTTTGTTTAAGTCTTTTCCAACCCAGGTTTATAAAGATAATTTCCTGCATTTTCTTTTAAAAATTATAAATTTGGCCTTTTACATCTAAGTTTGTAGTCCACCTGGAATTGGTTTGGGTAGATGGTGTGAGGTACGCAACGTGGATAAGCCAGTTGTTGCGATCCATCTGTATGTGACCCCTGTGATAGGTAAGATGTTTTGTGTGGTTCTGGTTCTGGGCGCAGTCTTCCTCTTGGTTGTTTTATCTGTCTCATCACCACACTGTTTTATTTACTCTTAACTTCACCGAGTCTTGATATCGGGTAAGCCATTTCACATCCTTCAAGCTGTAACCCTGACTTCCCTGATTTAAATGTTAAGTCTATGTTTATTGATGATAAGTGCTATTAACTGTAGTAAGCATTGCTTCCTGTAAAGAGAGGTGACCTCTTATGTTCTAAATTACAAAGCCATTAGTTAAATTAAGTCTCTGTGGCAGTGTTTCTGTATCCATGTTTCTATGCATAGTGTTTTCATTTTTCTTTTTTGTAAGGTAACCGTACTTTTCCCAAAATGCTGTACTGCAATTGGACTGGAGGCTATAAGTGGTCGACTGCTCTGGCTCTAAGGTAAGCTTTGGTACTAATAAGTCAAAAATGCCATTTAGAGTTCTGTGGAATCTCCCAGACATTATGCTCAGCCCGGATTATCGTTCACTCAGATCCTACCATGTGTGTTAGATAGACTCTAGGAAACATGGCTGCAGGAGGTTAGATGCTCAGACCAGTCCCTTTGTGGAGTTTTAACTACAGGCATGTTAGCTTTGCTCCCAGGATGCCTGGGTCCTCTGGAGATGACTTTGAGTCATTGTTATAGACTGTTAGAACTAGCCAGGGTTTGCCATCCTAAACTTACATGAATCAGTGAATTCCTCAGACTATTTAAAATGTGTAGGTTTATAATTGTATGTTTTAAATTTCAAGTAACTTTCTTATTTAAAAAAGAGCTTATGGACCGGGGATTTAGCTCAGTGATTCCACCACCTGCCTCGCAAGTGCAAGGACCCAAGTTCGATCCCCGGTAGCAAAAAAAAAAATTTTTTTTAAAAGAGCTCAGTGCTCAAAACTGGAAAAATAAAGAACAACATTAAAATTACCTGTAAGTTTGCCATCTTGACAAGTATGGCACTGTAACCCTTACGTGAAAATGTACATGTAATGCTAAACTTTTCAACAGTTTTAAAAGTCAGTGTATCAGTTCTTCCCACTGAAGAGAGTGGCAGCCAGGACCCTGGTTAAATGGTTAATTAAAAAGTTAGGCTGTCCACATTTGAAGTCCTAGAGCCTGAGACCTGACACCTGCCGTCGTGCGCTGTGAGATAGGGGAGGACTCCTCAGCCTTCTCACTGTAACATCTGGGGCACATTGTTTGTCGTGGGGCTGGCCTGTGCATAGGGGAGTGCTCAGCAGGTGCTGGCCTCTGCCTGTTACTTCTGGTCAGCGACTTCTCCCACCCTCAGGGGTAACCACAGGATGTCCCCAGACATGGCCAGCGTCGGGGGCAGGTAGTCCCTTGTTGGGAACCACTGCCTTAGGGCTGGAGAAAGAAGCGTCTTCTCTGGCCAGAAAGTATAATGAAATTAAAGATGAATCCAAGATAGGAAATTAGATATAACAGAATAAAATTTGGTAACTGGCCATATATGATCTTGGTCTACAATGGTTCGGATTAAAATGAACCACTGACTTTTAAAAAAAACTTACTTTCGATTAATTTTAGAAAAAGTCACAGGAATGTTAGAGAGTTCCTATATACTCCTACATTGTTAATGTCTTACATTACTGTGGTACATTTAGCAGCCAACTTTTAAAACTTAAGAGCAGCTGGGCTGGGGATTTAGCTCAGTGGTTTCGCCACCTGCTGCGCAAGCACAAGGACCTGAGTTCGATATCTGGTCCCCGCCCCCGCCAAAAAAAGAGCAGTTTCCTTCTCAGAGCTCCCTGTTCTTTCTTTCAAAATACCATAAATGAGATAATGTCTGAAGCTTTGCTGCAAAGTACCTTTGTCCCTCGTCATCTTTGGAGTATTGTTTTCCAGACCCACTTGGCTACTCAAGGCCCTTCTGTAAAGTGACATAGTGTTTGCGTATAACCTGCAATGACCTCTTGCAGGCTCTAAGTCACCTCTAGAGGACCTACAGCACCTAATGCAGTGTGGATGCTGTGTAAGTGGCGGTGGTACTGTGTTGTTGAGGGAAGGACAGGAAGAAAAGCCTGCACATAATCGATACAGGCAGTTCATCTTCCCAGGTGGCTTTTCTGCGCGCTTGGTTGATCGGTGATGCGTGGCCCCCTCCAGGTGTGGAGGGCTGGCAGCTCTGCAGTTGGGGTCGGGCAGGTGAATACTGTCCACAGTGGGGTTGGCCACATGTGGGGTATTGTCCCAGTATTGTTAGATCTTAGAGTTTGAGGGAACCATAAAAGTTGCTGATTTATACCAAAAGCCTCAGAGAAGGCTGACAAATGAGGTCACTTGATTTGAGTCAGCTGAATGTGTTAGATTGCAGCTCCTGACTGCAGGCCGCATACTTTCTGTCAGACTGGCCCTGCTTGGAGTAAAAACTGAGATTGATCCCCCCACCCCGTCTCTTTCTCTTTCTCTATTTCTCGATTGAACCCAGGCCCATCACACTGAACCATATCCTCAGCCTTCTCTTTGTGACAAGGTCTCACTAAGTTCCTCAGGCTGGCCTTGAACTTGTGGTCCTCCTGCTTTGGCCTCCCAAGTGCTGTAATAACAGGAATGTGCCACCTCACCCCGCTCAGTTATTTTTCTGTAAGAGGAAAAAATACCAAATTTCAGCCTAGCTAACACTTGTATGTTTACCCTTTTTGATGTTGGGTATTGAACATGCTAAGCCGTAGGTTTCCTTCTGGCAGTAGTCTTCTTGCCTGTGGTTATTTGGAGTTGTGACTTACTTGGTGAGTCTGCCGTGAGTGTTCTCGTTAGGGGTTGTGCCAGTTTCCAGTGCTGATGGAGTCCCTTCCGCCTTGCCTTCGCAGTATCACCCTTGGTGGCTTTGGAGCTGACCGCTTCTACCTGGGCCAGTGGCGAGAAGGCCTGGGCAAGCTCTTCAGCTTCGGCGGCCTGGGGATATGGACACTGCTAGACGTCTTGCTGATTGCAGTTGGCTACGTGGGCCCAGCAGATGGCTCTCTGTACATTTAGCTGTGGCTATGTGCTTCCAAGAGGAGCGGCGCTTAGAGCATGTGTTTGGCTGTAGGAACTGATGTGTTATGAGTGAGGTATTTTTATGTTTTTAATGTACAGTATCTGTACTTTGCTTGCCTTGATGAAGGTAAAATAAAGAAAGGAAACACTGAACTGTGCTAACCAGAAATTTGTTTTTATTTGCTCAAATTTTTTTTCTGTGAAAAAATATAACTTAGAGCCAGGACAAATTCTGCATGGTTATAAGTCCATCTAATTCCAATGACATTAGTTTTATATTGATATTGTATAAGTCACACCATGCCCCTTGTATCTCTAGTCTGCCTGCCATCTGCCTTGAAAAGCCTTTCAGCTGGGCCTGTAGAGACAGGTTTTTATTCTGTTAGCGGAATAGAGTCACCTCCCTATGCTTCCGTCATCTATCAGCTTTGTGGTGTAGTCTCATCTTTATAAAGTAAAATGCACAACTTTTCTGTCTGGTTGCCATGATTTGAATTTTGTTAGTAATATAAAAGTTTGCAAGAGTACTGAAAACTTTAATAAAATACAAATTTAAGAAATACTGTAGACCTGTTTCTGTATTAAAATTATCTTGACTAATTTGGCAGGTTACCTTTTTTATTAAGAAGTAAAATATTCCTCAGGACATTACTTGATTTCAACAGATAGAGTGATAATTGGCTGGTTTATTAACACAAATGTTGGAAAATACGTTTCATTGTGATAAATAATTGAGTTGGTACAGATCTGTTGTAGATCCTTAATTGGACAGAAAAGCAATCCAAAACGGATTTTACTCAAAGTTGCTTTTGAAACGTCTAAAATTTCTTAGCATTCTTCCTCTCAAATTTGAGTATCCGAGTACTACTTTTCAAACAGCTTGGGTGTGTTCATAGCCAGGAGACATAGCTACTACCATAGCAGGTCCGGAAACTATAAAATGTATTGGGAATCTCATGAGACCAACCTGTTTTTGCTTCCAGATTATTTACTAGTTACAGGTTACTTGAGAGGGGAATTAAGTCGCTTTGATGGCAACTTGCTGAAGACTGGACTTTTTTTGGAAGCTCAGCATGCAGGCCCCTGTGTTTAGGGAGGGAAAGGGTGGAGAGCAGTTCCGCCCGTGGTCGCTAGGTGGCGCGTCCCCAGAGCATTTGCTCTCTGGCTGTTTTCAAAACCGCTCCTTTAAGTTTTTTCCCAAGAATTGTTGCAGAGCATGGGCAGTAGTTCTGGCTGGGAGTAGCCCATTGTGTGTGTGCCTTTCTTTTCAAGGGCAAATGAGCACTTTTAGCCATAAGACTCTTGGTTGAACAGCCATTTCTTTAGAAGAGGAATTTTCCCTGGGGGCAGAGGGAGTAAAAATGGTCAAGATAGACTATGTATATAAATCAAACCCCCAAACTGAAGGTAGCCGCTATGCATTACAAACACTAGTAAAAATAAGGAACTTTTCCTTCAAGAAGTCCCTTTGCTAACTATAATAGTAACTTCCTCACTGTACTAGTAACCTTTGCTCTGTGTAGAAGAAACACATTTATTTCCCTGTTGAGTACCCACACAAGAGGGGCCAGGGAATGGAGTTGGGGAGGTTACTAGCTGTGCACTTTGCTTGTGGAGGAAATAAGTAGCAGCTTTCTCCATCTTTACGGCCTAAGTTATATGAAGCTGCAATGTGTGAAAAGTGAAATCTCAGAGGTTCTCAAGAATCCACGACAGGAGACATGAACATTGTTCCTAAACCCTAAAAAATTAATATGTAGGAGCCTTTAGAACCCAAGGAACATAAGCCAACTAGGGATCCAATCCTTTTGGTGGAGCTGGTCTCAAAGACAACTAGTAGGATATATGAAGAGATTTTCAAATACAGTTTAAACACGCAAATAATAGACGATGCATGGCCCCTAATAGCGCAAAATAAAACACTTTCAAAGGGTACTTAGGGGGGTGAGGGTAATCTACAAATCCCATGGGCCTCTGCTGACAGCAAAGTGCTATGTTTGGGTCTGGCCTTTAGGTTCTATTTCCATGCTGTCTTAGTCCATTTAGGCTGGTCTAACAGAATAAACTGGATGGCTTACACACAAATTTATTTCTCAGTTTTAAAGGCTGTGAAGCCCAAAGTGCTGTCAGGTTTGTAGTCTGTGCCTGTTTCCTTACATTGCCTGTGTCCTCGTGTGGTGTTAGTGGGAGGGGCTCTCTGGGGCCTCTTTAATAAGGGTATTAATTCCTTCATGAGGTCTCCACAACTATGACTTAATTGTCTCCTAGATCTTGGGGCCTAAGATTTGGACATGAACGTTTTGATGGGTGGGGAACAGATATCAAGCATATATGCTGTGGGCTCTGATTAGGAGGTGTTAGAGAACCTCTTCACACAGGCTGGGAACAGTATAGGCCAGCCTTCCTCTACTGATGCTTCTCTGGATACTCAGGATTTATCCCTGAGGTGTGCTATCTCTCATATCGTCTTTCAGTCTCTGCATTGCTTCCTCAGCACTCTTGGATTTACCCTAGTCATTCCTCACAGGAAGGTGCTATGTTATTTATTTTTATCTCTCTTCATCCCTAGCACAATGTCTTGCACACTGACGCCCTCATATAATGCTGAGGAAGTTAATACCCTGAGTGTCTTGGAGGTTTGAAAGAGGTTGTGTAGAATTCCCGGGACTTGGAGTCAAGGTCACTGTAGAAATGTACAGAAATTGGCTTTGGATAAATACTTGTCTCTAGCACCATGTTAATCCTGATTTCTGCAAACCGCTGAGGAACAATTCTGTTTTATGGGGCTTATAAAAAGATATTTTTAAAAGATCTTATGCCTCAAGATTTTCAGATGTAAAAATATCTTCTCTATGCCACACCACTTTGCTTCACCATGATTTGCTTTATATCTTATGCCAGAACTGCATTTATTTTTGGTGTATCATCAGCTAAGGAATTTGCAAATGATTTTTTTCCCCCTGTCAGCAGTGAGTAGAAAATGAGCTCTATCTGCTATAGCTTTTCAAATACAATATTGAGAGAGCTCAAAATGAAGAGAATCCTTTATCCCTGCTCTGAAGCTTTCCCTATGTCTATGACATATTCAATGAGAGCACTTTCAATTAACTGTCAAGTGTCACAGAATGTAGAGGGTATATGACTTAATTTCATTTATTTATATTTATTGTTTGTGCTGAGGATTGAACTCAGGACCTCCACATGCTAGGCAAAGTCTCTACCACTGAGCCCTTAAAATTTTTTTCTATGTACTAATGATGCACACAATGTTTTGATGTGGTGAAATGATTCCTATAGTTAAGAAAATATTTCCCTCATCACACATAGTACCTTTTGTAGTATTTATAGCCCTTGTTATGGCTTAAATGTGAGGTGTCCTCCAAAGACTCATAGATGGAGGGCTTGACCCCCAAGGCAGCAGTGCTCAGAGGTGAGGCCTAGCGAGGTGATTGGGTCGTGTGCGATTAATTCACTGATGGTGAGTTCATACTGAAGGGGCTCCTGGGAGGTGGAGCCTGTGGGAAGAAGTAGATCACTTGAGTTGGCCATCTCTGCCACCCTCCTCTCCGGCTCTTCCTGGCTGTCACAGAGTGAACAGCTTTCTTCTGTCAGGTCCTTCTACCATGATGTTCCTGCCATGGCACCAGCTGACTATGGACTGAAACCTCCGAAACCGTGAGTTAAAATAAATCCTTCTTTTACGTTGTTTATGTCAAGTATTTGGTCTCAAAGATGGAGAGTTGACTAAGTCCTGATGCTGTACATTATAACTGTTTGCTTGCTTGCTTTGTTTGTTTGCAGTGTTGAGGATCAAAACCAAGGTAGGCAAGTGCTCTATCACTGAGCTACACCCTCAGCCTCTGAAAGCTAATTTTAAAATCTAGGGCATCTTAGATTTGAACCATTAGAATTATCTCTGTAAACATATTGGGTTTTTTGGTTTTTTTTTTTTTGAAAAATTAGGAAAGTTTGCAAAAGAGACAGAGACATAATTTACCAAGAGCCTCCGTGAAGGCAGGCAACCTCTGGTTCTCTACTGTGGTTCATCTTTGAGGGCCCTGACTGGAACCCAGGAGGTGCACAGTGATTGTCTGATGAATGAATAATGAGAAATCTCCAGGAGCAAGCTAATCACCTAAAAGTGCTGCTGAGATTTTTAAAAAAGTGGTAGGGTGCAGCTGGATCATAGCATCTGTCTTTTCAAATAGTTAATGACACAAACACAGTATAGTAGAAACCAGCACATATTTCTCCCACACACACCCACCCACACATACTCACTCAAAAGCAAGCAAAAATATTAGCAGCAGACAAGCAAATGCTAAAAATGTCCAAAAAATGGCAAGGGAAGAAAAAAAGTATTGCTCCAGTGAGCAAAACTACTCCCACAAATGGTCCTGGTGAATCAGCAAAATTCAGGGGCTCTCAGTGGCAAGAGAAATAGATTTATTGGGAGGAAGGGAATAATATCTTTCTCTTTTCCCTGTTACTGCTGAGGGATGAAAAGCATTGCTGGGATGAGACCAGTGAAAGAGGGCTAGTGAACAACCAGGATAGGTTCTCCGATGGCTACCGAGGCTCCATGCTGAACCAGAGAAAGAAAGCCTGAGATGAACCTCACAGGACCTGAAATCCTCTGTAACCCAAAGAAGGAAACCTTGGTTCAAGACAGTAGAGGATCTGCGTGAAGAGTGCTCACTTCAGCAGCACACACACTACAATCTTTGTAAAGAAACCAGAGGCCACATATTCCAGTAAGATACGGGCCAGCTGCTTCTCAGTTCATTCCTATCTGACCACAGAACATTGAGTGGAACTCAAGGTACAGTTTCCAAAATGTTCAGAGAAAATCCTTCCCAGGCTTTGCAGACACAGCAATAAATAAGTTCTTTTTGGGAGAATATATTCTTATGTACAAAAATATAAGTACAAAGATATTGATTCCATTGAATCTTTCCACCACAGAGGGGAAATTAATTTGTCCTCACGGAGAGAGACACATAGTATGGGTATGGATTTCCCTTCCCTGGTCTTAGTCACTGTTTCAACAAGATTGCTTCTAATCAAAGAACTCATTTCACAGAAATATTAATAAGGCACCAAGTGTGAATTCATGCTAAAAAACAGGAAAATGGCCCTGACGATATCCAGACTATGGTTGTAACCGTAGACATAAAAAATGCACACAGCAAACAGGCAGTACTCCCTTGTACCTCCTAGCTTCCTAGAGTGGAAGTTTTGGTCATTGGTTTGAGACATCTCTCATTTTCTTGATTTGGGGTGGCGGTGGTGGTAGTGGTGGTGGTAGTGGTGATGGTGGTTTCATTGGTGGTTCTGTCTGTTTTGTTTTGTTTTTGATGCAGGAGATAGAACACAAGGTTTCACATATGCTAGGCAAGCACTCTACTGCTGAGATATATCCCCAGCCGTCTCATTTTCTTATCTAAGTATTTAATGCCATAAATGTCCCTCTAAGCTTTTTGAGGTACAGCTCATAAATTCTGTTGTGTATAATTAAAAATATTTTATAATTCCACTTTTAACTTCCTTTTGGACCCAAGGGTTATTTTAAAATGTACTTTTTAATTTCCAAATGTATGAGGATTTTCAAGATATATTCTTGTAATTAGTTTTGGGTTGAATTTCATTGTGATCAAAGAATAACATTTTATTATTTTAAGTCTCTTAAATTGCTTGGTTTGCTTATGGCTCAACAAGGTCCATCATGATAAATGTTATATATGCACTTGAAAGGAATGTGTGTAATTGTGTTTTATAAATGTCAATTAGATCAAGTTGGTTAATAGCATACTTTAGTTCTAGATCCTTGAAAATATTCTGTCTACTTATTCTATGAATTACTGACAGAAAAGTGCTACATGTCTACAGTGTTCCATCAGAACAACATCAGAATATACATTCTTCTCAGCTGCACACAGAATGTTCTTCAAAATAGATCACATAGAACATGCTTAAATAAGTACAATGAAATTGAAATTATCGCATGCATATTATCAGATCCTAGTGCAGTGAAATTGGAAATTAATGGCAAAAGAAACCACAAGAACTTCATAAACACATGGAAAATAAAGAACACCCTCCTGAAAAACCAGTGGGTCACAGATGAAATTAAAGAAGAAATCAGACAGGTTCTACAATTAAATAATGCCACTGCAAATGCCACAATTAAAGGAATACAATGAAAGCAGTCTTACAAGGGAAATTTATAGCAATGAATTGCCATAGCAAAAAAACAGCAAGTTCAAATAATTAGGTTAACCTAATGTTGAACCTCAAGCTTCTAGAAAAAGAAGAGCAAGCTAAGCCCAAAGCTCATATGATAAAGTTATAAAGGTCAGAGCAGATATTAATGCAATGGAGACTTAAGAAAACAATGTAAAGAATGAAGGGAAGAGTTGGTTATTTGAAAGATTAAATAAAATTGGCAAACCCTTAGCCAGTCTTATCAAAAAAAGGAAAGTAAAGACTCAAATCCAAGCAATTGGGAATGTAAAGGTGAAGTCACAACAGATCCTGCAGAAATCCAGAAGATCATCAGTACCTACTTTGAGAACCTGTATTCTGAAAAGATGGAAAACACAGAACAAATGGACAGATTCCTAGATACATATGAATTACCAAAACTGAATCAAGATTATGTAAAAATTCTAAATAAACGAATATTAGTCAATGAAATTGAAGATGTAATTGAAAACCTACCAACAAAAATGCCCGGCCCTAACAGATTCGCTGCTGAATTCTACAAGGAATTTAGAGAAGATCTAATGCCACTACTTCTCAAACTCTTTAATGAAATTGAAAGGGAAACAATACTCCCAAATTCATTCCTAGAAGCAACCATTACCCTAATACTAAAACTAGAGAAGGATCCAACCAAAAAAAGAGAACTACAGGCCAATCTCCCTAAAGAACATAGATGCAAAAATCCTCAGTAAGATACTGGCAAACAGAATGCAGCAAATCATCAGGAAGGTTATACACCATGACCAAGTAGGATTCACCCCAGGGATCCAGAGATGGTTCAACATACAAATCAATAAATATGCAAATCAGTAAATCTATTACACCATATTAACAGAACCATGGACAAAAACCATATGATTGTCTCAATAGATGGAGAAAAAGCATTTGACAAAGTCAACATCCATTCATGCTAAAAACCCACAGAAAATTGGAATATATGGTCTTTATGTCAATCTGATAAAAGCCATCTATGACATACCAACAGCCAACATCATTCTAAATGGACAAAAACTGAAAGCTTTCACTCTAAAATCATGAACAAGACAAGGATGTCCACTGTCACCACTCTTATTCAATATAGACGTGGAAATATTAGCCAGATAAATTAGGAAAAAAGGAATAAGGATAAGAAGAAAGAAGTTAAATTATCATTATTTGCAGACAACGTGATGCTCTACACAGAAAACCCCAAAACTCCACCAAAAGACTCCTAGAATTAATAACCCAATTCAGTAGCATAGCTGAATACAAAGTCAATGCTCAAAAATCAATAGCATCCTGTACACAAATGACAAACTTAGTGAGAGAGAAATTAGGGAAACAATACCTTCTACAATAGCATCCAGAAAAATGAAATACCTATGAATCTAATGAAGGAAGTAAAAGACCTTTATATGGAAAACTACAGTACTCTGAAAAAGGGGATCAAGGAGGATATCAGAAAATGGAAAGGGTAGGCAGAACCAATATAGTGAAAATGGCCATACTTCCAAAATTGTTACACAGTTTAATGCAATCCCAATCAAAATTCCAACAACATATCTCACAGAATTAGATAAAACAATCCTAAAATTCATTTGAAAGAGGCCTAGAATAGAAAAAGCAATTCTGGACAACAAAGGCAAGACAAAGTGCATCACAACCCCTGACTTGAAATTATACTGCACAGCTACTGTGAAAAAAAACAGCACGGTATTGGGAAAACAAAACAAAACAAAAACAGACCTGAGGATCAGTGGAACAGAATAGAATCTGCAGAAACAATTCCAAACATACTCAGCCACCTTATGTTTGACAAAGGAGCCAAACACTTTCACTGGAAGAAAGATAGCCTCCTTCACAAATGGTGCCAGAAAAACTGGCTTTCCACATGCCAAAAATTAAAATTAGACCCATATCTCTCACCAGGTACTAAACTCAAATCAAAACAGATCAAAGATCTAAATATTAAAGCAGAAACACCAAATCTGCTGGAAGATAGAATAGGTAGAACTCTTGAAGACATTGGTGTAGGCAAAGACTTTATGAGCAAAACCCCAATTGCACAGGAAATATGACAAAGAATCAACAATTGGGATCTCATCTTATTAAAAAACTTTTGCACAGAAAAAAACAAAACTACCAACAGTGAAGAGAAAACCCACAGAATGGGAAAAAATTTTTGCCAGCTCTTCCACAAACAAGGTACTAATATCTAGAACATGTGAAGAACTAAAAAAAATCAGATCCCCCCCAATTTAAAGACTCAGCCCAGAAAATGGACATCTGAAATGAACAGATACTTCTCAGATGAAGTAAATGGCAAATAAATATATGAAAAAATGTTCAACATCACTGGTCATTAGAGAGATGCAAATTAAAACAACATCAAGATTCCATCTCACTCCAGAAAGAATGGCTGCTATCAAGAAATCAACCAATAACAACTGCTGGTGGGGCTGTGGGGAAAGAGGAACCCTGCTCCACTGCTGGTGGGAGTGTAGACTGGTGCAACCACTGTGGAAATCGGTGGAGATTCCTCAAAAACCTAAAACTAGAAGTCTCATTCACCCCAGCTATTCCCCTTCTAAGTATCTTCCCAAAGGTAATAAAAGCACCATACCACAGTGATAGTTGCACACCCATGATTACAGAGGCAGTTTGTAATAGCTAAATCTTGGAAACAGCCCAAATCCCTGTCACCTGATGAATGGATAAAGATTTTTTTTTTACAATGGAGTACTAGTCTCCCATAAAGAAGGATAAGCTTGAGATATTTCTAGCTAAATGGATTTACCTTGAGATCATACTCTTAAGTGAGATAAGTCAGACACACATGTTTAAATACTGCATTGTTTCTCTGGTGTGAGAAACCAAGAATGAAAATAAGGACCAAAATGTATAATAGATATTGGGAAGCAGGAGGAAAATGTTCAAATGAGAAAGGGAACAAGGCAGGGGGGAGGTGAAAGGAAAGAAAGGACACGAAAAAAGAGAATAAGAGGAAAAAATGGGGACAAAGATTTTGTAAATAAGGAGTAGAAGAGGGGTTGAAGGGAGGGGAGCAGAATGGGAAAAACGAGCAGCAAGATCTACCATGCACAGGTATACATTCCCCAGGATGAATGTGATCATTATGTGTATCTAAAATGTACCAGTAAGTAGAACAATTACTGAAATAGAAAAATAGAATAGTGTTGCAGTTTCCAGTCATCATGGAGAATGTGTATATTTCTCTCTGTATTTCTCAATTTTTTCCTCATTCACTTTGAAACTCTTGTCAGGCGTGCACCTTAAGGATTGTAATGTTTTATTGTGGTAAACTGTACGTAACCCTAAGAGTTATCATTTATCCATTTTTAGGAGCATTGTTCAGCAGCTTTAAGTACATTCCCATCATTGGGCAACTATCACCTCCCTCCTCCTCTTCCTCCTTCTCGTCTC
This sequence comes from Heterocephalus glaber, assembly GCF_000247695.1. The sequence continues at coordinate 3,201,671 of NW_004624768.1, forward strand.
TTTCCCCCTTCATCGATCTGTTTTTGAGTTCAATGAATCTCCAGTTTATTGCCAAGCTCATCCAGTGAGTTTTTAACTTCAGTTACTGTATTGTACTCTTTGTTATGTAATTTTCCTTGCTTCCTTTTTATATCTTCTATTTATTTGCTGAGGTTTTCTCTTATTTGTTTTAAGAGTTTTCCTAATTGCTTACCAAAGCACTGTTATAATCACTGCTTTAAAATCTTTTTCAGATAATTCCAATATCTGAGTCATTTTAATGTTGGCACATTTTAATTATTTTTCCCATTCAGGTTGTTAAATGAGAAAGACCTTGTTTCTTGGCATGATGAATTGTTTTTTTATTGTACTCTGGATATTTTGGGTATTGTGCTATGAAACCTGTTTAATGTTTTTCTCTTCCTTTTAAATTCTTTTTCTGTTTAGGTCCAGAGTGCAGGTTCTGGTAGAGGTGTAGCTCAGCTCCCCACTGGAGTTCAACAATGCCATTTCGATGAAAACGGAGTTCCAGGCTCTCACTAGTTTCTTTCAGATGGATGTCACTTAACCATGGGGTCCCTGAAGAATAAGCTGTCATGATATGAGCTGCCTGTTGAGAGCAATATCTCAGGGGACAGTGGGTGGCCTGCAAGAGCGGAGACCTTCAATCCTCTGACTGCAAGTATGTGAATTTTTTTAATAAAATGGAATACTACTCAGCCATAAAAAATGAGAAATTAGAGACATAGCTAAATGGATACACATTGAGGCAATACTCTTAAGTGAAATAAATGGGACACACATGTAAATACGGAATAGTTTCTCTAATGTGAAAAACTGAAAGGGTAAATTAGGACTAAAAGGTATAATAAATAATGTGAAATAGCAAGTATGTGAATTTTTAACTGCTCCGTAAATTTGGAAGAAGACCTCAAGATCCAGAAATGATCACAGCTTCTCTGACACATGCATTGCAGCCTGGTGAGATCCTGAAACAGAGAGCCCTGCTAAGCAGCGCCCAGAATACTTATCCACAATATTTATCCACAATACTTATCCAGAATACTTATCCATACTTACGTTGTTTGTAAGTTTCTGAATTTCTAGCAATTTGTTAGACTGAAACAGAAACCGATGGCTAATTTTGAATATCAAGCTGAAAGATGCCCAGGAGATTGGTAAAACCTATCTGGGTGCATCTCTGGGTGTTTCCAGAGAAGACTGCCCTGTGGGAAGAGCCCCCTGGATGAGAAGGAACCACCCAACAGGTTACGGCCTAGGTGGAACAAAAGGGAGGAGGGGGAGCTCACCCTCACGCATGCTCAGTCCTTCTTGAGCAGGTTCGTTTTCCCAGGACTCTGACCATGAACAGCAGAATCCAGGTCCTTTGTCCCAGGCTCCCTCTGAAGGCTTTCAGGCCTTCTGCCTCAGGCTGGGGCCACATCCTTGGCCTCTTTCTCATTCAGAGGCTTCCTGTTTTGCTGAGCAGCTGCCAGTTTCCCTGGCTCTCTAGGCTGCAGACAGCTGCTGTGGGACCATTCTGCCTCTGACTGTGTGAGCTCAACCAATGAAGCCCTGGAAGAGCTTCCGCTATCATTTTCTGAAACAGTGGAGCTGCGGGCAACAACTTTTCTTAGATTGACTTCATAGCAGAACACTTTTATTCTATTTTTGTCCCTGAAAAGTTGTTTTGCTGAATTCCAGGCGACAGATTTTGTTTTGTTTTGTTTTCCTTTCAGCACTTATCTTTGCTCTTCAGCATGTAACAGTCCCTCTTTTCTCTGACTGTCTTCAAGCATTTATTTTCACTTCTGCTTCAGGCGGTTTTGCTATAATGTGTGTAGATGTGTGTGGTTTTCCTTTGCTGGTGGCGATGGTGAAACTAGTGTTGATTTCTTCCTTTTTGGTATTTATTCTGCCTTGGGTCCTCTGAAATGCTTGAATCTGAATTTTACTCTTTATTTCTACTGTTGCAAAATTCTTGGCTATTAAACTTCTTGGCTATTAAAATATTCCTTCTGCCCTATTCTCTCCCTTTTCCTTCTGTGACTCCAGTTACATATCTGTTGGGCCATCAGTGGATGTCCTTGAACGTTGTATTTTACTTTTGTCACTTTTTCTCTTTGAGTTTCTGCTTGGATAGTTTCAAGTATTCTGATTTATCTAAAGCTATATTCATTCTAACTATGTGTCTGTGAAAAACATTGTTGTCTGTGATATTATGTAGTTCATTCTTATAATTTCCATCTCTAACAAAACTCTCCATCTGTCCATGCTTAGATGTATTAAGAGGTTAATTAATAGTTTTGTTAGTTTTCTGTCTTCGTGTTTCAACTCTCTAGGTCCTCAAGTCTATTTTTGTTTATTACTTTAGGTTGCTTTCTCTTTGATAAATTGTAATTTTTTGTTGGATCCTAGACATATTGTATAAAATAGTACAGACTGGGATAAATAAATAATACATCAGCAAATTATTGTGCCTGTTGTAACTGGACATCAATAGACAAGTCTGAGTCAATCTAGTTACGAGTTGAGCTGGGTATGGATTTTGTTATTTGCTTTTGTCAGGTACCTTCGGTGCTGCTAAAACTTCAAATTTCTCTAAAGATGGGATGCTACTACCTTGAGCTTAGATGGGGACTGGGATGCAGGATGGTTTTTCTGTGTTCCTGTTGCTTCCTTGGCCTCTTAGCCGTTCCTGATGCCAGTGCAGGAGGGGCCCTTTGGGTACTCTTGCCTGACCTTCAGGGTGGAGGGTCTGTGCTGTTGCCCAGTGCTAGGCTTATGGTACGTGAGTATGTAGCCAGAGTTCTTTGTTGTCCTGGCCCAACCTCATTCTTAAATCCTGAACTTCAATGTGGTGCTTTCCCAGCTTTCCTGCCTCTTTCTTCCCACGGCAGCCAAATTCTGCCTTGAATCTGTGGCTGTTCACAGGCAGGTTTTTCCCACCCACCACCCCCAGTGGCAGCAGGCTTCTGTTTGATATTGCTATAAGATCTTTGGCCCTGGTTTCTTGTCTTCCCCCCAGAAGTGGGAAGGTTTTTCTTCTGTTCCCTTCACAGTTGCGATGCATCTTTCCCTGTGTCCTTGGGACCAGAGGTTGCAGACCCTTCTCCTGTGCCTGTGGGTGGGAGTATTTGCCGCCCCTCTGTCAGTGTCTTAGGCTTTTGCTGCACAGCGGGGAAGAACCTGGGTAAGTGGGACAGGCTTTGTGCCTGTCCACCAGTGGCTGATTTTTCCTGCACTTCCACATTCCCTTGGCAGAGAGAGAGCTTTCCAGTCTCCTGCCTGATCCTGATCCTCAAAGATCTTGCAAATGAGTGCGAACTCCCTGAAGTCTGGGTTCCCTGGCTATTCCAAATGTGCATCCTAGCCTTGACTTGGCTTTTAATTATTGCTAAAATTTAGCTGACACCTTCATACCCAACGGTGGCCACACATTTCCCCGTTCTCTGCCTGAGATAGGTCATAATAGGTGTAGCACAGTTCTCCGGGTGGTCTCCCACTTTGGAATTTGGCTTGATTGCCTTGCAACCTCAGATACTTGAAAAACTAAAAAGAATTAAAACTTTGGTTCATTATTGATATTTTCATTATTGCTGTGGAAGCTTCCCCTATCTTAGATGGAAGCAAGAATGAACTATTTAACATGAGATCACCAACTCATTCTAATTTGCCTACTGACCCATCTGTCAAGGACACTGTATGATTTTTAAAGATTATATTCTTCTATATTTATAAAATTACTTTTAAAGAGTTTTAAAGCTATGTTTAAAAGCTGTAAATGATTTGCTTTTCTTCTCATTTTGTAACCTAGTAACCAAGGTCATTAATGAGAATCACAGTTAAATTTTTTTCCTTTGAAAAATATTTAAGAGTCAACACATAATGAGAAGGGTTTTGTTTTCTTTCTCTTTCCTTTGGAAATTCTTGAATTGTCTCATTTTAAATTTATATAAGCTCCCTGCAACCAATTAGGCAGCATCTCCCATAGATTTTAAGAGACCTTACAAAATGTCGTTTTCGTTTGTATTAGATCTTTTTATCCAGGCTAGTTAGTTCTGGAGTATGCATATAATGAGAGAGCAGTTTTGTGATTACTCAATCTTCCAGTTTCTGTTTCTGTGGCTCACATCTTAGTGGCCTAAAACAGCCCCTCATTTTCACAGATCCTGGGGAGGAGACCTTCAGATGGGCATAGCAGTATGGTTTGTCTCTGCTCTGTGATTCCAGGGGCTGCAGCTGGAAGGCTCAGAAGCTCAGGCCAGGAGCTCACAAGGCTCATTAACTACTTGCCTGGAGGTTCTCCACATGGGGCTCTGCATGTGATCTCTCTGCGTGGGTCTGGCTTTGGTCTTGGTATGGCTTGGATGTGACATGTCCCCGCGGATTCATGTATCGGAAGCTTGTTCCCCCAAGTGATGATGCAAGAGGCGGTAAGACCTTTAAAAGGTGGGGCCTTGTAGCCAGCGATGAAGTTATTTTGAAGGTGTTGTCCTTGGAAGAGATTAAAATAGTTCTCATGGGATCCTGAGTTCCACAAAAGCAAGTTGCTATAAAGAAGCAAGCCTGATCCATGAATTGCTCCCTGAATTCCTGTCTCACTGTGATCTTGACCCACCGCTGTGACACCATCCACCACGAGGTCCTCATCAGAGCTGAACCAATGCCAGTGCTATGCTCTTAATCCTCTAGAACTGTGAGCTAAATAAATCTCATTTCTTTGTAAGTCCCCAGCCTCCGTTTTCATCAAAGTAACAGAAAATGGGTTGTACAGGTTTCTGGACGGCGTGGCAGTTGGCTACATGGCAGCCGTGTTGCCCGCTCAGCCTTACTCCAGAGGTCCTGCAGGATCATCGGCATCACAGTCTACTCACTGATCCAGGTACAATGACCCATCCCAGTTCCCGAGGAACAGACATAAACGCCAGCTCTTTCCTGGGAAGGTAAGAAGATTCAGAAAAGGCATAGGAAACTAGAAATAGCATAGTGTACGTTTTAGAAAATAGTTTGCTACAAGAAAACTCCAGGCTTTTAAGAGATGGAGAAAAAAGGAAAAAGAAAACAAAGATGAGGGGAAGCTAGCTACGACTTCTTGGAAATCTCTCAGAATCTTCTAGTTCTTTTTCCCTGTGACTGGGATTGGACAGTAATTACCAGTTATTCTTTTGCCTGTGATATTGCATGTGCCCCTGTTAAAAGAGTTCCTATTTAATTTGTTTTGTCCAGGATTTGTTAATCCTGTGTCCCTTCTAGGGCCATGCCAGTTAGCTAGGTTTTACCACAGCTCTGCCCCTTCCGGCCCTACCACAGATGGATTGGTAGGAGGAAGTCAGAGGCCTGGAGTGTCCTTGTCCAGCACAAGTAATTTTCATCACTGAGCACTTTCTTTGTCAACCTGGGATTCCAAAAATCTAGGTAGTTGAGTGTAGAACCTGAATTGAGTTTAGAGGTCTCCTGATGTCAAGGGAAGAACACTGACCATTGGATCATTAGGATTTTCTTTTTCTGTTTTAAGATACCTCTCAAAATAGCAATCCTGTCTCTGTCAAAAGCTTTTCAGAGTGAATCCTGTGAGTACAAATGATCTTTGATGAAATGTAGTCAGACCCGTGGCATTGTATCCACACATTCAACCAATGCAAGAGAACATATTCAGAAAAAAAATTGAAACAGTACTGAACGTTCACAGGCTTTCTTTTCCTTGTCATTTCCCCCTGGACAATACAGCATTACAATGATTCGCATGGCATTTGCCTTGTATTAGGTGTCATAAGTAACCTAGAGATGATCTAAAATATGCAGGAGGGTCCATGTAGTTTATATGCCAATGCTGTGTCATTTTATGTAAGGGACTTGAGTTGCAGATTCTGAAATCTGTGAATTTGGTGTCTGTGGAGCTTCTGGAACCAATCGAGCCTGGATGCCAAGGGATGGATGTGATGCCATTTACACGAGTCAACTGTTATATGAAACCCAGACCAAGCTAGTATTGGCCTATCTGTGGCACTGACTTGGGCTGAGATACTCTCATGAGAGCTGTGGTGCTCAGTAAGAACAGTGTGTCCACAATCCCATGTCTTCAGAACCTGTCCCAGAGCCACCTGTCATCAGGCTGGACTCAAGGACCCTCCTCTTATCTGTCTGCTCTCATGTCTTGAGTGTTGTTTGTCTTAAGAGGCCATCTGTGGGACAGGGCGGCCCTTGGAGCTGGTTCAAGGAGGGACTCGTTGGATTTACTTCTGCCCTCTCCCTATACACACCCTCTTACAGTTATCAGCACTCAGTGGACTGAGAGGCGTGAGGAAATGTTCAGATCTTAGCCTCAAACTAACCCCTAACAGATGGTAACTTACGCAATTTCCAAATTAGGGCTCCAGTCTGCAGGACCAAAAGTCTCCTCTGCATCATAATGAAACCCACCTGTTGAAGTCCAGCAACCAAGACCACCAGGGACACAATCTGCTATGGTTTGGATGTGTCCCCAAAAGTTCATGTGCTGGAAACTTGATCTCCAAATTCACATGTTGATGGTATTTGTGGTTGAGACCTTTGAGAAGCAATTAGACGAGATGAAGTCACGAGGCTGGATTCATGTGATACATTGGTGACTTTAATACAAGAGGAGACCTGAGCTGGCTGGCATGCTTACTGTGTCTCACTGTGTGATGCCCCGGCCACGCAGCAGGACGATACTTGCCAGATGCTCCTGGACTTTGCAGCCTCTCCAACTGTGATCCAAGCAAACCTCCATGCTCCCCTGATTACCTGGTCTCTGGTATTCAGATGTAGCAACAGAAAACAGACTAAGACAACATCTTTCACCCAAAAAGGTGGGATTCTTTAGCCTCCTGCTGCAAAGGAGAAACTTCACTCCTGGTGTGGCTGAGCCTGGGTGGCTGTGATTTCCCACTGACCATGGGGAAGCAGATGTGCTAAGAGATGTCCCAGAGAGCCCCCACCACAGTGACAGCAGAGGACAGCCACGGCCCAGCCTCTGCTTGCTGTGCCTGAGAGGTACAGCCCCAGGTTCAGATCACGACCCTCTTCTCTTTGTCCCCCGGCATCCGCAGGTACAAATCTCCCATTGCTTCAGCGCCCATGCCCACTCTCTTATCTCTGTCAGTCTTCACACTAGGTACATGTTGAGAGAGAGCATCCCTTATTTGAAAATTGGAAATGCTCCCAAATCCAAAACTTTTCTGAGTCCTGACTTGATGTTCAAAGGTATCAGGTTTTGGAGTATTCCACATTTTCAGATTAGAGATGCTTGGCCACTAAAGTCTATTGCAAATACTCCAAAGTCTGAAAAGCTCCAAAATCTGAAAATCCCAGTCCTAAGCATTTCAGATAAAGGATATTCAATTCATACCTCTATTTACCTCCTTTTGCTCCATGAGCCTACTGGGGCCTCTGGGTTTGGTTTGGTTGTGGCCTGTCCCAGGCACACACAACTCCTTAAGAAGCCACCTGTGTCCTCTCTGCCTGTTTCCTTCTAACTGGCTGCAGTGGGGCCACAGTGACCTTAGTCACAGGGCCATGTAGTCAGGGAGGCTGAGCAAAAGAGAGATATTCCCTGAGGATGCGATGGAGCTTCCACCTCAGATCTGACAGGAGGAAATAAAATATACTCTTATTTAAACCACACTGCATTTCTAGCCGCCAAATGGCATTCTTAACTGACCCGGAGCCTTGGGGTCAGCCACTGCCCATGGTGGAGAAAGGGATGGCTGATGTGTGGCTGTATAAGGAAAGGATTCTTAGAGGAAGTAAGGAATGCAGCTAATTTTTGATTTCATAGTCAAGAAAACATCGTGTAAGTAGATATTAAAGTCAGACATTTCAGAATCCCTGCTGCTTTGTGACAGCGGATGAAAGGGACTACAGTTATGGGCAGCTGTGACCCTGGCCCTCGATCTCCTGCGCCACATGTGAGAGATGCAGTGGGAAGGCTGGCCTTGCCTGAGGGAGGCAGCGCAGTGAAGAAAAACGGAAGCTCTAGACCTTTCTAATACATCACTGGGATCTTTAACCATTCTGGGCCTCAGCTTCTGCATCTGTGAAATGGGGATGAAACAAGAGACTTGGAGAGAACCAACCAGGAGCCCTCTGTGGGGCCGGGTTGGGCAGAGATGTAATGGTGGCCTGCTCCTGCAGACACCCACACCTGGCAGCAGGTGGCGCTCAGGAGGCCGTGCAGTGGGCAAGGACCCCAAGCCTGAGGAAAGCAGCTCCCACTCGTCTTCCTGGAATACATGGCCTGACAGCCAACCAGTAAGAGGCTGGGTATCAGCAGGGGTGTGAAGATCCGGCCCGCATGCAGACCTCTGGCTGCTGGGGGTTAGGAGACCCCAGATGCAGACCTGCTCCTCGGGTCCCCTGCAGCCCTCCATCCCTGCTAACTCAGGCTGGATGGACCATAGTGCCATTGATTATGTGTCTGCTGAACCAGAGATTGCAACTGATTGCGACGACGTTCACCTTGCCATTTCACTCTAAGTGATCCCCTGGGCCTTTGTGAGTCGCTGTGCCACAGTTAACAGCCGCTGACCATTGAGGGCACAAGTGGCCAAACAGGCCAGCGACCTGGAGCCGTTTCTGTAGGGACCATGGAGGCACACTCACCGCTGCTGTCTTCTCTCTGCAGCCCACAGCATGACTGGGCTGTCACAGAGAGGGCCCCGAGTCACCAAAGAAAAGTCAAATTGTGTTTTGAATGGTTTGGTCAGGGATAAAGACTTTCTGATATGAGGCTAATTTGTACATTAGAGTGATGACCAGGGTGGCCTGGGTTGTTTGGAGAAATTAGATCCCACTGTTCCCTGCCAGGCCTGGATTAAGATGTCACTGTGTCAACTCACTCTTGTCATCAAGCTCTCTTTATGATTCATAATCAGAGGGTGGCAGACCTCGCAGTGAGGGACACCCGGCAATCAGCAGATCTGTCTGTGTTTCTACCAATCGCGCATCTTCTCAGATACATGGTAATGTCATTGCTTTATCCTGTGTCATCACCACACACTCGTGTGCCCAAGTGCACACGCCGGCCCGCACATTGCCACTCCCCTAAGTGGTAAGTTAGATTTTACATATCTGCTAGTAACCAGTCAGAGAACAGTGTACGCACTCTAAATGTGGTCCCCGAGGCCTTGTTAGTGTTGGGTTTAGGACCGCAATGAAAATTCACGAAGCAGGAAAAGAGGGCAGAGAAGGTGGGGAGAAGGGTAGGTGTGGAAATCCTTTAAAGCAGACCAGTTCCAGCCAGGGGATTTAGCTCAGTGGTTCTGGCATCTGCCTCACAAGACGAAGGACCTGAGTTCGATCCCCGGTACCAAAAAAAAAAGCAGACCAGTTCTTTGTGACCAGCGGAAATGGTAGTGGCAGTCACATCTTGAGTCAGGAAGCAGAGAGCTGGGCGGGTCCCTCCTGGGAGAACTGCCAAGGAGCCCCCCACCCCCTCCCGAGAGCACTTCCCTAGGGACACATCCACAGTGGCCCAAGGACCTCTCACCAGGCTCCACCTCCCAACAGCACCCCCTGCAGACAAACCTTTCCTCGCAATGGACGCTCAGGAGACACAAACCACACTCAGACCGTAGCAACGTCCAGCTCTGACTGCCCTCAGTGTGTGGGCTCAGCCAGGACCACATACACATCCTGCTGGGCACTGCAAGCGCTTCCTGAGCTTGCCTCTGTAATGTGCCGAATCTCAGCGGCCATTCCCTAGCAGCGCGCTAGTGTGCTGTTCTTCAGTGGGTAAGTGGGGTTCCCTTCACCCGTCATTCATTTAACCAGCCCTGTTGGCAGGCATGTAACTTTGCCAACACAACATGCTGGGGTAGGAACCCTGTGCCCAACCCTTGGTGTGCAGGTGTGGGAGACCCAAGGGGAGCCCCGAGAGTGGATCCGTATTGTAGTCGCCCTTCCTGGTACCCGCATTGAGAACCACCAGGCCGAGAATAGGTGTCCGTGGTGACTCCATCCTCTTGGGGACAAACACTTGGGGTTCTGTGGATTCTGTCTAACTTTTTGCGTTCCAGTAAAGACCTTGGAACACAACGACCCTCACTAATTTGGTCTTAATCAGGTTGGCCAAGGCCAGTCTGTATTTGAGGAGGCCAGAGTAAGCTATTTGGAGAGAAATATAAAGGATAATAAACTGCAGAATTCCCTCCATCCTACCTAGCAAAGTCAAAGGTACAGGTGAGTTCTTCCTCCTGGGACAGGGGAAGAATGGAAGGGTAATCGGCAACTGCATTGCCTTCAACCAGTGCTATGGCCCCTCCAGGGTGCCCTTGTGCCTAGCAGCCCTGCCAGCAGGCCCCTGGCCTGGTGCAGCCCCCAGCTGTGTGCTCCTCACCTGGCATTGCCAGGGGCCGCACAACTTCTCTGCCCAAGGCCCCCTCTTTCGGATGCAAGAGAAGGTGAGCTGCGAGGAGTCAGTTTGAAGCCTGCCCCTGCTCCAGACTCATTGGCTTGGTTTCTCAGCTTCTTGGCCACTGGCAACAGCTGAAAGGAATTGAGAACTGCTGGAATGATGACTTCCACAGGGGGGCGTTGCCACACCTGGAAACGCAGCGGTGGGCCAAGGCTGGAGGTGCCTGACTGGGCAGCCCCAGCCCTGACACAGGGGAGCTCCAAGGTCCTCAGGGGGCCCAGACACCAGGGCACCACGGTGTGCTCTTCTAGGAGGAGGACCCAGGTGCAGAAGCAGAGCAGCAGTCAGCAGCCCCCTGCCAAGCTGGGGAAATGGGAGCAGGGTCCCCCACATTAGCAGGCACTTACCCTGAGGAAGCTGGATGCCCTGCCCACGGCTGTGCAGAGAGTGAGCACTGGGCGCGGGCTGCAAAGCAAGAGGGGCCTGGCCCTGCCTCTGTCCCCTCCCACCCTGAGTACCCTGAGGTGTTGGCCAGAGCCCTGCACTCTCCAGTTACAGCCCAGGCCCCGGCCCCTTCCCTGCCACCCACTGAGGAATCCACAGACCGGAAGTGTTTGTCCCCAGCTTTAGTCTTCGAGGTCTGGCCTGTGCCTATTCCCAGTGGCAAGGCTAGGGGTGAAGTTCAGGCTGGGCTGGACCCGGCTCTGGGGATTGAGTGGGCTGCCCAGGGCAGCCAGAGTGGCCCTGCCCACTTGCCCTCCCTCCCCCCTCCCAGCCTTCCTTCCTTCCTTCTTCTTCCTCCTTATCAAACGTTTATCCAACTCCTACTACATGCCACTGTGCTCACCATATAGCACTAAGCAAAAGGAGGCTTGGAGTTACCCTGGGTGGGGTTGAGGGTTGGGGTGATACTGACTCACCAGAGAGGATCTGGCATTGAGGATCCAAGGAGGGGCCCGCACAGAGCACAGAGCTGGTGAGGCAGAGCTCCAGCACATCCACAGGCCTTGAGGACACATCCAGGCTCTGATGTTGCCTATGGAGCCAGTAAGCAGTGATGCTGGAGGCACTGGGTTGGGGGCTGCGCTGGGTGGCAGCTGAGTTCTGCAAAGACCTCTCTGGCTGCGCCGATCGGCAAGTGGATGGGTATATCCAGAGTGGTGGCACTGATGGCGACAAGTGAGTCACCAAGCACCATCTGGGATGACAACCTAGGAGACCAGAGAGGAATAGGCCTGGGGTGGCCGGATGGCATCCTGGTAACACTGAGGCTTCCGGCTGGCCAGCAGGAGGGTGGTGGAGGCAGCACGGGGCTACAGGACCAGGGTTCTTGGCAGCATGTGGTGACTGAGGCTACAGGCACACCCTGCCTTACTTAGGGACACCAGGGCCCAAGTCACATGCTCTGCCAGCAGGGCCTGAAAACCAAGGACTCTCACCTCCTGGACAGATCCCATGTGATGCGCATGAACCTCTCGGGGCTCCCTGAGGGCAGAATGTTCCTGCTGTGTGGTGCTTGGCTAGATGCCTGGTCCTGTGCACTTATAGCAGTTGCTCTGTGTGTGTGTGTGTGTGTATGTGTATGTGAATTTCAAGCTAGCCCTCTGTATCCACAGATTCACCAACTGCAGATCAAAATGCAAAAGTAATTGCATTTGTGCTAGACACGTACAGACCCTGTTGTCATTCCCTGAAGGATGCAGCGTAACTATTCACGTAGCATCTGCATTGCATCAGGATCATGAACAAACTAGAGATGACTTAAAGCACATGGGAGATTGTGCACAGGCTACTTGCAAACACTGCATCGTTATGTAAGGGAGCTGAGCACCTGCATATTTTAGTATCCAGAGGGCATCATGGATCCAACCCCCCAAGAGAACTGAGGGATGGCTATATATGTGTATGGACTTACATGCACATGTAAATACACGTACACATTTGCATATGTGTAACTATACGCATATAACACAAATAGGCAGTCTGGATGCATGTGTGCTGTGAATATTTCTTCATCGCTTCATTCACTCTCTCTTCAGTAACCTCCTGTGAATGAAATCGTGCTGTGCCTTCTTTCCTCTCTTGTTCACTACTGAGACCAAGAAAAGGAAATTGTGGGTGCCAGGGCATGTACAGTCCTGTGAACTTGTGACTTAGCCACGTTTGGTACAAGACAGGGACGCTGATGGGAGGACCGTGTATGCTGGGGCTCCCTGGACAGCAGCCACCACGGCCCGGGCAGTCTCACCAGCCTGTGAGGAGCTTTCTCAGGCCAAAGTGGACTTTGGACACTCTCTTAGGGGGAAGGGCAACCTGCAGGAGGGCCCTGGGTTGCAGGAGCAGGGCTGGGAGGAGAGGGAAGGGGAGGGGGATGGAGCTGGCCTGGCTGAGGCGACTGATGGCCAGCGACAAGGAAAGGGGAGTCCTTTGTAAGAAACTCCTCTGGGCGCTCGGGTTTGTCAGACCCCGAGCTCTCTGGGAAAGAGGTGTGGGGCTTTGGTGAGCCCTGGCTGCTAGACCTGGGATGCCAGCCCACAGTGCCACAGGGAGCATCAGAGCAGGAGGCAGGCAGGGCAGGACCATGACTGTGGCTGGGAGGACAGGGAGACGTCTCTGGGCCTCCTCTCTGGCTCACTCAGGCCCTCTGCGTCATCCACGCTCAGGACGCACTGGAATCACTGCTTCGGGCCCTTCAGGTAGCACATGGCTAAGCACTGTATTGCCACGATGTCCCTTATGCTGGCCCCACCCTTAATGTCCCCCACGTCCCTCTTGGTGGTGACACTTTGCAAAGCTGAGTGCAGCTCTATTCCCTTGTTAGCACAGGCTGCATGCAGGCATCTGGCCAGGACCTTGACCCGGGCAGCCCCACTGTGTCCCAAGCCTGCCCCTTGCTTGGCCAGTCTCAGGGCACTGGCCAATGCTCAGCTCTGCTCTGAAGGCTGGGGATGGAGGGTGGGCCACTGTTTGTCTCAGGGAAGGGACTGGCTCCCTGGGTTTTATTTTAGAGTCTTCGGTCTCTGGGAAAGTGGAAGAATCAGATCAGATGGCCAGCCTATGTTTTGTTTTCTCTGGGGAAAGCCTGAGCTATCTGATGGCAGGTCCTGTGATCAGGACCCTCAGCCCATTCCCAGGGCTGGGCTTTCCCAACAGGAACTCATGCCAGGCACCAGCTGACTCTGCTTCGGCTGCAGGAGCCTGGCTTGCTGTGGAGGCAGAGCTGAGGGTAGCCTCGGGGTGGTCGGCCTGGGCACAGGAGGCTCAGGCCTGCAGTGGGTGACTGGTCCAAGTTCCCCATGGCCACAGGAGTGAGGTCAGGACTTTCAGACCAAGTCTCTGCAGCCAGACTCTCATGGTCTCCTTCAGGGCCTGCAAGTGAGCTCTAAATGACCACTGGACAGGCGTGGCCCCAGGTGTGCAGAGAATGGTTCTCCTGCCTTCACATCCAGCACCTGGGCTGAAGGGTAATTGACCCCTAGGCTGAAGTCAGGAGAGACAGCAGTGGTAACGAAACTCACAGCAGAGGACTCTTGCCTGCACCTTCTCCTTCCCCCAAGTCCCAGCCAGAGCCAGCCTGACCTGAAGCGTGCGCAGCATCCCTGGCTTATTGCTGAAGGCCCTGAATCCCAGCGTAGGGCTGGAGCTGGTTTGTACCACTAAACAGGAACCAACTAGTAAGTGCTCGGGAATTTTGAGAGCCAGTAGTTAAACAAAAGTGTTACTACCAATTAATTACATGAATGTACAATTAAATATTAAATATTAAAAACATCTGCCTAATTAATTACATTTTTCTTTGCTTTATTTACGCTTGAGGGGTTAGAGACGAGGTATGATCAAAAATACAGTAAATGTTGCTGCCAATGCCATCCAAGGAAATCCAGGCTCGTAAAAACATGATGGCGTGTCCTCATCCGCCTTGTTCACCAGATCTGGCACCGTGCAACTTCTGGCTCTTCCTCAAAGTCAAAATGACCATGAAAAGTAAACTTTTTGAATCAATTCATGACATCACAGTAGCCATGACAACGTAACTAAAGACACTCATGAAAAGAGGGCTTCCAGAACTGCTTCAGAAAGTAGCAGGAACAATGGGGTAAGTGTGTTTGAAGTGTGTGTATGGCAAGGGAGGAGGTTCTGAAGGAAATTAATGGCAATGTGTCTTTTGTCATATTTATCTTTTATTTAAACAATCTCATTTTCATCACACCTTATACAGATAGTATCAATACAATGGCAATAGCAGACAATAGTAGCAAATCCACATTTTGTATATCATGTTGGTAGCTTGAAATTGGCTATGGTAGGGGTATTTGAAGTATATTACGAAATTTATCCAGCATGGCAAATCAGGGCTTGGATTATTGTTTTGTGGATTTTCTAGGCAGTGACGGGAAAGTGTTATTCAGATTCAACTTAAAACTAGGTTATGTCTAGTTTTCAATCATCTTTTCTTCCATAATACTATTTGCCTGAAGGTTGTATGTGAATGTACACATGCATGTATAATAATAATGTTATATTACTTGTGGCTTTATTGTTGTGAGCAATATAGGTTCTGGTAACCAAGGCACATACTTTCATTGTAGGGCTGCTATTAGCTTTTGTGAATGGTTCATCCTAACTTTCTTTATTGTTTACAATTCATGTATTTTGTCTTTGGAGATTTTTCTTTTCCATTGTGCAAGCTCAGGAATAAAATTAAAATTATACATTAAAAATAAACTAGGTCATGTCTGGAGTCATTCAGAGCAGTCTGGATCTAATCAGGAGACAGATATCACACAGAGAGTCCAGCAAGGAAGGTTCCTATAGAATGATTAACTCTAGTAAAAGAATAACTGTAAGATAAAAGGAAACTTTTATGGGATGTCCTAGGGGTACAGAGCTACTCAAGTAGAGGTGAAGTTATCAGGGGTTCAGGCTTTCAGGGAGAGGGTGTGGTGCGCTTTAACCTGAGCAGCGTTGGCCTGGAGGTGCTAGGTGGCAGGCAGCAGGCCTGGAGGGAGGTAGCAGAGGCAGCTGCCCCTTCCGGCTTTAGGCAGGCGCGGTGGTGGGTAGGGGCTGGTTTCTAGGTTGAGATGGCTGCAGACAGTCATCACCAAGTCACAGAGGGACAGAATCCTGGGCCTTATGCTCCAACAGACTCCACCTAATGTCCTCACATCTGCCACGATCAACCAATTTCCAACCGTCGCCTGGAAACTCCCGGAAATCTCTTCTAGTGCAATTCCCCCAACTTCCTCCACTGACAAAGTGTAACAGTATTCACTTTAAAGGAGAAATGACCCAAGAGTTTCCTTCATCCTTCATTCCTGAAGGGGGGCTCACAGCAGAAGATGCACCACATCCATAACTGCCTGGATTGGTTTCCTGCGGCTGGCAGAGCAAATCACCATTAACGTGGCTGAACAAAACAATGCACATTTATTCTCTTACAGTCTTGGAGATCAGAAGTTCAAGTTTCACAGGGAGGAACCAAGGTGTCAGGAGGGCCACTCCCTCCAGAGGCTCTGAGGGAGAATTCTTGCCTTTTCCAGCCTCTGGAGCTGCTTACCTTGGCCTCTTGCCTCCTCTTCCATCTCCAAAAGTTGGAGCCCAGAATCTTCAATCTCGTCCTTCTTCATCCTCATGTAGCTGTCACTGTACCAAGCATCCCTCTTTCCTCTCTTATGAAGACACTTAACTGCCCAACTTAACCCAGGAAAATGTCCCCCTCTCGGGATCCTTAACCTAATCATATTTGCAAAATCCCTTTTGCCATAGAACGTAAGAATCACAGTTTTCATGGACTACGGCCTGTATATCTTTGAGGAACATTGTATAGATGACCACACTGATACACCATTATGCTGTAACCAGCACAAAAAATGAGAACATGTTCTTCCAGTACTTGAAAACTGATTCAGCAAAGAGGTCACTGTCATTGATGGATAGGTGAAGTTCTGACATGCACCCTCAGGGTCTCATTTTTGTTTTACTGGTTAGTATAAATGGAAATATCAGCCATCTCTCACATCTGAATCACACTCAGTCATCAGACGCAGCCAGGAGCTGACTGTGGGTAGAGGAATTTGACAAAACTCAACAAACACGTTCTGTAAGAATCAGTTGGCTCTGTGGAGGTTTAATAAGGTGCATTATGTGTTTCATTATTTTTGTGTGCTACACATGCTTTATACAGTGGCCCCTCAAGTTACGACCAGCCTGACATACAAACAATTTGGGTTAATTAGGTTAGTGGAAGATTCACCTGCCCCTTGTTATCTATAGCGTGGAATCAGGTAAACATCCAGACCTCAGCTATATTGACGTACAATCAACTTGAGTTACAACCAGCCCTTGGGAACCGATGGAGTTCGTAAGTCAAGGGTCCACTGTATAAGCTTAGTCACATTCTTGTCACTGGGACACAATACCCAACATCCGCACCTTAAGGGAGGAGAGGTTTGTTTATTTTGGCTCTCATTTTCAGTCCAAAGTCAGCTGGCTCCGAGGCTGGAAGGTCCTGGTGGAAGGGTCTAGGGGAGAGGAAAGCTCCCTGCTTCATGGCGGCCCAGAAGCAGAGAAGAGAGAAGGGAGGAGCCAGGGAAGGAGTAACCCTCCCCCCCCTTCCCGGTGACCCACCTCTTCCGCCCAGCTTTCAACAGCACAGGCAGCTGCTGACCTCACCAGAGGGGGATTTCCGGGATGCAGCAGTCCCGCGACCCAATCAACCGCCACAAGCCCTGCCTGATCGCCTGGGGGCGGTGTGTGTGACTTTCTGGATCTAAACTGGAGCATATGCAAATTTACAATAAAATTCTGTCTCGGAGAGAGAGAGGGGAGGAAGGAGGGAGAGAGGGAAAAGGGGAGAGAGGAGGGAGGAGGAGAGAGGAGGGAGAGGGAGAGACAGAGACATAGAGAGAGAGAGAGGGAGAGAGAGAGAGAGAGTCGCTGCTCAGCACACATGAATGATTAGTTTCAGGACCCCCACAGATACCAATACCCCAGGGTGCCCAAGTCCTTTACAGAAAATGTGAAGATTTAGGTATAATCTACACAATCCTCCCATATACCTGAAATCACCTCCAGATTGCTTACAGTACCTAATGCAATGTAAGTGCTATGTAAATAGTTGTTAGATTGGGTTGTTTAGAAAATAACGACAAGAGCAAAAACTCTATTTTCTCAATATGCATGCAATCTGTGTGTGTGTGTGTGTGTGTGTGTGTGTGTGTGTTCCACAGTTGTTTAAATAAAACTGCCACGATCAACCAATTTCCAACCGTCGCCTG